>CM068737.1:33481253-33916063 GCA_035136125.1 Quercus rubra | reverse complement strand
TTTAGCAGCGAGCTTGCGTGTTAATTTTGGCGACTTGTTTGCGAGTGAAGGGTCCAGTTGTGAGGGGTACAAAAAGATTTTCGCGGCTCAGCTCGCAACTCCCTTACAGGTAGACCTTGTAGTTGCGAAAAACGCTTAGAAATTTTTTCACAATTTTGTCTTTGAATGTTTTGGCGGCTAGACCTGGCGACTCACTTCAGTTGCGAAAATCGCTTGTTTGGCAAAAACTGGGTCAATTTTTAGACCTTTTTTCAGTTTTCCCTCGAATTTTTGTGACTGTACACTATCTTCCCCATTTCTCTCTCAACTGAATCTAACCCAAACACTCCATGTCACACATCTCAATCTCCATTTTTGCATCATTCCTTCTCCAATCTTCAAGAAAAAGGTATGGGTTTTCTTTGTCTCACTTGATTTCTTCATGTTTTGAGAACAATTTTCTTTTTGTTGAGTTATCACTGTAGATTGAGATATACTGTGTGGACATGTTTTTGCTTAAATTGCTGAGTATCTGTCTATCTAGTGTCTTCATTATGTGTTTTCCAGTGGTTATATACTGCTATACTCTATATTGTGACAACATTGGGTCATTGTTGACACATGATCACTCATTTTCTTTTTCTAGACATTCCCATCCAATTAGGGTTTTCTTCATTATCCATATGTTGACACTAACTCATTGCTAATGATGTCCCTTGTATTGTGTTTTTGTTTTCCCTTCTGTTACATGATGCAGATTGAAAATGTCTCCATTCAAGAAAGCAGCTGTGAAAGGAGGTGGTTCCAAAGGAAAGGAGCTTGTCATTGAGGTCGATGATTTCTCACCTAAAATAAAAAGGACTCGTTCCCCATTAGGAGTGTTCGATCCCAACAAGTTCAGATCCTATGCAGCCTTTCAGACTCATGAGAATTATTTTCGAGATGCTACACCACTACTGGAAAGACTTGTTGATCAATTTTCACTTCATGACACTGAAATTCCACAATGGTTTGCTCACAAGGATTGGAATTATCTTCTCTCCGATCTGGATGAAGCTTATGAGAATTTGGTAAAAGAATTTTATGCCAATGCAATTGTGGAAGGTGAAGAGCTCAAGTGCTGGGTTAGGAGAAAAAGTTTTTCAATCTCTCCTGCATATTTGGCAAAGATACTTCACATCAACCGACTAATGCTTAAAAACCCACCAGTTTATGATGACCTTTGTCTAGATGAGGAACTGCTTAGGGATGGTCTTGGACAAGACTTGGAATTCTCATCCAATGGCAACTCAGTTAGCGTTTCCTTTCTCCCTCCTAAATTGAGAGTGCTTATAATAGTGATGTTCCACAACTTGTACCCCTTATCCAGCACTGGGTATATGAACCTCGGACGTGCCTTGTTTCTTCATGACCTAATCTTTGATGTAAAGATTGACATCTGTGCTCATATCTTTCACATTCTCTGCAAAACAGTTCTAAGAACTGAATCACGAATATGTGTTCCTTTCTGTTATCTCATTTCTAGGATTTTGAAGCTCAAAGGAATTCTCCCGACAGCAGATGAGTCTCCTTGCACAAAACCGTGTTCGATCAACAAGCATACATTCAACGCAAGCATTGGTCATAGTTGGAAGAAAGTCAAACTGGAAACTTCCGCATCTCATAGTGGTTCGCGCTTTAGCACATTATCCCTTGATGAAAAACTTGACAGCATTATGACATCTGTTCACGAGTTGAGTTCCAAGATGTCAGAACTCACATCTATTTTACACCATCACAACACTCGATGGGATATGAAGTTTACCTCCCTACAGACTTAATTGGATTAGATTCAAAGACAGCTAGAGGAGAATATGTAGCTATTCCATGACAAAAAGGGGGAGATGCTGTCATAAAGGAGGAAATTATCTAAGGGGGAAATACAATGAAATGGGAAGTGTTAGCTTGATCAAAGGGGGAGGAAATTATCTAAGGGGGAGATTTTCCATAAACAGTTTAAACATTTTTTTTAGTTGTTTTTTAGTATATCTTTATGTTTGTACCCATGTTGCTTTTGTAAGCTTTTAGGGTTATGTTTTATGTATTGTTTGTAGGCTTTATAGTGTGTATCATGCTTCTATGCAGCCTTTATGCATTGTTTTAATTAGTACTTGTAACTAAATGTCATGCATTTTCCTTTTAAGTACTATCACTCTTGTGCCCTTGTAGGATTGTTCCTAGATACATATACCTAATGTATTATGCATTGGTTGAGTGTTGGGCATGCAAGTGATTTGCATTGAGCTTATTTGCCTGTATGTCCAAGTGTGAATGAGCATTGTGATCACTACCTTATAGTGATTACTTGTTTGATCAAGCCATGGTCTGTTTCTTAACTCCATCTTTGCTTGATCACTTCATGCTTGCTTCATATGCATTTCATGCTTTTCTACATACAATGATCATGGTGTATTGTTGTGTTTCAGGAGATTCATGTCCATATGATTCAAGAGCTTCACAGTTTTTAGAATTAGGTGTGAGTGAGTTATGTTCAACTGTTCCAAACTCACATGTTAAGTCTAGAGTCTATTTTAGAGTTTTGTTATGGAATAGCCAAATGGGGAGATTATAAGGTTGAATTTAATCAACCATCTTGTTTCCATTATTTTGTGCCAAATTTGCTTGTATTTTTAGTAATTAGAAACCCTGTATTTAGGTGGGAATCATGTAAGGGTAGTGTGTGTGAGAGAGTGTGAAGAATTGCTCAACTGTATGCAAAGAAGCAGGGACTTGCAGCTGGATCTCCCGCAAGCCACCAGATTGATGCACATGTGCCAAGCATGCCAGAAGTTGAAGCGTCACGCCAGCTGTTCACTACAGGACAAAAGTTCCAGGCTGGCCAGGCCGTTTGCTCGCTGCTTGAACTCGCGACTTAACCCAGTCGCGAGGTCAAGCCGCTAAAACACCCTGTTTGACAAAATATGACTTTTCACATTCCTTCTCACCCTACTATATATATACCCTTATACCCACGATTCAAAGAGAGCTTACAAAGAGAATTTTGAGAGAGAAACCCTAGAGAAAACAAGATTGACTCATCCACAATCTTTACCCAAGAGACTCTTCAAATTCCTCTACTTTCTTCCTCCTCATTGTCAAATCCTTGAGAGGCTCTTTACTAAAACCTTTTCTCACTATATCCATTTTTGTGAGAGGGCTGTTTGGTGCTTTGGGAAGTAGTTAGGAAAGAACCAATATCACATTGGTTGATGCTATAGTCAAGTAGTGGAATCCGGGAAGTTAGAAAAGAAATAGGTTCGGCGTAACCTCGTTGGAGCAAGAAGCTTGGAGGGCTTAGGTACTTTGGGTAGATTAGGCTTGGAGGGTCTATTGCTGTTCATGTATCCCAACTACATTTTGTAGTGGATTACTTACCGCTTGGAGGGCGGCGGAGAGGTTTTACGCCGAGGGCTTCGGTTTCCTCTTCGATAACACATCGTTGTGTTGTCCTTGTGTTTGCATCTCTCTTCCCTTATCTTTGCCTTTTATTTTTTGCTGTGGATGTGATTTTAATTGGCTTAGATTGTTTATCAATTCTGTTTATAGCTTGTATTCATTTTCCACACACTTTGTGTTTATCATATTGCTTGAATTGATTATTTTTAATTTGGGGGTCTAAACGTTCATAGTGTATTTCACACTATTTAAACTTTCAGATTTAATGGATGAGACCCTACGAGATACTTGCATTGCAAATCAGTTTGTGAAGTGCCTAAATATTGGTCTCTTATGTGTACAACATGACCCAAGTGATCGCCCCACCATGTCAATTATTATCAAGATGCTTGATGGTGAAACTGTGAACCTTCCAACTCCCAAACAACCAGCCTTTTCCATAAGGAGATGCCAATCCAGCTCAACTTCTTCTAGTAGACTGGAATCAAATAATGAATTAACGAATAGTCTAGAAGGACGATGATGCATGGTTATGGTTCTCATGAATCTTGTTATTCCCTTTGTAATTCCTGTTGCAATCTACAAGGAGATAATGCAAATATTTTCCCTTAATTAATTCCGTTGCTGGATACTTCAGGTAACTATAAATCCTTTCCCATGTTTGTTGCAGTAGTGTTTTGAATTTGAATGGATAAGATTTGAAATGTCTTAAAATGTGGTTGGACTATTGCTATTTTAAAGAACTTCTTGTATGTTTTAGAAGACATGAATTAACATAATTCTAGTATTTATATTTTCTATTAAATTCATTACCGTATCTACCCAAAGATCCCCTTCCTTGCTTCTGGTGCAGGGAATCGTGTAGGGACTGTATTAGTGGTTCAGATCTTAGGAAAATGGCTAGGGTTGCTTAGAACAACAAACAGGTGGATTACACCTCTGCAAAGAACTCAAGGTTCTCAAAATAGCACTTAGGTCAATCAATTCACTAATCAAAATCAATCAAGCATAAAAATGAAGTCTAAATGCCTATTTATACAACTATTACAATTTGTTTCTTAACTGTCTTAAGAACTAACTGAAATATCAATCTATAGTTGTACGGGACTCAGTTGAAACTACAATAAGAGGGCTGTTTGGTAACATGTGCAGTATTGTAACTAACCGCATATGCATCAGCTATCTTCCTAACTTCCAAATTCCTTCTAGAAGCTTCCAACAACCTAGCGGTGGTGAAGTTTTCTAATTAGGGACTTATGCTATAACATAAGTGCTTGCACTTAAAGTAATTAAAATTTATAAAGGTCGTCAATAATAGTTTATCTGATTGATACTTTCTATTGTGTTCATGACATCCAAGCAAGGCCAACTAGAGCATATAAGCAGCAGCAATGGTCTAAGGCCCCCAAATAATAGAAGACCCCCTTTATTAACTAATACTATAATATAATATATGTATATGTACATCTTAATTAAGGGTTTTTTTTTTTGGAGATAAATTAAGGCTTCTTTAAGCATTTACCTAAATAATAATAATAATAATAACAAGGCCCTTTTCTTGAAGATGAAGGTGAAGAGACAAAATTAAAATCAGACAAAACACACCTAACAAATAAAAATCTAAATTAATAGTAGACAAATTCATTAACTCATTTATTGAAATTTGGTAAAATTTAAATTAATACTAGACAAATTCATTAAATCTAACTTTTACCTCTAGAAATTTGCCAAAAGAGAGACTATTTATCTCTAAGAACAAACGCCCCCCCAACCCCCATACACACACACAAAAAAAATCATTCTCTTTATTTCTCCCTCTTAATCCTTGGAAAAAAAAATAGATTTTTTCTCAGTGCTCATCTTAGTGTTCCTTGTTTGGATCTTTTTCTTGTTAAGCTTTCTTGGTACTAGCGGCTCATCTATGTTGATGGCGTGTGTGATGTGTTTGCTTTGATTTTTAGGTGGCTTCTAGCATTCAATTTTTAACACCCCCTTTCTTCTTATTTTTAAATGAGTTATAAAAGCACTAGCATTAGATGTGCTAAATGCTAAATATTTAGCATTTAGCACATCAATCACCAAACACTAAAAGACCACCTACTTATGTGTCATATGTCTAAAAAAATAGCATGGTGCTACAGTACCCTAGTAGAATGGTATTGTAGCACCATGCTTTTTTTTTACTTAGTTTTTTAATTATATTTTCTCTCTCCTCTCTCATCACCAATTCTCCACTTCTTAATTATATTTTCTCTCTCCTCTCTCAACCATCCCTCTCTCACTCTTTACCTCTCGCCATGCTGCCAATTCTACTGACCTTACTCTTTGGATTTTGAGTTAATTTTGGTGATTTTGGGTTGATCTAATTTTGGGTTTTTGGTGGTTTGCGACCAATGTTGATTGATTGATTCTAGGTTGTTTTTATAGTACCCAGTGTTGATTGGGTTAACTTTGGGTGATGTTTGGTTGATTTTGGTGGCAATTGGTGGTGATGGGTTTGCATTTTGTAGTACTGGTGGGTTATGGGTGGTGGTTGGGTTTTGTATTTTTTTTTTATACTAGCTGTTATTTTTTTAAATATATTTTAATGTGTCATAATGATAAAATAGAAGTTGGGATATATGGTGTATTGTTAAATGTTATGCTAAAATAGATAAAGTGACATTTTGGTGTGCTAAAGTAGTATTTTGTGTGTGCGTGTGTGGAGAAAAAGTAGTGTTTTTTTCCTATTTTAACTAATTACTTTTCAAAATATACACATGATTCTCTATTCTCTATTCAATTTATTTAAATATTTATTATTATTTCCATCCTCCTTTCCTTATTTTTCCTATGTTCTCTCAACAAATGAATAAGGGCACTATATAGCAAAATGGTATTTTGGCTAATGTTTAGGGAAGCAAATGTGGGTGCCCCCCCCCCCCCCCCCCCCATATAGGGATATTTTCATTTTAGAGAACCCATTATAAATGCTCTCTCTCTCTCTCTCTCTCTCCAAGGATAGTTGGGGGCCTTTGGGGGGCCGATTTGAATTTTAGATGTTTTCATTGAAAGTATTAAAATGTGTCAATTGAATTACAAGGCTTTAAGCCTTGCTACATAAATATTAGTATATCAACATATTAGACATTGGGCAAAACAATGTTAATGTTCTTCAACTTTTGTTAATTACAATTCATGAAACTATGCAAGTCTTTCTTCCTCATGTCACATCAATTGAGACCATGCATGCCGTGGTAAGCTCTTGGGATATATACTCTGTGAAATATACCATGGGACAAACTGGTATTCAGTGTAATGAGAATATACAACAATCCCTCACATAGGGATGGATCTTAGGTGAGTATATAGAGAGATTCTTCACTTGTGAATTTTTTAATTTTGATAGCTTATTTGCATAATATTTATCAAAATATATATTTTTTAGTTATGTTAAATATGTTACAAAAAGTTAGAAGCTAGTTTATTTTTAAAAAGCTAAAAATTAGATTATTAGAAAAAAAAGAAAAAAAAAAAAGAAGAGAAAAGCTGAAACAAAAATTAAAAGTTAAACTTTTCAACACCTAATAATATTTTGAACGTGAAAACCTTTGTTATAGGGAAACAAGATGCAAATTTCAGGTTAATTAGAGGACGCGTAGTCCTAAACTATATTCATCGAATGTGGAAAATGTGAGTGGCTGGTATCCTTCTATCATATGGAAGGTCAAAGAAGTAATTACACAATTATGTACACGCTCATTCTCGGAAGGAGATGAAGTGGACAGTAGCAGCCAGGACCACTTTTAAAAATGGGTGTTCATCGGCCCCAATCTACACGACTGTAAGGATAAAATCGCATGTATCATTGGCTCCTTATTGTTACTAGCATAGCACATTTATTGAAACGTCGCTATATAAATCTCTTATCTTTTTTCAAATTCTATATATATAATAATAAGAAAAATTGAGAAAAACTCAAATTAGAATTTCAAATTAGAGTTTCAATTTTGTATCATGTGTCATAAATTATTTATTCTTAAATAATTTTATTTCTTAATTTTAAAATTAAATGTGGAACCACATCATAAATATTCATTCAAGTGAGTTATCTATATATATATATATATATATATATATATATATATAGATATATATATAAAATAGTAGAAGCTGAGAGAAAGTTGATTCCTACAATTAAGGAGGTGGTGACACATATAACTTAAAAAAGCGATTCATTACATTATTTGGTAACGCTATAACACCATTTAAAAGCGAAAAAGTATAATTTATTCCTACGTTAAACACGGTTTGGAGTCCTCTGGGTATAAAAGAAAACTAACTACTTAAGAAAAAAAAAAAATTGCTACATAGAGAAAGGAGAAAAAGAGATCGAGAGAAAAGAGAGACAGAGAAATAGAGAGGCAGAGAACGGAGAAGGAGAGAGAGATCGAGAGATCTAAAACTGCAGTTTGCAATCAAGAATGAAAAGATGTCTCTCATTTCCTGTCAGATTTTCTTTCATCACTGTAAGCCTCCATTCGCTACCTGACCATCGGAATCGCTACTAGTAAGTTCTGTTTTAAATTTAAAAATTTAGGGTTTAGGGTTTTTATTTGGAGAATCAATTGGATGTTAATTATGATTTAGATTGGTATTTGGGGTTAGATTTGGTTTTGATTAAGTGATACGAAGACAAAAAGAACCAAGCAGAGTTCATAGTGATACTGTGATACAGAGAAAAGGAAGGAGAAAAAAAAAACCCTAGCGATCTCTTCTCATCAGACTCTGCTTAACATTCAATCTCTCCCTCTCCAGACTTAGAGCACCACTACAAGCACATAGAGAAAGAAAAATCTATGGGCATCAACACTGTTATATCTACCACCATCAGATCGTCGGAATCGGCTTCGATACGTCTTTCTCCATTTTTTTAGATTTTGGTACGAAATATTTCTTTTTCTTGAGTTTTTTTGTTGGATAGGTTTAGATTTGATCTTGGATTTGATTCCTTTTTGTTTCGGGTTTTTGGGTTCTCCATGAAAATGTTTGTTTTTGGATTCCTTTCCCTGTTTTCTAATATCTGTGTTCATAGTTTATTTTTTTTTTCCTGGGGTTTTGATTTGGAAAACCGATTTTGCTGTTGATTCACCATCAATCTATTTTTTCACAGGTAACTTCTTTTCTCTTTCTTCTCTCTTTGGAGCACTGGCCATTCAGGTTTTTCTCTCTCACTCTTTGGGTTTTCAGTTTTGGTAGATATTTGGATTCTAATTGGTTCTTAATTTTTCCAATCCTACTTTGAATTTTGATTTTAGGTTTTTGATTCTTTTGGTAGATATTTGGATTCCAATTGGTTCTTAATTTTTCCAATCCTACTTTGAATTTTGATTTTAGGTTTTTGAATGTTGGTAGATATTTGGATTCCAATTGGTTCTTAATTTTTCCACTCCTTACAATTTTGATTTTAGGTTTTTGAATTTCTTGATTTTAGCAAATCAAAGAATGTTTCATGACAACATAGCTAATAAGAATGCTTTTAAATTTTCTCAATTTTTGCAAGTACCTCAGTGCTTGGAAACCATATTTATTACCTACAAACTTCTAATTATTCATGCTTATAGGTAAATGCATAAAATAAAAATATTCCTTTCATGTTATGCTTTCTGACAAGCGTTTAGGTCCTATGCATCTTAGAATATTAAAATTTTGGAAATTTTGGCAGGGTGCTCATGATGCAGTGATCCTCTCATTGAGCTTTACCGTATCAAGTAAAAAGGAGGGCTAATTCTGAAGAAGCCGCAGATAGCCAGTTGTTCCTTGCACCAAGGGGACGTGATTGAATGATCCATCTTTATGATGTCAATAGGTTTGCTACTTTCCTCTATTTTTTATTTTTATTTTGTTAGTCTTTGCCCACTCACTGGGGTTTCTGTACTGCTGTTTATCTCCGAATTGTGGACTTCTTTCATTGTAATTTTGGATGGTTATTGCTTCATTTTGAACGAAATTTCCTGAATTTGCTGCAAACGTTGATGGATATTGCTTAATGAAAACTTATCTGTCTCATATATGTGACTTCAACTTTTTTTTTTTTAAATTTAAGTTTTATATCAAGGTTAGTAATCTAAAACTGACTCAAAAAACAAATGAAATAAATATGACTCTAGGTTTACTTTGTCTTGAAGATTTTTTTTTTTTTTTTTTTCTTTTAAGTGTATATGATATAACATTAATGATTTTTTTTTTTTTTTTTTTTTTTTTTCATATAGTGGGTAATTTGTTTGTCTTTTTAAGACATTTCAATGGGTAATATAATATTTTTTTTCTTGGTTTGTGTCAAATTGTATTTTATAGGTCTTAATTTTATGTTTTCAGTTAAGCTGTAGCTGTTGCTTTGCAGATAGCTTTTGTTTGCATCATATATTTTTTGAAATTCATACATATATTTTTTGTTTTGGTTGGATTCACTTAGGTTTTTCAAGTTAGATTGTATTTTGAGAATGACAAGGATGTGCAAACTCAACAGGCAATGTGGGAAGGACAACATGAACTTTCAACTAAGAAGACATATGCTAGGTACATGAAACTTTTCTTCCTTCTAATTTTAATTGAGTATTTGTTTTTGTGCTCCTTAATTTGAATTATGGCAAGGCAATTGATGTTTGTCATGTTTCATTTGTTATTGTTTTTTTGTAGTCTTTAGATTTTTGCTGCCTAGAATGTTATTTTTATGTTGATGAAATATCTTAAAGTGCATATTAGGTTTTCATTATTGGATATTTTGTTGCACTTATTACTGCAAGGCTGAATAGAGTCTTCCTTGATTGTATATACAAACAAATGATTTTGAAAGAATTGGAAACGGCATTTTTTTTTTGGCCTTGGAACTGTAACTATTGTGTTGTCTGTTTTGACTATACTCTTGATTAGAGTCAGTTATTGTTGAAATTTTTATTTGATTATGTTTTGGAGGTATTTTGGTAATTTATTATTGTCAAAATTATAGGCAGTTCTTTGATCATATTATATGCAGGGAATGGTTGCAACAATAATGGATGATGTGTGTTTGATAAAATATCTCAAAAATTTGCACTGCACACTGTTTCATAAAAATCTGCACCGTTTTGAATAACTTTCTGTATTTTTTTAAATAACTTTCAATAAATCAATTTTCTATTTTGTATGTTGGTATTTGTTGTTTCATATTTTGCAGCAGAGTGAAAAGAAATCGAGTTAATGCTTCTATGTCATGTAAGGTTTTGAATATTGGAAGTTGTAATTTTGTTGTTTGTTACCTTTTCATAATTTATTATACGTTAGTATTGCATAAATTGTACTAGCATAAATTGTTTTATTTTTTTGTTTGTAATCTTTACATCTATGAATTCAGAGTGCAATTACAATTAAGGCTTAGTTGATTTGTTGCCTTTTCCTGCAATTAAGGCTGTGCTGCCATGTAGGAAAAAAGCCTATCTAAAATTCTGCCACGTTTAAGTAAAAAAGCGATAAATTATACTGTTTTACAACTTCAAAACACCATTTAATGTTTTTCAATATAAAAAAAAAAAAAGAAAAAAAAAACCCTTGAAATTTAGAGGTAGAGAGTGAGAGAGACAGAGATCGCAAGAGGGAGAACCGTTTTGGTACAACCCAAAAAAAAAAAAAAGTTATGATAGAGAGAGAGGGAGTTCACTAGGCCGTGTGCCCGCCAAAGTCCGATCTCCCACCACCATCAGACTCTTGTGACCCCCACGATAAAGGTTTTTTTTTTTTTTTTCATTGTTAAAATTTATGGATTTGGTTATATACTTATATTTGGTTGGATTGATATCGATTTAAGTGTTTGGGTTAAATTTGATTTTGATTAAGGAATCTGGGTAAGAATGCTTTATGTTTGGGGTATATCGAGTTAAATTAGGGATTGGATTTTTATTTTTTTTCTCTTCTTTCTTAAATTTAAACGTGGGATGTGGAGTTTCTTTTTTTTGGTTGGGGTGGGAGTGTTTCTTTTTAATCTAGACATGGGAGTGTATTTCCGTGGCATTGGAGTGTTTTTTTTAATCTAAACGTGGGAGTGTAGAATTGTGGCAATGTGGAAGTGCTTTTTTATTTTTATTTTTTTAAAAAAACTAAAAGTGGTAGTGTTTTTGGTTTTAGGTTGGCATTTACATTGTCTGAGGATTCTGCCTCTTAAGTCGTTTATTAGCATCTGGTAGACGATATAGTGTGTTGACTTTTGTTTTCGATTTTTCTATCACTCTTGCTCTGCCTTAGCGTGTCATTTGGATTCATTGGGGTTGCTCTGCATTGTTTTTCTGTTTAATTGTGTTGCTCTATGTTGCTTTTGCTTTTTTGCCATTTAGTCTCCATAATTCTCACGTTAACCCATGTGTGGGTTTGCCCCCTTTTGTTTTGTATTCTCCCCTAATCATAACATAAGAATATACATTATTTAAAATTGATGGAAGGACTCGAGTTCTAGCATATTTGGTAGTTTGATTGGTGGTGCATTATACAGTTAGGATAATAATTTTAATTTCTTTGAATATCCATTAGTTGAGAAAATGCAGTGATAGTTAGAGTGGTCATGGTGAGAGAGATACTATTTATTTATAATTATTATATTAATATTAGTTTGTCACTATACAATGGTTTTTGATTTGTGGCTTAGCTAATTTTATAGAAATTATTGTATTAGTGGCTTAGCCAATTTTATATAATTAAATTGTTGTATCACTTTACTCAAACATATAAATTCCAGCTGCTGCATTAAAAAATAAATAATTAAAGAAAATTCACAACTCCAAGAAAAACTCAGTGATGACACAATTTTTGCTCTAAGAAAATTGAGTTCAACGAAAATTCTACTACTCTACCATTTGAGAATGTTGAAATCAATCTAAACTACTGAAGTAAAAAATAAAAGAAGAGACAAAAAAGAAAAAAAAAAAAAATCCAACTGCTTATCTTTTTATAGATTACAAAAATTATTAAAAAAGATTCAGTGGCTTCTGTACAAAGTGCTGTACTCTCTTAATTAATTTAGAATGTGTTACGGGTTTCTTAATTAATTTGGATTGTGTTGCGGTTTTCTTAAAATTGTATATTTCTTACAAAAGTCACTATTCCATTAATATCCAGTTTCCATGAAGAAGAAGGAGGAGACACAAGTGGTTAAAGCAGTGTTAGTGTTGCCAATCCACCTTTGTTTCAATCAAATCCAAAGGCAAGCACTAGAAACATCTATAACAAATCATTCAGGTAGAGAATTAGAAGAATTACCCTTAAGAACCACCTATAAGTTCTTGGAATGAAAGAAAATATAGGGAATCTTTTTTTTCATTGGCTTTCCTTCATTTTCGGGAAAGCGTATATATTAATTACTAGAGGGAATGACAAGAATGCACTTTATATTACTTATGGCAAAAAGTTGTACTTGCTAAACGAATTGACCATGGCTTTATATATTATATTATATAGTTCTAGATTTATATTTAAATGATTTTATTTGATTGTGGAAGTTGTCTACAGATTCAAGGACTCAAATTCTCTATTTTTACCAATGTAAATTAAAGAAAACAGAATTGATGGGAAGAACAATTGCTACAATGTTGTTTTGATTTTTTTTTATATATGTTTTAGTATGTAATGAACAATTGAAGTTTTTAAATTCCTAACCTACATGTCACATTTTATTGTCATTTTGGAAGTGGTATTGCGTTTTATGGTGTAGAGTTTGAGGAGATCCTTATTCATATTTGTGTTTGACCTCTTTGTACTTTGTAGTCTAACGAATTTGAAGTCATTATACTTTAATTGTATAAATAAGATCTACTAAGGGAAAGGGTATTTCTAAATTTAAGTTAACCATATGGATATGGTATCTAATGTAGAAAATATTTGCATATTAATTAATCCTTTGAATAATTTACAAAACCATTTATTAAGGCTTAGCAGTCATAATTGGATGAAAATTGAAGAAGATTTTCATTATTATAAATTGTGTTAGTCATGAGAGGATGAAAAAAATGAAAGACCATATTACTTAATGCAAAAAGGACCATGTGGACATAGAAGCTCTTACTGTATAGTATGTGTTAGCATATGGGACACCGACAATGGTTTTGGATACCACAGTATTGATTGTAAATTTGTGAATATCAAAACTTGATTTTACACAAATCTTTGAGTTTTTCCTATTGGGTGATTTCTCAAATGTTAGAGTTGATTTATCATGTTCACTGTGTGTGCATTATATTGTGATTGCGTTAATATATTGTGTTAGGTTCTAAAGACTTAGGTTTTATGTATTTAGAATCCTAATTTGTATTGTTGGCAAACCATGATCAAAACAATGTATTTAAGTTGTTTTAGAAGTCCTCAAAGTTGGTTCTTTGTTGTAAAGTTGGAATAAACTACTGAGCTAATTAAAAAACTGTTTAAGTACATTTCGATCGATCGAAGCTTAGGCTCGATCAATCGAAAATCGTACTTGACGTTTTTTAATTAGATTTTCCAACTCAGCCCTAAGTGTTTTAATTGGTTTAGGTTTCTAATTTACCTTAGGTATATAAGGGAAGCCCTAGCCACGTTTTTGTGCTGCTCATATTACGGTTTATGTGAATCTCTTGTGAGATTTTTGAGGAGCTTTCCTTCACATAAACTTAGGGTTTTCAAGGAGAAGAATTTTCTACACCTTGATGATCATTCCAGTTACTGCCATTGAAGCTTAAAGAAAACACAAGCAGTGTGCTTGTATTTGGTAGAGAATCTAAGAAAGAAGGAGTCCATGGATTCGGAGCTTGCACGTGGTCGTGTCAGTAAGTTCTACTGGTGGGTAGTAATAAGAAGTCGAGCGTGGGGGCTTGTAAGTCTTATTGTATGAACTTCGATTATTTCAAGATAGTGGATTCAAACTTACCTTGAGGATGGCTAGGTTAAATCCTTCCTAGGTTTTTACCGGTTTGGTTTCCTGGGTGATCTTATCTTTGTGTTATTTATATTTCCGCTGCTATACTTGATATGATTATTTAATTGTATTAACCTAGATTAAATTAATTTGACTAAGTAACAACTTGGTTAAATTCCTAGGTTAATCTAATTGTGTTTTAAGGGGTCTAAAAACTAACAAGTGGTATCAGAGCAGGTAGCTCTCTTGTTGTTGATCTTTTGATCTTTGAGCTGATCCTTGACCCCTGTTGTCATGGAACACAGACACTCTCTGGTTATTCCTCCTCACTTTGATGGGAATAATTATGCTTATTGGAATGTAAGGATGAAAGCATTCCTGAAATCCATTAATGAGAGAGTCTGGAACTTCGTTGAATACGGATGGGAGAAGCCCATTACTCCTATTAGTGAGTGGCAAATTTCTCAAAAAGAAGCAGCTGCGTTTAATAGCAAGGCTATGAATGTTATCTTTAACGCTGTTTCTATGGAGGAATTTTAGAGAATCTCAAATGTTGAGGTTGCTCATACTGCTTGGAATATCCTCCAGACTGTGCATAAAGGCATAAAGGCTGTCAAAATCAATAAATTGCAGTAATTAACTTCTAAATTTGAAAGCATTAGGATGTCTGATGATGAATCTTTTGATGAATTCTATGCTAAATTGAATGATATTGTTAATTCTGCTTATAACTTGGGTGAAATCTATGATCAACCTAAAATTGTTAGGAAGATTCTTAGATCCTTAACTGAGAATTTTAGACCTAAGATGACTGCCATAATTGAAAGTAAGGACGTGGATTCCATCCTTGTTGATGAACTTATAGGATCTCTTCAATCTTATGAGTTGGACCTACCCAAAATTAGCAAATCCAAATTAATGGCTCTTAAGTCAGTTGGTGATATTGAGGTTGGTGGATTTGATGATGAGCTCTCTGCTATAGAGATTGCTTACCTTGCTAAGAACTTTAGAAATTTTCTCAAAAATAACAATAGAAAGGCAAGAGGTGCAAACACTGCTGAACCTAGAAATTTTAGGAAGAATGATCCCACTAAGGTTAACAATAATGACAAACCTAGAGAAAAAATAGGTCAATCTTCTAATAATTCTATGGGTCCTTAGTGTTTTGGATGTCAAGGGTATGGTCACATGAAATCTGAATGTCCTACTTACTTGAAGTCTAAGGGTAAGGCTATGGCTATAACCTTTAGTGATGGTGAAGTTTCTGATGATGAGTCAAAACGTGACGAGGATGGAAACTTCATTGCTTTCACAGCTACTACTATAGTGAATGAAAGCATATCTGCTGAAAAGAACCCTTTTGATGGGGAACTCTCTGAAGATGTAGATCTTCAAGAGGCCTACAATAAACTTTGCAAAGTTGCTACAAAGGATGCTATGAATGTTGAACTTGGCCTGAAGAAAATTGAATCTCTTGAGCTTGATAATAAGAATCTGCTTGTTAAACTGTTTGATGCTAATGAACTTTTGAACAATGTGAAAACTGAGAATATGTTATTGCTTGATAAAGTTAAATCTTTGGAACTTGATTTATCTGTTGCTAGATCTGCTAGTTCTAAACTTAATCAACTACTTGGTGTTCAAAAGTCCCCTTCTGACAAATCTAGAATAGGTTTTGTTGAAAGCATTTCTGTGTCTGCTCCCCATTTCACACACTTTGTTCCTTCATCTTCTTCTGAATCTTCTGTGAGTGAAGTTGTGAGTGAAACTGTCAAATCCCCTGTGAGTGAGGTTGTTAAACCCATAGAAGTTTCACCATCTAGGAAGATTAGGGTTGATCTGAAAGAGTCTAAACCTAAGATATCTACCCTTTCTAAGGACAAGATGCATGGTAAGCCTACTTGGGTGTGTCATTTTTGTGGGAAGTCTGGACACATTCGTCCAAACTATTACAAGCTGCAAGCTGCTAAGAGAGCAAATAAGCCAAAAGTGTCCGTGCCTCAAGCATAAGATCCTATAGCACTTATTGGTGAATTGGTAAAGACGATCAACCTTTATTCCAATCTTGGAGTTGGAAATCACTCTAATGTGAATACAAACTCCAATGCTCGTGTTACATCTAAAAAGTTTTGGATACAAAAGACTCAAACTAACTGAGTCTTTCTGACATTGTCCTTGTGCTTCATTCCTTTTCCTTTATGACCATTGTTCTTTGATTCTTGGTTTTTGTGTTTTTCTTTTTTGTCTCTAGGAGTTGCATTGCATTACATTCATGCATTTCATTCTAGGTGTTTTTTATTTAATATATATATATATATATATATATATATATATATATATATATATATATAAAATAAAAAATAAAAATAAAAAAGGAAAAGAAAGGAAGGAAAAAGGAAGCACATTGTTGGTCTTGCACTATTCTCTTTGTTTTTGAAAACAAGGTTGGTCAATTTATTTTCACATGACATGTTTGTTGTACTTTGTTTAGCTTTGATGAGCTTATTTATTGCACTTCACTAGTGGAAGCTTTGTAGAACATGTTGTGTGGGAAAGATGTTTATGGTGTTTATCACTTTATCTTGAAGTCACATGTTATTTGATTGTCAGACTTGATCCTTTTGAGAAAGACATAAATAACCATCTCACCACTGTGCACTAGCCAATCATGAACACCTTAATGCATATCATAAGATTTTGTGCTCGAGAAAGTGTAGCACATACACAAAAAGAACATAAGGTGAAGCCTCAGTTTAAATGATAAATCACTTAAATTAAAATTTGGTGTGTATATTATGAGGCAAAAATTCAAGAAACTTACATGATTGCAAGTTTATGTTTTAGGAGATGTGGGAGTTATATGATGTAACTCTTTAGGTGATAGTCTCTTTTAAATTCTATGTGATGAATTTTGTAGACTTTGTGGTTGATTTCTGTTCACATATCAGCTCACATGTATCTCAAACTTTTGCTAGTTGCACACACAACACAAGTTACTCTTTACTAAACTTTGTACATATAATTGTGTGTGTTTATGGTCTGACCAACCACGTTTAAAAAAATACCTTGAGTTTTATGCAAAACTGTTTTGTTGCTTTAAAAATGGGGGAGATTGTTTAAAATCTAAATTTTTGGAAAATTGGGTTTAAAACTTGTGTTTTGGGAGAGCATTTCATCTCATACACATGCATTTTTTTTTGTTATATTCAATGCTTTGAGGTAAGATTTCAAAAAATCAGTTTTTTTCTCTCAAAACCTGTTTTTTCCAGAATTTCGATTAATCCAATCTAATTTTCGATCAATCGAAATCTTGTTTTAAAAATTCTATGAGCCTCTGCCTAGTTCAATTGATCGAACCTGTTTTTCGATCAATCGAACATCGTATTTTAGGTTTTTTAAAACAATTCTTTGACTGTTCAAAACATCCTTTTTAAAAAGTTTTTCAACTTTTCTTCTCTCTCCGACTTGGCAAGGCAGCACTACGATTTTTTTTGTCATTTTCTTCCTCAATTTTTGCAAGGTTTTCCTCTCTCAAAGCCAGTAAGACCATTTTATCCTTCTTTTTGGTTTTATTTTCTTGTTTTCATGCATTTTTTCATGCATTTAAAGGGTATTTTCAGACCTCCTTAAATTTGGGATTTTTATTGATTCAAGGCTATTTTTCTGAAATTGATCATTGTGTTTTGTTGGGGTATTGTTATATTCATGATTGTTGTTGGTTAATTTGATCAATTTGGGGTTTTATGAAGAATTGAAAATTCTAGGGTTTATGTTGGATCTGATTTGGGGATTTTGTTCAATTGGGTTGAAATTGATGAAATTGGCTTGTTGTTTTGATGTAATTGATCATTCTAATCAGTTTTCTACTTGTGTAATGATCAATTGATCAATTTATTTTGAAAAATTAACAAATGGTTGAAATATTTTTTGGGGTTTTAGTTAGAAACTCTATGCTCAAGCCAATGTTGTGAGTTTGAACTTATTTTGAACTTTAGCTCATGCATCACGTCATTTAACCTATTCATGCATCATATAGTTCTTCTTGTTCTATATTTTTGTTGTGCTAACTTACAGTCTGCCCTTGGTTTTTGTTTTTGTTTCTTTTTCCTATTTTTTGTTGTGTTTTCTTGTTCCTTATTCTAACATTATGCCTAGGAAGACTAGAGCGAATAGGGTTCCCTCTACCCCTTCTATGTCTGCTTCTAGGGTTCAGTTGTTTAGGACCGAGCGTGCGCATGAGGCTTATGAGAAACTTAATAGTAAGCGTAAGATTTGGGCTGAGCGTTCTATGATTCTAGATGAGGTCGATCCAGCCATTAGGGCTAATCTTGAGTCTAGAGGTTGGTTGTCCCTCTTAGAGATAGATCATCCACCCCTGACCGCTTTGATTAGAGAGTTCTTCTCTAACCTCTCATGTCACATTTATGATTCTAACATCGTTGTTCGGAGTTGGATACGAGGTGATGAGTTCACCATTACCCCTAGGGTAGTGGTTGAGGCTCTTGGGGTTCCAATTGTCACTGATCCGATCTATCCCTATGATGAGTCACCTCCTATTGATGAGGTCATGTCACACATTATTGGATCACCTATCCAGTGGGGTTCTGATCCTTGGATCACGTCTTCTGCACTTTCCGAGACAGCATATTTGTTTCTTAGAGTTGTGTGTCATTCCTTATGGCCCATTTCTCATCTCCACACCATCCTTCTGGAGCGATGTGTGTTTTTATATGCGTTTATGTCCGGTGCCTCTATCAGTTTTCCTCATTTGTTTCTTCGTTCTTTGAATGAAGTTCATAGGAGTTCTGCCATAGGACATGCGCTTATATATCCTATTTTCATTCATAGGATTCTTTTGTTTCTAGGTCTAGCTGATTTTCCTGCTAGTGAGCCTGTCCATGTTGTTGGTCCCCTAGGTGCTACTTTCCTTTGTCAGAGGGCTGCTCATTTGAGAGCTGATCCTTCAGTTTCTCGAAGTGCATCCTCTAGTAGTGTCCTCCCTCCTCCCTCTTCTACAGGTGCTGCTGAGACTTCCGGTGCTGCTGCTGCTGCTGCTACTGATGTTCCTCCACCGACTACTTCGGATGATTCCGACATTCGACGTTTGTTGGATCATGTCTTGACCGTTCAGGCGACTCAAGGACAGATTTTGGTGGACATTCTGGATGAGATTAGAGGATTGCGAGCAGATTTGGCACTGTTTCAAAGTTTCTTCATCGCCAACTCCATTTGATGATGGATTTTGATTGCTCTTTGACATTCCGTCATAAAAAGGGGGAGTAAATATGAGATGTTTTTTGGCATACTTTGTTACTGTTTTTGTTTTTAGGGGGAGAGTTTATTTTTTGATTGGTTGGAGCTTGTGGAGTTGTTTAGATTGTATTTAGGTGCTTCACTTTGTATTTTACCTTTTTAGCTCTTGCCACATTGTTTTTACTTGTTGGGTTATTCATGTTAGGGGGAGTTTATTTTGTGTTTTTTGTTTCAAACTTCTTATTGATTTATGATTATGAATTCTTCATTGTTATATGTCTTTATTATTTGTTGTTTGAAATCAAGATTTTTATTTTTCTTTACTTGTATTTTTTTTCCACACATGCAGTTATGCATTTTGTTTAAGTGTTTCAGGAAATATACAGGTTGATTCAATTAAGCTGCTGTCTACACTTGTAACTGATGGATAGTAGTTAGGATTGAATTTCTGTTTATGAGCATTATTTTGTAAAGGGCTTTTACTTGTAAACTTTGAGCTATTTAAGTTGTGTTTTGTCACGGATTGCCAAAGGGGGAGTTTGTTAGGTTCTAAAGACTTAGGTTTTATGTATTTAGAATCCTAATTTGTATTGTTGGCAAACCATGATCAAATCAATTTATTTAAGTTGTTTTAGAAGTGCTTAAAGTTGATTCATTGTTGTAAAGTTGAAATAAACTACTAAGCTAATTAAAAAACTATTTAAGTACATTTCGATCGATCGAAGCTTAGGCTCAATCAATCGAAAATTGTACTTGACGTTTTTTTAATTAGATTTTCCAACTCAGCCCTAAGTATTTTAACTGGTTTAGGTTTCTAATTTACCCTAGGTATATAAGGGAAACCTTAGCCACGTTTTTGTGCTGCTCATATTGCAGTTTATGTCAATCTCTTGTGAGATCTTTGAGGAGCTTTCCTTCACATAAACTTAGGGTTTTCAAGAAGAAGAATTTTCTACACCTTGATGATCATTCCAGTTGTTGCCATTGAAGCTTAAAGAAAACACAAGCGTGCTTGTATTTGGTGGAGAATCCAAGAAAGAAGGAGTCCGTGGATTCGGAGTTTGCACGTGGTCATGTTAGTAAGTTCTACTGGTGGGTAGCAATAAGAAGTCGAGCATGGGGGCTTGTAAGTCTTATTGTATGAACTTCGATTCTTTCAAGATAGTGGATTCAAGTTTACCTTGAGGATAGCTAGGTTAAATCTTCCCCAGGTATTTACCGGTTTGGTTTCCTAGGTGATCTTATCTTTGTGTTATTTATATTTCTGCTGCTATACTTGATATGATTATTTGATTGTGTTAACCTAGATTAAATTAATTTGACTAAGTAACAACTTGGCTAAATTCCTAGGTTAATCCAATTGTGTTTTAAGGGGTCTAAAAACTAACATATTGTTTTAAGTTATTGTACAATCTAGGATTTGTTAGCACTTAGCACAATTAGGCAATATAAGGAATTCCTGTAAGGTCCCTTAAAATGCTAACACATATACAATTTATTCTTTAAAATACCGTACGGTGCGTTTGGAAAAAACGAAAAAGCCCAATCGTTACACCGTTTGAGGGCCTCAAATTTAATCCGTACGTTTGCTGTGTTTTCCACAGTCTAAAACAAAACACGGTTAAATTGAGAGAGAGAGAGAGAATATGAGAAACAGAGAAACATGGTTTAAAAAATCAGGAGATGGTTTCATTCACTCAAGCGCACATCTGAGAGATACGGAGATAGAGAGAGAGATAGTCCATAAGGCGAATAGGAGTAGAGATGGAGGAAGAGAAAACTAAGTTCCCTTAACACGTTACCATTAGATCGTCAAAACTACCATCGGTAAAAATTTTTTTTTTTCCTTTCTTTCTTAGATCTGGGTATGATATTGGTTGGATTGAATTTATTTAGGTATTTGGATTACACTAGGTTTTGAATTTTTTTTTTTTTTGGGTTTAATCTACAAAAACATTAAGAGATATCTCTTTTATTTTAACTTTTTATATGCTCCTTCATACCCTCGCACAAATTATGATACATATCTCAAAGACTATAACTAATATTGTTATATAAGTTTAGCTCGGTGCGATTCATTGTAGTTCCTAGGAATAGCAGATATGGTGTTTGAAATTGTCATGTAAGTTTCAGATTTGTGTGTTTCAAGCTTTTGTTGGATAAAGATCATTAATATGTAAAATGATCCCGCACATTGTGTGGGTTAAACGCTAGTATATATAATAGCAGAAGCTGAGAGAAAGTGAGTTCCTACAATTAAGGAGGTGATAAAAAATAGGATAACTTAAAAAAGTGATACGTTATATTGTTTTAAAAGCTACAACACCGTTTGACTATTTTTTTGGTATATTTAAAAAAAACAAAAAAAAAAAATAACGTTGCAATTAAAAAAACCCTAGCCATCTTTTGTCATCAGACTCCACTGGACATTTTCTCTCTCTAAAAGAAAACGCCCACCGATACTGCAGCACAGAGGAAAGGAAAAACTTGCTATCCAGTGAAGATTCGTACGGCCGGCCATCGCCATCCCATGCCAGACTTAGACAATCAAGCCATATTGTGATGCAGAGAAACGGAAGAAAAAAGAAATTAGAAACTGCGATCCAACGGAGAATCGTGCAATTAAAGGTTTCTCTTCTTTCTTTTTTCTGTTTCCTTTTGGATTTTCTTTCTTTGTATGTTTGTTGGTTTGAAACACGCTATTCTGATCTGTGTGTATATGGATTTGCACCGAAGAGGTGGAACTGTGGGTGAATCTGAACTTTCGATCGGGCACTTTCTCCTTCCCTCTCTATATCGCTAGGTTTTTTTAGTTGCAAGCCTTTTGTTTATTTTGCTTTAAACATTTTTAATAAAAAAAAATAATATATATACACACACAAAATCCATATGTTCTGTTTTTAATTTTAAACAGTGAGTGTTTTTTTTTTTAAAGATCCATTTGGGCATTATTTATGATTCAGGTATCTTGGTTAGTTTGGTTATGATTTAGGTTTTTTGGTTAGGAGTAGTTTTTTTTCATTTATGTAAATAGACGGGTTAGAATTGGTTAATCTCTTACTCTATTGTCTTCTTTAGGTTTGCTGTCAATTTAGGGATTTGAGATACGGAGATAGAGTTCGGCACAACTTCGTGACTAACATAATCGGAACTAACAACAGACCGACGAAAGGTACGTATCAATTTTCTGTATTCGGATATGAACTTAAATTTGGATGTTCATTCTCTTTCTTTAGATGTTTTGTTGTGAATATTAATTCTTACGGCATGATCTGCATTCAGAAATGAATAATAGTGAAAGCTTTTCAAACTTGACAAAACCAAATCACAAATGCATCCTATATAGATCCCTATCACTTTTTTAATCTTTGTGCTTCTGAACGTTCGTTTGTTTAATTAATGACTTTTCAAGCTCTTTGAATTGCTGCCTTTCCTCTCTTTTTACTGTTTTCTCTACCAGAAAATGAAAAACCCATTCCTTCTTTAATATCTAAAATTTCAAATACAATTATAAATAATTTTGTTCATTTACTCTATTCTTGTTTCAATTGGCTTTGATTTGCATGTTTTAGCCAGCTTCTATCTTTACAAATTGATTTCTTTAGTCAATTCTCTCTTCTACTTAATTTACATCTTTACTGTTGCTTTTTGTCATTTGAATTTGAATTAAAATCCGGATGTTTATTCTGTCTCTTTCAATGTTTTTGCCTTAGATTATAATTTTAGTTTTTCCTACTTTATTAATATTATAATCTTTTCCAAATTGGAATTATTATATTCTTTGATTATTTACTACCTTCTTTGAAATTGAAAATTATAGGTAATACTAAACAAAGGTGCTCAATGTCATCAGAGACAATCTAAGTCATTATTTGTTCTGCATTCATAGGGATAGGTAGTTGGTATAAGAAAAAACGGCCAGATAAAACCTCTCCCTCCTTCCAATTGTTAATTTGACACCCAATTTGTTTCGCTTCTTTTCTGCAGCACCTATATCCAAGGTCAACATTTTGTTACTTGATGTGTTATACACTTTATTTTGATGCTTTCTTTTTGATTTATTGTAATCCTTTTTTTTTTGGGAGTGGCATCATGGGGTTTAGTCCTTGAATATGTGTAGGAAAAAATATGTTCATCGTTCAATAATGGTTGATTTCTTAGCATTTAATTTTTTTCAATGTTTGTAGGTTTTGTTGTTTGGGCTGAACTGAATAAGTATATGATTCATAAAGTACTTCATGTTCACATAATTTTTTATATGTGCGTGCATCCAACCTTTGGTGTTAGTTTTTGAGTTTTTATTTAAAATTTTGCTTTGCAACTCAATGAAAAGATAAAAAGAAGGTAGTGGGCTGATTTTATATTGATGAGTAAATACTGTTATGCTGCATTACTGAATCAAGATTTAAGGCTTGGCTACCTTTTTCCCTAATTTCCTTCTTTTTTTTCCCAATTTCTTGAGCTCTATTTTGTTTAGTTTCTTGAACTGATTATGTTTTGTCGATGGCTGCATGCTAAAGGATTACTAAATCAAAGTTTTTTTTTTTTGGAGTGACATGATTTGGAGGTAACAATAGATGAAGCTTTGCCTTTGTTGTTTTCCTTCTTGATATTTAATTTAACTATTATTTTTTTATTGGTATACATCTCTGATTTACTAGAATGCTTATTTTGTTTGTGTTTTATTTTTTTGGAGCATCTTACGCTTTCCTTTTGCTTTAATAACAATTTCTCATATATTTCAAAATTGTTCTATTAGACTTTGTTTCTTTTAATTTTCTCAGGCTGATAAACTTAATTTATTGGCAGGTTTTCTTAAATGTTGTTGTGGTTAGATTTGTTTATTTTCTTAATTTATTTGTTTTTATTGTGTATGTCTTTGTGTTTTGGATTGAGTGCTTATAGATGCTTTAATTTTATTCATTTATTGTATGAATAGAAGATTACATAATAATGGGTGAGAAGCTTCATGAATTCCATAACTTGGATTATAATCTAAAATTTGCTTCAAAAACGTCAAAAGGGTACTAAGCAAAATGCATCAAAGAAAAAAAATTTTGAACTCTAATGTATATACTACCTTACTCTATGAGTCTTTATGTATTACATTATATTGTTAAATTTTTTTTAGTTTCTTTAGAAGAGTAAACTAAATGTATTGTTAAGTTACTATGACTGCCATATTTCCTTTACGAATTATCATATTAAATCTCCAATATACATATGTTTTAGTTTTAAACTGTTTAAAATTTGAAAAATTGGTAATTTTAACAAACTTTCTTATCCTGTTATTTCGATAAAATTCAGATTTGTAACATTCACCAGGTGTTCTCAAGAAACATTGCTGGATAAAACTGATAAGTTAGGACAGCCTTACTATCATTCTTATCCTTTTGACTCCTACTCTTTTCAATTCCATATTATTATGATAAAATTTATTCAATTCGTCAATGAAGTTGGCTCCATTTTTGCCTCCAATGGTGAAAGAAAAATCAAAATAGATACTTATCAAAGAACATTGAACCATATGTAAAAGCTGATAGGTGTTGATGATCACAATGAAAAGATGGAGAATTTTCTTTTTCATATTAATTTGTATTAGTGCTTTTTAAGTATTTTCTTTTGGTTCAAACACAAGCTTCTGATATGTGAGTGTATATTTATGTTAAAGCTCTTGCTATATATTGATCATAGATTAAGAAAGGTGAATGAAGAAAAGCACTAGCTATATTGACCTATGCTGTAGATAGATACTTTAATAAAGAAAGGAGCAGGGTAATGATTGTTGTTTATCGATTTTTGCTAAAAAGTTTACTGAGTATAAAAGTAATTGCATTTTCTTCAATGATCAAAATGAAACTCATGTTTTCAACTTGAAAGATAGTAGCTTTAGAGATCTACATAATATCCATCCAGCTTGGCTTTTCTCAAGTTTACTTTAGGCATATGTAAGGTAGTACACTTCCAAAGTTTCTTATTGAGTTAAAATAAAGTAAAACATTATGAAAGTGTATGTAAATGATGCTCACAAAATGTGAATAGGTACAGTTTTGCTGCTAACAAAATGCATCCATTCGAGTCTTCAACACCAGTTGATGGTGCCCAGTTTGTTTCACCTGCGTTGATTCAATTAAAATTTGCCATTTTAGAATCTCAAGGGAGTCTATTACCTCCACAAACAGCATTTACTTCAGTTGAAATTGAATGTTATAGATTTTTTTTTTCCTTTTATTTGGTTATGAACTAATAAATATAAGTTAGTTTTGATTTAAGCTTTTGGGTTGGGTTAGTTGTATAGTGAAAAGGCATGTCTATTTTATTTCAATGTAATTTGTCAGGCTCCTAAGTAAATACCACCAAAGTTCAAAATGTGAAGTTGTATTTCTATTGTACAATTTTATTATATTTTCACTTTGACACTTGATTTGCTATCATTTTTAACAGCATGATCAAATAATTAAAATAAATAGAGTGAAAAGTATGATGTATTGAGATTTGAATACAAAGTAGATTTACTTGCTAAGCTGACCATTATTTTAAGTTATGTGTGTTCGGCTATCTACATAAGCTCATTAGATTATTGTATATGTAAAAAATGCTGTGTAGAGTTATTTTTGGTGAGTAGGCATAGTTTTGCTGCTAGCAAAATTGAAATTGAATGTTACAATTTTTCATTTTTTAATTTTTTTTTCTCCTGGGTTGTGATGACTGAGAGTCTTTAGAATGTATAGTGATAATAATTTCTCTTCTACTTATGAGATTTCAAATGATCCCGCGCACTGCGCGGGTTAAACACTAGTATTACTAAAAGCTAAAGCGTAGTGTTTCATGCTGCTGCTCTCATGTTGCACCACATCAGCTGCCACATCATTCTTTTTTAAAATATATTACTAAAAGTTGAAGCGTAGCGTTTAATGTTGCTGCTCTCACATTGCACCACATCAGCTGCCACCTCATTCTTTTTTTTTTTCTTTTCTTTTTTAAAATATAATTTGTCCTACAATTTTAAAATGGTTTTTACAATTTTCAACCCTATAAATGTAGCCCACTATTTATTTATTTATTTCCACTATCACCCTATAATAAATCTGTATAATTAATCCAGCCCACCTTTTATTTATTTAGTTTCACAATCAAGCCCAACCCAAAACCTTTTCAGTTCAGCTTTAGGGTTTTGTGTAATCCTTTTCAGCTTAAAAAACCAAAAAACAAAACAAAACAAACCGTTGAAGCCTTTCAAGCTTTAGGATTTTTCTTTTCAATTTTCTTATAATTATTTTTAACATTTATTTTTTTAATATTTACACTTCTCCAATCTTTCTCTCTCCCTTACCATTTCATCTCCCCACTACTTCAATCTTTCTCCCTCCCGTACCTTTTCATCTCCCCACTACCCTCTACATTAATATCATTCTTCCTCTTTCTCTTCATCTTCCTTTATTTTTGTCTCTTCTTATTCACACCCTCTTACTATAAATTTTTCACTATCTCTTCTATTCTATGCATAGTTTTCCCTCACAAAAAAAGGTCCCCTCTCTCTCTCTCTCTCTCTCTCTCTCTCTCTCTCTCTAAATTTTTTGGTGGATTTTTTTTTTTTAGTTTTCTTGCATCTCTACTTTAGGTTGATAATTTTTTATATCATTTAAAACTCTATTTTGGATTAATGCGATTTAGTTTTGTTTTTAAAATTGTGATTTGGTTTTGTTTTTTAAATTGTTGTTGTTGTTTTTTTTATTTTTTATTTTCTTTGATTGTTAAATGTTATCCTATTGCATTCTAGAGAATTAAATATAGCATATAAAAATATAATACTATTCTATTACATAGCATGATTTGGATAATTTGGTATTTATTCTATTACATAGCATGATTTTTTATAGTGCTCAATTTAGATGTTAAACTATGAGACTTTACTAATTTTTGTTTATTTTCTAATCCTTTGTGGTGGACAAAGTATTCTTAATAGTTGTATTAGAAGTACTCTATAATGTCATTTATTTAAAGAAAAACAAAGGTTAGCCAAACGAAAATAATTGGATATGTGACAAATTTTAACTTTTGCAATTTTATTTTTATTATTATTATTTTATAACAATGCATGTATAGAAATTTAATTCTTAGATTTTGCTAATAATTGTTTATTTGATAATATATTTTGGGTGGCCGAAATTATAATTTCTACAAAGAAAATAACCTTAATAGATTATCAAAAAGAAAATTTTATCCTAATATTGGTTCAATTAATCATTGTTAAGTTTTATTAATTTTTTTTTAGTTTACATTTTTTTGGTGTTTTGGATTGTTCCTATATTACGTTTATGATTGTTCCTATAATAAATAAAAATATAATTACGAAATACATTACTCATTATTAGATTAGTTTAAATTGTAAATTTTTTTTAATAAAACCACCATAAAAATAATTATCACGCGCAACGTGCAGGTTCGCAGCTAGTTAAGTATAAAAACCAAAGAGTCTAAAATAAATGAATCATAAAAAAATAAAAAAATAAAAAGTGTTTTACAATAATTTTAGAAAAAAAAAATGAACAATTTACATTTTATACCTAATAATATTTTTATAAATTTTTTTAAAGAGTTAACAAAATATAAAAATAACTATTAGTAGTATTTAAATTATATTATGCATCTTATTGTATATCTTTAAGTGTATCTATACATATGCATGAGGTTACAAGCTAATATTATATAAAACAAAACGATACAAGAGTTCACCAGCATAAAATCTGACTATTAATGATGAAAGATGAACTTTTCAATAGTTTAAGGACAAAAAAAAAAACTTTTTAAAGTTTAAAATTTAGAAACTAAAATAGTATTTTACTCAAAAATTAAAAACCAAACGCGATTGTAATTTTTTTTTTTTTTTTAAGAAACTAAAAAGGTGCTTTTACTTGCTGTTACTTTATTATTCCAGGAAACTGCCACTCAAACTGTAGATTAATTCATCAAAAAAAAAAAAAAAAAAAAGACTGCAGATTAATGGTGTTTCTCTCTTTAACTATAGTCGTGACCCCAAAATTATGGACTTCTTTAGGAGATATTACCCTTATTTTGTTTCTAATCCATTGTGCTTAGCTAATTTACTTCAAAGACAGCTAACTTCTTGTTTTTTAATCTTGTTTTCTCCTGTATCTGTCAATTCAGGACGAACATAAATTGGAAGGATTTATTATTATTATTTAAACTAAGATCCTTCAACTAGAATTTCAGTTCAATGCTAATTTAACTTGACTCTAATTTTTTATGCTTGTTTGTTTGATATCGTGGGCCTAGTTCATCAACTACTCAAACTAAAATTTTGATTAGCTTCAAGTTGCCTATTTGCTTCAGGATTAATGCCTAATGAGAAATATTATGTAAACTCATTAATTAGATTAAAGTACATCTTTTACTATTAAATTTTGGGATTATTTTTATTTTGGTCCTTATAATTTGATTTAGTATTCATATTGCCCTGGTTGATCATTTCAATTGGTAATCTAGTAATACCAAAAATTATATGGGCAATGCTAATGTGATTTAATGGATGCCACTTATTTGACACTTAATGGTCAGATTATTATCAGAAATGGATGACAGGGTTAATATGAAACGAAATCAAATGTGAAGGGCCAACATGAAAAGTTAAAAATATAAAGGACCAAACGGAAAAGAACCCCAAACTTTAAGGGCTAAAATTGTACTTTAGTCAATTAATTAACTACTTAACAATTATGCCAATTTAATTAGCGATTTTAATTATGTTAAGTTAATCACAACCACGGCAAGTACCAAATCTAAAGAATAAACCAAGACACAATAGTAACTCAAATTTGGTAATGAAGTGAAAAACTATTTGAAAAAACTCCAAAGGAAAAAAACACTCCAAGTGTAACCAAACCCAACTAAGAAAATCTAGTTAAACTCACTTTACTCTAGACACTACCTTGTTGACCTATAACAGTTTCAGAATGTCTGAACTCTTTGTACATGAACCCCTTCAGGAACAACCCATCTATGTTCACTACTAGAATTTTTGATCGATTCCAATGACTCTTCTTGAAGGTTTGAATACTACAGTGATATGCATATTGGGTTGATAAACTTTGTGGTTTCAGTTTTAATTACCAATATGGTAGCAACTCTGTAGTGAATATTGACATTTCGAACTTACAAGTTGAGCAAATTAGGTTATCACTGTCTACGGTGCACGACCACAATCTTTCTAAACCTTGTGTGAAGTTAGGTTTATAAAAAAGTCTTTTATATGTTATGCAAGTATGGTACGAAAACCAAGGCAACCGCCTTTAATTAAAACACATTAGATTTTGTTTTCATGATTTCCGATTGATCAAGTCACAATAAATAGGATTAGCTATCAAAAATCATCTTTCAATCAATCGAGAAGAGAATGAAAGTCTATCAAAACTTGATGTTTGATCAATCAAGGTGGTTGAAATCCTGATAAAATGTCTCTTTGAGTTGCATCTTCACATTGCGATCTTGATCATTGATCAACATATTACAAACTTGATCATTATTTATTACATTGTCATGAAATTTTTCAATCTAAAACCTAACACCAATTAAAAAGAAAGTAAAAAAAAAAAAAAGGATTTATGATCATCAGTTTTCAGATTAGTAGATAGTTGCCAACAGCCTAACAGCCTAACAGCCTACATCCACGGAGGAAACCCTAAAGGGCTACATCAATAATATATTAGAGTGTAGTACAAATCCTGTGTTACAATGAATCATAACATGTGTATATATAGTAAACTAAACCCTAGACTAATAGACTTCTAGTACAAGTAAGAGACTTGGCTTGCACACAAAGTAGAATTAGACTTGGGCTTATACTAATGGGCTAATATATCTCTAACACCCCCTCTCAAACTCAAGTAGGAGACCTGACTTGCACACTGTTAAATATTAGCATTGATACACCATGTTGAATATGCTAGTATAGATGCGGAAGCGAAAGCATAAAATATAGAACACAATAACACACGAGAGTTACGTGGTTCAGCCTAACGGCCTACATCCACGGAGGAAACCCTAAAGGGCTACATCAATAATATATTAGAGTGCAGTACAAATCCTGTATTACAATGAATCATAACATGTGTATATATAGTAGACTAAACCCTAGACTAATAGACTTCTAGTACAAGTAGGAGACTTGACTTGCACACAAAGTAGAATTAGGCTTGGGCCTATACTAATGGGCTAATATATCTCTAACAGGGACAATGAGAAAGCCTCATGGTCTTTGATCTGGGGGGAACCAGAAGATAAATGTAGCGTGTTCGATGCTTGTGGGGACTTTAGTATCTGCAATCTTGGGAATGGGCCAATGTGCAAGTGTCTACCTGGGTTTGAGTCTAGGTCAGAAGGCTGCTTTAGAAAATCCCCCATATGCAATAATAATAATAATGTTATGGCTGACCACTTTTTGAGCTTGAAGATGATGAAAGTGGGAACTCAAAGTACCACAAAAGAAAAAGGGAGTGCAGATGAATGCAAAGAGGAATGCCTTAACGACTGTAACTGCCAGGCTTATTCATATGTAATTACAGAAAGGATACGTCACGGCACATGCTATTTCTGGTCAAATGAAGTTAAAAATATACAGGAGCAGATAGAAGGAGGCATTGACCTCTATGTTCGTGTGAAGCTTTCTGATATAGGTACTTAATTTCGTTTTTCTTATTGTTTATGGTAGAATCTATATAGCAGATTTCGAGATATTCATGTTGATTGATCAATTCCAAATTCTTTTAGGTTAATATTTCCAATACATCAGTCAGTTTCATCTGTTACATGATTGGCCAAGTGTTGTATCCTGATAGGAGAATTTGATTTGGCACCAAATGAGATTTTTCTAGATCCATTGCAATGATTTAAGTCCAATCAATCAAATGCTTCTAATTTCTTCTTGCAGTTTACTATGCAAGGTACAATTTGGCAATAGTTAGTTGATCATGACGGCCCAAAGTCTGGCCAAGCTTTGTAGAAACTTAATGACATCAACTCAAATTGCTCAAAGCTTATAGCCTAAAGCTATATAGTAGGAAATTCAGGAAAGAGCTCACATTGTTGTTTTAACTAGCAATTCTTAATAATTGCATTAACTTATAATTATCCAGCTTGAGCACAAAATGAACCACATGTTTAGGTTATTATGAGGCCAGGTCTTGCCTAATTAATAGTACCAACTTAAAATATCCCTTCTTATACAAAAAAAAAAAAAAAAAAAAAATCACAATATCCTTGGGCTTTGGCTCTGTTGTGAAAGAAGAGGAGTTGAGTCTGGGGTAGGTCTTAGGTTCAAATGATAACAATATTAGTTCTAAAAAAGAAGTGACAAATGGTTATGTTCTGATTGATATTTAATGTGTTTTCAATAACAAAAGTTACTAATAAAATGCAGAACTGATTGATATATTACATTGCCTGTTGATATTTGGCATTTCTTTTTGCAGAACTGACAAAAAGAGATTGTGAGCCTTGTGGCACTACAATAATTCCCTATCCACTAAGCATCAGACCAGATTGTGGTGATCCTATTTACTCACATTTCAACTGCAACGATACCTCTGGCCAAGTTAGCTTTGGGTCGGCTGGTGGTACATATCCAGTCACAATCATTCACCCTGAAGAACAAACATTTACAATTAGAGTTAATAATTATACAGCTATTGATGTAGTGAGAAAGCTTCTGGAGCTCAATCACTTGCCTTTTAATGTGGCCAAATCAAATCTTTCATCTAAAGATGGATGGTTAAATGAAGTAGAAATCCGGTGGAAGCCTCCATTATCTCCAATCTATAATTCAGTGAAAGACTGCGATGATTGGCCACATTCGACTTGCCACACAATGAAAGGTGGAACAAAAAGGTGCCTTTGCAACACAGAGTTCCAATGGGATCCCTCAAATTTCAATTGCACTCCAGGTTAGAATCCTATATTAATGCACAATATGATAACAGTGTGCCTTGTACATTTAATTTTGCTTTGTAAATGATCGATAAATTTTGTAATGCTGCCAAGAGTATAGATACTCAAAACGATATTGTCAATGATAATTATGAAATCATAAGAAAACCTTCCTAAATTTGAAACCCGTCTGCCATTAGGATGCCTAGATAGTTTGTTCTAGGCACTCACTTACTGCTTTTCCTGAAATGAATATTTTTAGTATGTATTATCACAGACCTAGATTGGATGCAGGTGGGAAACCCAACCATTTTATCTTGACAATGGCCCAATAGTATTCATCTTACATATTGTTTTCTTTCATTTTTGAAGTTGTGCACAACGAGCTTGCAGTGTCTCACAAAAAAAAGAACCTATTACGTGAAATTATCCCAGTGATTGTTGCAACTTTGATGGTTATTGCATGCTGTTACTTATATTATTTAAGAAGAAGAAAAGTGGCCAACGGACAAGGTAACTGGTGCAAAAACAACCATATATCCTTGTTTCAAAATGACAATATTTTGGTTTCTTCCATAAAATAAGCTAGCAAGAGACTGAAGTTATGATTTATCTTTTAGAATCAGTTAACAGGGAAAGAAATCAAGGAAATGCAGCATTTCGACTGTATGACAGTGAACGAAAAGTCAAAGACTTGATAGATTCAGACCAATTTAGAGAAGATGAGAAAAAAGGCATAGATGTATCATTTTTCAATTTGAAAAGCATACTAGTTGCTACAGATTACTTCTCAGATACAAAAAAGCTTGGACAAGGGGGCTTTGGGCCTGTTTACAAGGTACTAACCTTTTTAGCACTCAATCAATATAGCATTTTGTTTACTAGTTTCTAATTAATGATGGATGGTGCTTATGGTTGTGGGAGTTTTCTCTCAGGGTACATTTCCAGACGGACAAGAAATTGCTATAAAGAGGCTCTTGAGTGGTTCAGGGCAAGGCTTGGAGGAATTTAAGAATGAGTTTGTTTTAATTGCTAAACTTCAGCATCGGAATCTTGTTAGACTTTTGGGTTATTGCATAGAAGGAGATGAAAAAATGTTACTCTATGAATACATGCCAAACAAGAGTTTAGACTCATTTTTATTTGGTTAGAATCTAAACCTGAATTTTATTTTATTTTATTTTTACTTACCAGTAATTTAGATTTGAATGGTTACTAAAATATGTCCTGAAATGGAAAATGGCATGCAAGATCGGACTCTATGCATGTTACTAAATTGGAAGATACGCTTTGACATCATTTTGGGAATTGCTCGAGGGCTGCTCTATTTTCACCAAGATTCGAGGTTGAGGATCATTCATAGAGATTTGAAAACAAGCAATGTTCTTCTGGATGAAGAGATGAACCCCAAGATTTCTGACTTCGGCTTGGCAAGGATATTTGGAGGCAAACAAACTGAGGCAACCACGACAAGAGTGGTTGGGACTTAGTAAGTTTGATGCAGATGGTTGATTATGAAAGCTGATTATTTAGACTTTGTCTTGTAGTTTTCAGTTTTCCCATCTGCCCCCTAATTCACTGACAATATAAATATATAATTTTTGTTGTGTAGCGGCTACATGTCTCCAGAATACGCATTGGATGGGTTTTTCTCAGTCAAATCTGATGCCTTCAGCTTTGGTGTAGTTGTACTCGAGGTTATCAGCGGAAAAAAGAACACAGGATTTCACCAGTCAGAACATGCTTTGAGTCTTTTAGGTTATGTAAGTATGTTGCATTAGTAAACCAAAGAAAAAGTATGTTGCATCAATTACATATAGTTATATTTCCTACACTCTACCTAATGCCAATTTGAATTTCAAATCGTCCTAGGCATGGAAATTGTGGAAAGAAGGCAAGGCTTTAGATTTAATGGACCAAACAATACGTGAAACTTGTAATGCAGACGAATTTTTGAGGTGTGTTATCGTTGGGCTTTTATGTGTACAAGAAGACCCAAGTGATCGTCCTGCAATGTCGAATGTGGTTTTCATGCTTGGTAGTGAAACTGCAACTCTCCCAACCCCTAAACAACCAGCCTATGTTGTAAGAAGATCCCTTTCTAGCGCAACTTCTTCTGCTACTAAACCAGAAAGTTTGAATGAATTAACATCTACCATTGAAGAAGGCCGATAATGGTGGATAGCATAAGGGCTCTCATGATTCTTGCTTTCTCTTTATCAGTCCTGCAGAAATTTTTACCATGGTTCTCATAGGAACAATTAAGGCATATTTCTTGTCTGTCATATTGATACTTTTTTTTATTGTCCCTGATAAGTGATAACATTGTATCCAATCTAAGTCTGTTTGTTTCTTGATTCTCAAAAAAAAAAAAAAAAAAAGTCTGTTTGTTTCCGTTTTGAACCTCCTTTGTATTTATTGGACTTTATTGATTTCTGATTTTCTCTAACTCTGACCAACTGCCTTCATTTATATGTTCCTATTATTTTGAAGCCTAGAACTGCATTATTTGTGATTTTGCATCAAGAGGTACAGTCAGCTCAGCCTTACATTTGAGGTGTAATGTTCACCGCCACACTAAACAGGAAGAGATTGAAAAGAATGACATTCACATGTACCATTAGTGTACTTATAAAGAATAGGCATACATGTCATGTCTCCGTTGTAGATCATTCCAAATGTAGTCATATGAAGCCATTTGGAAATGTTGTAATGGGTAAGACAAGTCCTGTTTCACGGAAGCCATATAACTGTATCTAATATTCCATCTAAACCAAAGAAACATAAAAGTTTATTAGTTGAAAAAATCGAATAGTAAAAATGAAAGACGAAAAGCACAAAAGATGAAAAAACTCGAAATTATTTTCAATAATAAAAAATCAAACTTTTGTATCATGCCTTCTGCTGCCTTCGTAGAATTGAGAATTCCTTACTCTGTTCCTGCATGACAGTATGCTGGCTTGCCTTTGAAGAACTGAGAATTGAGAATTCCTTAATCAAAATTATTGTCAATAATTTTGTTTACTTGACATATCATGTTGTCTTTGAAGCATGCTTATCGAAAGAACTGGGTCCACTAATTTAGCGATTTTTGTTTTGTTCTTGCTTTGTCGTGCAAAGTAGCTAGAAATGGTTTCAAAAGAAAACAAATAAAGGAAAAAGAAAAAGAAGGGAAACAAATCAAACAGTTAAAAGTGGTTCAATTTGCATAGTTTCATGGCAACCTCTTTCAGTTAGACAGTGAAATTTGATGACCAAGATGTCTTTGCGTCAATAAGCAAGAACATCAGGGCATTTTCGTTCCAAGAAAGCCAAAACAGCAGAAATTGCTGCAATTAGATGATCAGAAACCACACCGACGCTGTGCTTCTAACAACAAAGAAAATTCTACTTGTGCGTGTGCTGTTTTTCATTTTGGTAACAGAAAGTTGAAAAATGAAAATGGGAGCAATCACCGTAATTAAGGGATGGTCCGCAAACTGCATGCTGTGTTCCATGTTCATCTTGTACATACCAGTACTGATGTTGTTCCTTCCATGTTTATTGCGCTGATAGAGTTTCTTTGAGGTATGGCCAGTGGATTAGAGACCATGCAGTGTTAACAATATAAAGTGAGAGAGAAAGACTGAATAGTCTGTATATTGATGTGTGTATAATAAGTACAAAAGAGAGCCTTATATAGGCTAGGTATGTGTGCAGTACAAGCAAAAGGAGTAAACTACAAGTAAGTATATTGGGCTAAGCCCAATGGGCTAAACTAGTCTAAGCTATACACTAACATCCCCCCTCAAACTCAAGGTGGCAAGGAAGAAGCCAACGGGAGTTTGGATATAAGATCTCGAAGACGACCAGGCGGGTGAGTCTTGGTAAAGATATCAGCAGGCTGGTCAGCAGAGGAGATGGAGAACAACTTGAGATTTCCTTTCTTGAGATGCTGGCGAGTGATGTGGCAGTCGATCTCAATATGCTTGGTGCGTTCGTGGAAGACATCATTATGAGCAATGTAGATAGCACTACGATTGTCACAATAAAGAGGAGTGGCAGTGGGCTGCGGAGCATCCATGTCAGCCAAGAGCCACCGAATCCAAACAAGCTCGCAAGTGGTGTCGGCAAGGGCACGATACTCTGCCTCAGTACTGGAACGGGAAACCACATCCTGCTTCTTGCTGCGCCACGAGACAAGAGAAGTACCTAACAGGAAACAGAAACCTGTAATAGAGCATCGATCAGTCGGATCACCTGCCCAGTCAGCATCTGAATAAGCATGAAGCTCGAGGGAAGATCGAGAGGAGTAATGCAGACCATGATAAAGTGTGCCTTTGACATATCGGAGAATCCGAAGAACAGCAGCATAATGGACAGAACGAGGTGCATCCATGAACTTACTAACCATACCCACGGCATGTGAAATATCCGGACGAGTAACAGTGAGATAGATCAAACTACCAACCAACTGACGATAGCGAGTAGCATCGGATATAGGTTCACCATCCAAAGGTGTGAGCCTTGCATTGTATTCTAAAGGAGTGGAAACAGTCTTGTTGTCGGTGATACCGGCTTTGGAGAGAAGATCAGAAGCATATTTAGCCTGGGAAAGATAGTATCCATCAGAGGATGAGGTAACCTCAAGCCCAAGAAAATAGCTGAGAGTGCCTAGATCTTTCATCTCAAAATGTTGACTAAGGAACTGCTGAAGAGAGCGGATACCTGCAGAATCATCTCCAGTAATAATCATATCATCAACATAAAGAAGAATAAGAGTGATACCAGCAGAGGATCTTCGGACAAAAAGAGCGGTGTCATGAGGACTCGAAGTGAAATCTTGCTGAGCAACAACCGAGCTAAACTTTTCAAACCAAGCTCGAGGAGCCTGCTTAAGGCCATAAAGAGCACGGCGAAGGCGACAAACTTGGCTGCCTGAATGTGGATAGCCAGGAGGTGGTTGCATGTACACTTCTTCATGGAGGTCTCCATTAAGGAAAGCATTCTTCACATCCATTTGATAAAGAGGCCAACGGCGAACAGCAGCCACAGCAATGAGACATCTGACCGATGTAAGGCGAGCAACAGGAGCAAATGTTTCCTCATAGTCAATACCATACTCCTGAGTAAAGCCCTTGGCAACTAGGCGAGCCTTGTATCGTTCAACAGATCCATCAGCCTTGGTCTTGATCTTGTAAACCCACCTACAACCTACTACAGACTGACCAGGAGGCAAATCAACCATATCCCAAGTGTTATTCTTATGAAGGGCATCTAGTTCTTCGTTCATAGCTTGCTGCCAAAGAGGGTCAGTATGGGCCTCACGATAGGTGTGAGGTTCATAGAGGGTGGCAAGAGCAAAAGAGCAGTGATAATCAGCAAGATAAGGGGGAGGAATGCTTACCCGAGTGGAACGACGAAGTTCAGGACCAACATGTGACTCAGGAGAGGGTGGTGCCACAGGATCCGAGACAGGCGGGTCATATGCCGGAGACAGAACCAGAGATGAGTCGTCTGGAGAGGTAGCCGATGTTGAAGAATCCTCCACAAGTTCAGGATAGAGAGGGAGGAAAAGATCAGTAAAAATAGGAGACTCTGAGGAAGGAGATGTAGGAAACTGCTGAAGACTCGTGAAAGAACGATGTTCCCAAAACTCAACATGACGGGAGACACGAAGGCGATGAGAAATGGGATCATAGCAGCGAAACCCCTTTTGAGACACACCATAACCAAGGAAACAACAGAGACGAGTACGAGGCTGGAGCTTTGTTCGTTCATGAGGAGGAAGAGAGACAAAGCAAGCACAACCAAAAACCCGAAGGGAGGAGTAATCAGGAGTTTGACCATAAAGAAGCTCAAATGGTGATTTGTTGTGTGTAGTTGGTGAAGGAATACGATTAATGGTGTACACAGCAGTGAGTGCAGCCTCACCCCAAAAGCGCTCAGGAAGAGAGGCAGAAATGAGAAGGGTGCGGACAACATCAAGAATGTGACGGTGTTTTCGTTCTGCACGACCATTTTGTTGAGAGGTGTAAGGACAAGACCGCTGAGGAAGAGTACCATGACTGTCTAAAAAGGATAAGAAAGATTTGTCATTATATTCTTGAGCATTATCTGATCGAAAGACTTTGACGGTGCGATTGAACTGTGTTTCAATCATTTTATGAAATGTTTGGTAAATAGACACAAGTTCAGACCTATGGTGAAGCAGATAAATCCAAGTATATCGAGAAAAATCATCCACAAATATGACAAAATATTTAGATCCCCCCTCAGTGGGAACAGGTGCAGGACCCCAAATATCAGAATGTATAAGATCAAAAGGGGCAGAAGAAAAGGAGTCACTTTTATTAAAGGGCAATTTTGTTTGTTTGCCAAAATGACAGGAAGTACAATCAAATTTTGAAAACTGAACTGAACCTAAATGACCTTGAGAAGCTAACAACTGAAGACGAGATAAAGATGGATGACCAAGACGAGCATGCCATAGATCAGGTGAGGAGGTGGTAGTGGTAGCAGCTGCAGAAACAACTTGTGAAGGAATCTTCAAGTCATGAACCTCAAACATGCGACCAATCTTACGGCCTGTCCCAAGCACTTGACCCGTCCGGGGATCCTGCACATCCACACCATGATTAGTAAATAAAAGATCTACGCCTAATTCACAAAGTTGACCAACAGAAAGCAAATTAAGGGATAACTTTGGAATATGAAAAGTGTCATTAAGGGATAGACTAGGAGAAGAGATTGTTCCTTTATGACTAACAGGCATAGGAGTTCCATCAGCAGTGTAAATGGTGATTGGATGTTCTAAGGGTGTCTTTTCAGAAAATTGGGATTCATCAGGAGTCATATGATTACAACATGCAGTATCAAAGAACCAAGGTTGGTTACTTGAGGTGACAGAAAGGGCAGTGGAAGTACGGGATAAAACCTGTTGAACAACTGCCTCAACATCAGCCGTAGTAAGTGAGGAAGTCAAAGATGGACCTGTAGGAACTGATGGATCTGAAGGACATACAGTAGCTGCCCGAGGAAGAGAAGCCTTATTATGCTCTTGCACAAATTTCTGCAGTTTGCGACAAACAGAGATGTCATGACCTTTGCTACGGCAAAACTCGCAGCGAGTACCTTTGGAAGACTGAGAGTTGGGACGCCCAGGGTTTATTCGTGGAGGAGCAGTGAATGCAGCAATGGGAGGCTGTGGAGAGGGTGTAGCCAATACTTGATCAGATGATGACATGTGATAAGTAGGCCGACGGTTCTCCTCAGAAATGAGCTCCTTGACTGCAGCATCAAGAGAAGGAGTAGGAGACCGGCTAAGCAGAGAAGCCCTAGTAGGCTCAAAATCCTCACGTAAACCCATCATGAAGTGCATAAATTGACGACGATCCCGATATTTGACAAAGAGCTCAATGTCCTTAGAACACACCAGTGGAGGATCTGCAGCAGAGAGTTGTTCCCACATAGTAGAAGTCTGAGAATAGAAATCAGAAATAGACTGACCTGTCTCTTGACGCATTTGATAGAGCTTTGATTCAATGTGGAACTCCAAGCTTGAATCATTAGTGCAATTATAGCGATCAGCCAAAAATTTCCAAGCAGCCTCAGCAGTCTCAAGACGAGGAAGAAGATTATGAATGGAGGGAATAGAGGTATTGATAAACCAAGACAAGATCTTACTTTGAATACTCTCCCATTCCTCTAGGCATTCTTCATAATCATCGGTTGTAACAGCAGTCTTCGAAGACTCTTCAGCAGTTGTGGCTTTAGACTTAGGGTTTGGTATTGGCTTAGGAATTGAACCAGTCACATATCTCTACAGTTTACGCCCCTTGAGAAAGACAGTCATATTCTGAGACCATGCATGATAACTAGTTGGACCATCCAACATAATAGTGATAGGACGGATGATATCTCGTTCATTTTGTTGAGCCATAATGAAGAAAATGACCAAAAAATGGGATTTAGAGACCTCAAATGCAGAAACGGAGCTCAAAATCGGAATCTACGCGAAAAACTGAGCAAAACAGGTCCGGTTGAAAAATTTTGACCAGGTCAAAGTCAACGGTCAAAGTCAACGGTCAGAGTCAACGGTCAACTGCTGACGTGGCGTGTGTGACGTCACCTAGGGCTGACGTGGCAGGAGGTGACCAACAGCAGGCGCGTGTGGCGCGTGGGTGAGACTGGCCTGGCGCGTGGGGGCGCGTGGCAGTCACTGACGGCGCGTGGCGGCGCGTGGCGGCGCGTGGAGCGCGTGTTCGTGAGGCAGAAACTTCAAGCGGTGCGTGGGGGCGCGTGTGAGGCAGTTTCTGGCCGTTCTTGGTTGGGTTTTGCTCGGGATTTGATGTTCTGTCTTTCTATGCCTGTTATTTGGCAGTTGAATGCACAGAACGTTGATATCCGAGTGTTGCAGTACTGTGGGCGTGACGGCGGTGGCTCGCTTCTGACAGTGACGACTGGATGAAGGCGAGGGCAGCGGAAGAACGCCGGAGATGTCCACAGGAACCAGAAAATCAGAGGAATGGCTCTGATACCATGTTAACAATATAAAGTGAGAGAGAAAGACTGAATAGTCTGTATATTGATGTGTGTATAATAAGTACAAAAGAGAGCCTTATATAGGCTATGTATGTGTGCAGTACAAGCAAAAGGAGTAAACTACAAGTAAGTATATTGGGCTAAGCCCAATGGACTAAACTAGTCTAAGCTATACACTAACATGCAGAAACTCTGATTTCGCCTGGAAGAAAGTTTGAATTAGGATTCTTTAGTCCTGCTGGAAGTTCTGGCGACAAAAGATATGTTGGAATATGGTACATGTGGGATAAGCGTAAAGTTGTATGGGTTGCCAATCGAGATGACCCGCTTATCAATACTACTACTGGAGCTTTCGGATTTGCAAAAGATGGCAATCTTCAGGTGTTGGATATGAGTACTGAGAAGGCTCATTGGTATTTGGAATGTTATTATTGGCGTGAATCGTGCAATACTACAGACACGATTGTGAATCTCACGGATTCTGGGAACCTGGTACTATACGGATATTCATATGAATACGGTAATGTGACAAGCCTAGGCATGTTGTTGTCGTATGGAAAAAGTTTGACTTCTTGGAGAGGCCGTGATGACCCTGGAAGCGGGAACTTCGCGTTTATGGTAGATACAGCCGGAAATCAGAATGCAATAATCGTCGACAAAGAGGAGACGACGACGATTTATTGGAAAAGTTCGGTTTTTTTCTACAATGTCCTCACAACAACAGAAGTTCAAAAGGATTATAATTTTGAGAATGCAAGGTTGGTGATGAATTTTACTGGGAAGATAGTATTGTGAACAGAGCACAAACGGGACATGGTTCTTGTCCGATGCGGAGCCGAAGGACAATCGTAGTGTGTATATTTTGGTAGCTATAATTTAAACAATAAATTGGCATGCAAGTGTTTGCCAGGGTTCACGCCATATGTTGCTCAGAAGTGGCATTCTGGAGATTTTTCAGATGGGTGCACAAAAAATTCAGTGTCCTGCGGCAACACCTTCTTGAGCTTAAAGATGATGAAGATAGGGAAAAACCAAGAAGAAAGGTCTAGGGTTGAAAACGAAACAGAATGCAAAGAGCTGTGCCTTAAACACTGCGACTGCAAGTCTTATTCATATAATCGAGGCTCGGAAATGCCATGCTGGATTTGGAAGCAGGAGTTAGTTGATCTTCAAGAGAGTATGAAGGTGGTTATAACATCTCCATCCGTGTAGCAATTTCGGATATAGGTACTGTACTAACTGGTCAATTTTACATAAATTTGCTTGAATTGACTAACTTAGTATTGTACTTCAGGAAATTTAGAAAGCGTCTTGAATATGGAGTAGAAAGGTTAGAAAACCTGCCAGCTGTTTATAGTCCAAGCCCAAGTCTGTACAAAATGTTAAAGAGCTAGGCACAATAATAGTACTAACAACTTAGTAAATTTATTTATAATGATTTTGACAAGGAGCATGGTTCTACATAATAACCAAATTATTTTTTCATGATGAGCCGACGATTGAAAATATCAATTATCTTTACTGAACAAAAATAAAATGCTAACCCAGTCTCTGTATATGATAAACTCTCAACCACGGTCCATGGGATGATGGGCTGTCGGTTTGTGGACAGATGGATTTACAATGCTGGGCAATTTCATTATATGTAAATAAGATCAAGTCCTATTTGTTTGAGTTTATTCACTATTTGAAACTCGATTTTTCTGCAGAACCAACTGTACATTGTGAGCCTTGTGGTACAAACATGATCCCTTATCCACTTAGCACTAACTAAAATTGAGGTGATCCTATGTACTTCAGTTTCAATTGCAACACAACCTCTGGCCTGGTTAGCTTCAAAACCCCAAGTGAGACATATCGAGTCACTAGTATCGATCAAAATACAACCAAGTTTTTTATCCAAGTCAAGGATGTTGGAAGTCTGCGGCTAAACCAGTCATTGCCATTTAATCAAACTACTCCAAGAAACTCTAGTTCTAATGTTTTGTCTAGAGTTACAGATGATGTTGAGATTGTTTAGGAGCCACCACTGGAGCCAATCTGTAATTTATCTACAGATTGCAAGGATTGGCCACATTCAACTTTCAAATCAGCAATTGATGGGAAGAGGAGGTGCCTTTGCACCAAAAGCTTTCGATGGGATGGCGCAAAGTAAAGTTGTACACAAGGTTAGGATTCTATATCATGTGCATATTGCAAATTAAAATTACTTTATTACAAATAAAGATTTAGTTAATGTTGCCCCGGCTGAAATTTTTTATTTTCTTCCTTTACTATCTATGATAATGGTTGCTTTCGTGATTTAGCACATTGTTAGGACCTTGTGTATTTAGCTAAGGACTGATTTTCAGGGGGTTTTTCTTTTACTTACGTGTAACGATTCTAATTTTTCCTCCAAATTTGGCTGGTCTTTCCTAAAATTTGCAAATCGTCTACAGCAATGTCAATGTGATCATTACCTTGTCATATATTGTTATGCTCTGTATTTTGTATAACAATAAATATTTTTGTTTCACAAATTGATGAAAACATACATCTCTTAACTTCCACTAATTATCGTTTAATTATATCATTTGAGCCTGTTCGCTACTGTAACTACTAAACATGATGCGAGAGATTTCTATTCAAATTCTATACACTGAAGTATGACTAGTCATCTTTCTTTGTTTGAGTTTCTTCACCATCAGAAAAAGGAATGATATTGCTTCTGATTGTTGGAATAACTAGTGTGATTGTTCTCTGTGCCATTACTTTTATCTACATATGGCGAAGAAAGATGACCAAGAGACAAGGTAAGCACTTTGCAAAATGCATGCCATGCACGTTGATTTTTTATTTTTATTTTTATTTCTATATATTTTATTTTGGGTTAGATTGAATCATAAAAAAACCTGTTACAAGTTCTTCCATGTAATTAACATGTGAACTAAGATAGATTAGTGTCTTCTGAATTTAGAAAATAGACAAATTGACCAAAGAAATCGAGTACAACGCATATTATATAGTGAAAGCTATGTCCAAGACTTGATAGATTCAGGTGAGTTCCAAGAAGAAGATGTGAAAGGAATAGATGTACCTTTTTTATGATTTGGAAAGCATACGAGTTGCTACTAATAACTTCTTAGATGAAAACAAGCTTGGACAAGGAGGCTATGGGCCTGTGTTACAAGGTAATCTCAGCAACATTTAGTGGTCATTAATGTAAATGCCAACTAGTTTTTGGTTAATGGTAATATTGTGTATTGGGAATTTTGGTCCCAGGGTAAGCTTCCAAGTGGTCAAGAAATTGCTGTAAAGAGACTTTCAAGTGTCTCAAGTCAAGGTCTACAAGAATTTAAGAACGAGGTGGTATTGATTGCAAAACTTCAGCATTGGAACCTTGTCAGACTCTATGGATATTGCATAAAAGGGAATGAAAAGATTTTAATTTATGAGTACATGGCTAACAAAAGTTTAGACTTCTTCATATTTGGTTGGCTTCTAAACCTATTTCCTATATCTACTATCCACATTATGTTGATTTTATTTCTTATTTTAGTTGCTAAAATTATTTTTTCAAATGCAAAATGGAATTATGGAAAAACACAAGATCAAAAGCAAAGCATATTTTTTGATTGGGGGATGCGTTTCAACATCATTTTGGGAATTGCTCGAGGGCTTCTTTATCTTCACCAAGACTCTAGATTAAGGATCATTCATAGAGATTTGAAAACTAGTAATGTTCTTCTAGACCATGAAATGAACCCCAAAATATCTGACTTTGGATTGGCGAGGATTGTTGGTGGAAAACAAACGGAGGCAAACACAACAAAAGTAGCTAGAACTTAGTATGTTTCCTATACACAATATGATTGTTGTGGCTGACTATTTATGTATTATGGCAAATCTTCATTCTACTAACTTTGTTTAGATAAGATGCACAAAGAAGTGTCTTGCTAATATCATAATTTATACAATTGTTGTGATGTAGTGGCTATATGTCTCTAGAGTACGCATTAGATGGAATCTTTTCAATCAAATCTGATGTTCTTAGTTTTGGTGTATGGTCTGTTTGGATGTTTTAAAAAGGAGGGGGAGTAGAGTAAAGGGAGGGAGAGAATTTCAATTACCTTGTTTGAAAGTTTTTTAAGGAATGAGGGAAGGGGGGGTTTGGAAGGGTTTCAACTACCTCTAACCCCTCATTTTTAATTTCCCCAAATTGGAGAGATTTGGAGGAAGAGTAGAATAGATAAATTATTGACCAAATGAATTCCCCAATTTACCCTCTTTAAATCAGCAAAATTACAAACCGATTATATAAATAATCTTTGTTTGTTTCCTGAGAAAATTTAAGGTGAATGAAAAAAAAAAAATTGAATCTCACTATTTCATTGACACTGAAGCTAAACAACCCCCTTTTTTTACACACTTAACCATGTCATTTTCACAAAAAACCATTGAAAGACCACGAAAATGAAAAAAATAAATAATAAAAAATCAACTAATAACTTGAAATTTTTGAATTTATTGCTCCAACTTTCTGGGCAACCAAACAAAGTAATATGTAGCCATGCTATTTACCTTTGTTATTGACGTCCTCGACTTGAAGAAAAGAGAGAAGAGCAAGCAATTTGGGTTTTCGGTAATGGAAGAAAGCATGGGTGGCATGTCACTCCCATCAGGACCCGACGCGAAGAAATGGCGCATGAGCTACTTCTACGAGCCGAGCATTGGCGACTACTACTACGTTCAAGGTCACCCAATGAAACCCCACTGGATCCGCATGGCCCACAACTTGATCGTCCACTACTCCTTCCACCACCGCATGGAGATCAACCGCCCCTTCCCGGCCAACCCCTCCGACATCCACTGCTTCCACTCCAAAGACTACATTGAATTCCTTGCCTCCATCACCCCCGAGACACTCTCTGACCACTCCTTCTCTCGCCATCTCAAGAGATTTAATGTCGATGAGGACTGCCCCGTGTTCAATAGCTTGTTCGGATTCTATCAGTCCTTCGTCGACAGGTTCATCGACGCCGCCGTTAAGCTCAACTGAAGCAACGCTGATATCGCTCTCAATTGGAACGGTGGGCTCCACCATGTGAAGAAGTCTGAGGCTTCTGGGTTTTGCTACGTCAATGATATCGTGCTTGGCATTCTTGACCAAACAGAGTAATAAGATTCAATTTCAGCATCTTCACAAATTAATCATAAACCAATTTTGTAAGTTCATTTTCAAATAGGGGTAAATTTGTCTATTTAAATTATTTCCTCTCATTTCTATTTTAATTTTTAAAACATCCAAACAAAAAGTGCTAATTACTCCATTTCCCCTTACTAATTTTAAAAACATCCAAACAAAGTGGAGGATAACCATTCACCTCTATTCTCCTCCCCACTACTCCTCTCTACTCCCCTCCCTCTCTAAACTTCCAAACAGGCTTGTAGTTTTACTTGAGAATATAACTGGAAAGAAGAACACTGGTTTTTATCAGTCAAAAGAAGCAATGAGCCTTCTAAGTTATGTAAGTGTGTTGAATTTTCATAACCATCTTCATTCTCATCATATTTTGTTTCATTATAGGCTATGTAGGTGTGTTAATTTTTCTAATAACCTATGCTTTGGTAATTTTTTACTTCATTCCAATGTTTGTTTACTGTCATAGGCATGGAGATTGTGGACCGATGACAAGCTGTTGGATTTAATGGACGAGACCCTACGAGATACTTGCATTGCAGATTAGTTTGTGAAGTGCCTAAATATTGGTCTCTTATGCGTACAACATGACCCAAGTGATCGCCCCTCCATGTCAATTATTATCAAGAAGCTTGATGGTGAAACCGTGAACCTTCCAACTCCCAAACAACCAGCCTTTTTCCATAAGGAGAGACCAATCCATCTCAACTTCTTCTAGTAGACCGGAATCAAATAATGAATTAACGAATAGTCTAGAAGTACGATGATGCATGGTTACGGTTCTCATGAATCTTGTTATTCTCTTTATAATTCCTGTTGCAATCTACAAGGAGATAATGTTAATTTTTTTTTCTTAATTAATTCCGTTGCTGGATACTTCAGGTAACTATAAACCGTTTCCCATGTTTGTTGCAGTGTTGTTTTGAATTTGAACGGATAAGATTTGAAATGTTTTAAATTGTGGTTGGACTGTTGCTATTTTAAAGAACTTCTTGTATGTCATAATTCTTGTATTTATATTTTCTATTTAATTCATTACCATATCTACCCAAAGATCCCCTTCCTTGCTTCTGGTGCAGGGAATTGTGTAGGGACTGCATTAGTGGTTCAGAACTTAGGAAAATGGCTTGGGCTGCTTAGAACAACAAACAGGTGGATTACACCTCTGCAAAGAACTCAAGGTTCCCAAAATAGCACTTAATTAGGCCAATCAATTCACTAATCAAAATCAATCAAGCATAAAAATGAAGTCTATATGCTTATTTATACAACTATTACTGCATAATTGTCACTAGTTGGCTGTTATGTGTTACAATATTGTTTCTTAACTGTCTTAAGAACTAACTGAAATATCAATCTATACTTGTACGGGACTCAGTTGAAACTACAATAAGAGGGCTGTTCGGTAACATATGCAGTACTGTAACTAATCGCATATGCATCGGCTATTTTCCTAACTTCCAAATTCCTTCTAGAAGCTTCCAACAACCTAGCAGTGGTGAAGTTTTCTAATTAGGGACTTATGCTGTAACATAAGTGCTTGCACTTGAATTTGAAACCCAACTACTTGCCCTTGTAAGCATACATGATGCTCTGCATTAGCTTCTCTGCTGAATAAAATTCATTCATGCTATATTCTATCAACAACAATTTATTACATAATTTTTTTTTAATAGAGTAATTAAAATTTAAAAAGGTTGTCAATAATAGTTCAACTAGTTTGACACTTTCTATTGTGTTCATGACATCCAAGCAAGGCCAACTAGAGCATATAAGCGGTGGCAATGGTCTAAGAGCAATTACATCAGTTGATGTAAAATTGTGCAAAATGGAAGAAGGTGCTCATTTTACACGATATGAGCAAAAAAAAAACTCCCACATCAGCCCGTGCAAACTTGTGTATAAATGCAAGTTGCTACAGTACCCGTACAAATATGCAAGGGTACTGTAGCATGTGCATATAATTTTTTAGCCATTTTTTCTCTCTCCTCTCTGTACCTAACTCTCAGCTCCCTCTCTCTCTCAAGCGCACAACTCTTTCTTTCTTTCTTTCATCTGATCAATCTTTCTTTTTCTCATCAATCTTTCTTCCTCCAGCTTCAGTCGATCGCCATCGCCGCCGCCGCTGATCGCTCTTTCTTCCTTTGTTTCTCATGGTTTTTGGGTTGAATGGGCTTGATCAGTGGGTTTCGGGTTGAATGTCTCTCGCCATCGCCACCGCTTGCCTTTGGAGGCGTCGATCTTGTGTCTCGTTCTCGCCATCACCACCAAAGGTGTCGATCTTATTGCTCAAGGCGAGGCGTCGATTCCGATGTGGGTTTTGATCCATTTTGCTGGGTTTGTTTTTCTGGTTTTCTACCTGTGGGTTGTGTGGATTTCGGTGTGGATTGTGGGTGTGGGTTTTGATCCATTTTGCTAGGTTTGTTTTTTTGGTTTTCTACCGATGGGTTGTGTGGATTCCGGTGTGGATTATGGGTGTGGGTCGGTGGCTGTATGGATAAAGAAATGAATATTTTATTTGAATAAATGTGTAGAATAGACAAACTGACGTGGGTGTTTTGTAAAAACAAGTGTAAAATAAAAAAAGTAGATTTTAGATGTGCAAAATGGAAAAATTTATGCACAAGTTGATGTAATTGCTCTAAGGGCCCCAAATAATAGAAGGCCCCCTTTTTTAACTAATACTACAATATAATAGAGCAAGACTTAAGTACAAAACTTAGGTACTATTCTTTAGATTCACCTCTTAAGATTCTGCTATATGGATTTTTTCTCATGGAATGGAAATTTATGTTTTAGTTAAGTAACCACATGGCTGAATCTTAAGAAGGGAACCTAAGGAACAACACCTAAAGTACTGTACCCAAAATTTGTCCAATATAATATAATATATGTATGTGTACATTTTAATTAAAGCTTTTTTTTTTTTTTTTGGAGATAAATTAAGGCTTCTTTAGGCCTTTACCTAAATAATAATGATAATAGTAATAAGGCCCTTTTCTTGAAGATGAAGGTGAAGAGACAAAATTAAAATTAGACAAAACACACCTAACAAGATTAAAATCTAAATTAATAGTAGACAAATTCATTAACTCATTTATTGAAATTTGGTAAATTCTAAATTAATACTAGAAAAATTCATTAAATCTAACTTTTACCTCTTGAAATTTGCCAAAAGAGAGACTATTTATCTCTAAGAACAACCCCCCCCCCCCCCACTCGGCGCCCACACACACACAAATCATTCTCTCTCTCTCTCTCTCTCTCTCTCTCCATCTTAATCCTTGAAAAAAAAATTTCCAGATTTTTTCTCAATGCTCATCTTAGTGTTCTTCATCTTGATCTTTTTCTTGTTAAGCTTTCTTGGTACTAGCAGCTCATCTAGGTGGACGGTGTGTGTGATGTGCCTACTTCGATTTTCAAGTGGCTTCTAGCATTCAATTTTTAACACTCCCCCTTTCTTCTTTTTTAAAATGAGTTATAAAAGCACTAGCATTAGATGTGCTAAATGCTAAATATTTAGCATTTAGCACACCAATGACCAAACACCAAAAGACCACCTACATTAGATGTGTCATATGCCTAAAAAAATAGCATGGTGCTACAGTACCCTAGTAGAAGGGTATTGTAGCACCATGCTATTTTTTTACCTTAATTTTTTAATAATATTTTCTCTCTTCGCTCTTTTCATCAATTCTCCACTTCTCCTCTAGAATCTTTTTTTTTTTCTTTTAACCTATTTGTCTATTTGCTTTGCCTCTATCTCTCTCTCAACCATCCCTCTCTCACTCTCTACCTCTTGCCAGGCTGCTAATTCTACTAACCTCACTCTTTGGATTTTGAGTTGATTTTGGTGATTTTGGGTTGATCCAATTTTGGGTTTTTGGTGGTTTTGGACCTGTGTTGATTGGTTGATTCTAGGTAGTTTTTATAGTAGCCAGTGGTGATTGGGTTAACTTTGGGTGATGTTTGGTTGATTTTGGTGGCAATTGGTGGTGATGGGTTTGCATTTTGTAGTACTGGTGGGTTGTGGGTGGTGGCTAAGTTTTGTATTTTTTTATACCAACTAGTATTTTTTTTAATATATTTTAATGTGTCATAATGATAAAATAGAAGTTGGGATATAGAGTGTATTGTTAAATGTTATGCTAAAATAGATAAAGTGACTTTTTGTTGTGCTAAAGTAGCATTTTGTGTGTGTGTGTGTGTGGAGAAAAATAATGTTTTTTCCTATTTTAACTAATTACTTTTCAAAATGTACACATGATTCTCTATTCAATTTATTTAAATATTTATTATTATTATTTCCATCCTCCTTTCTTTATTTTTCTTATGTTCTCTCAACAAATGAATAAGGGCACTATATAGCAAAATGGTATTTTGGCTAATGTGTAGGGAAGCAAATGTGGGTGTTTTTTTTTTTTTTTTATCATTTTTTTTTTCATATAGGGCTGTTGTCATTTTAAAGAACCCATTATAAATGCTCCCTCTCTCTCTCTCCAAGGATAGTTGGGGGCCTTTTGGGTGCCAAGAGAGGGGGGGGGGGAGGGATTTGAATTTTAGATGTCTTCATTGAAAGCATTAAAATGTGTCAATTGTATTACAAGGCTTTAAGCCTAACTACATAAATATTAGTATATCAACATATTAGACATCGGGCAAATCAATGTTAATGTTCTTCAACTTTTGTTAACTACAATTCATGAAACTATGTAAGTCTTTCTTACTCATGTCACATCAATTGAGACCATGCATACCGTGGTAAGCTCTTGGAATATATATACCCTGTGAAATATGGAAAAAAACTCTGGTGCTCTGGGAGCAATGCTCCCTCCTCTCACATGAACAGTGAGCCCCACGCGTAAGTCCCACTATGGGGCCCACCTCTCATGTGAGAGTAGGGAGCATTGCTCACAAAGCATGTAAAAATTACCCGTGAAATATACCATGGGACAAACTGGTATTCGGTGTAATGAGAATATACAACAACCCTCACATACGGATGGATCTTAGGTGAATATATAGAGTGATTATTCTTTTGTGGATTTTTTAATTTTGATAGTTTATTTGCATAATATTACGTTTTATGTTAAATATGTTATAAAAGGTTAAGAATTAGTTTACTTTTTAAAAAGCTAAAAATTAGATTATTAAAAAAAAAAAAAAAAGAAGAGAAAAGCTGAAACAAAAACTAAAAGTTAAACTTTTCAACACCTAATAATATTTTGAACGTGAAAACCTTGTTAAGGGAAACAAGATGCAAATTTCAGATTAATTAGAGGAGGCGTATAGAGTCCTAAACTATATTCATCGTATGTGGAAAATGTGAGTGGCTGGTATCCTTCTATCATATGGAAGGTCAAAGAAGTAATTACGAAATTATGTACATGCTCATTCTCGAAAGGGAATGAAGTGGACGGTAGCAGCCAGGACCACTTTAAAAAAATGGGTGTTCATCAGGCCCAAACCACATGACTGTAGGGATAAAATTGCATGTATCATTGGCTCCTTATTGTTACCAGTACAGCACATTTATTAAAACATTGCTATTTAAATCACCTAACTTTTTCCAAAATATTATATGATGTGGAAGAAAAGTAAGTAGATGACGTAACCATGAATAGGCTGACGTTTTACATCAACAGCATGGGGTGACGGTGACGATACAGGCTGACAGCATTTTTTGTGTCTGTCAGTTTCCATAATATTCATTGAAGGAAAGGAAGCGACGGGAAGCCTTGAAAGGCACCCTAAGGCTGACGCCTTCATGAGATTGATGCCCTCATTGGGCTAATGCCCTCATGAGGTTGACGGGGTGAAAGCTGGAGGGTCATTACAAGCTAACGGTACTGATCAATATTTGCTTGCCACCCACGTATCGTGTATATAAGGAAATAACTTGCTCTCCATGCTTCGCAGAAACCAAAGGGATTCCTATAAGGAAAGGATCCCGTAAAGTACGCCTCAAGGAGATTCCTAAAAGGAAAAGACTTCTAATCCCACTAAGGGATATTCATGCCCTACTACTATAAAAGCCCCAATACCCTCACAAACCAAGGTTCGCATAATTTACCCCTCTCTAGCACTCTAGAGTTGTGAGAAGTTCTAACTTGACCTTCGGAAGGTATTCGGCCGGCACCACACCGGTGCTCTCTATTAGGTCCTTTCTTTTTGTATTGTGCAGGTGTCGTTGCGAGCACATGTTAGCCATGTAGCTCACTGTTGATTTTCTAGCATCATCAGTTGGCGCCGTCTATGGAGACCGCGAGTAATGTCATAAGCCACAGCTAACACTCCCCCGACAAAAGAGTTGCATGGTACTCACACTATCAATGGCAACCATCAACAACGTTCAAAAAGACGAGCCGCAACCGACTGCTCTAGAAAAGCAAGTGCAGATCCTAACAGCGGCTGTCGAACGCCTCACAAAGCAGAATCAGGTTTTGGAAGAGCAGCTACATCGGAAGACAAGCAATAATATTGCAGAAGACCTAGAAGATTCTAGTGCTGAGTGGCGAGACCGCAAAGGACCGGATGGCAGTAACGCCCCAAGCCGATTGGAGCGGCAAAATGTAAGCATCCCATCCCTCATGGAAGCGACTCCACCCTCTGTCTTCGCGGAGATACAGGCGATGAAGGAGCAAATGGAGGTAATGATGAATGCTCTCAAGGGACGGGTGTCTAGTGATCTTGACAATCTCGTCAACCACACTAATTCCCCGTTCACTGCCACCATCAACTCTTTCCCCGTGCCGCACAAGTTCCACATGCCGCACATAGATAGCTCTGACGGGGTTAAGGACCCTCTAAACCACTTGGAGACCTTCAAGACATTGATGCACCTTCGAGGTGTAGTGGATGAAATCATGTGTAGGGCCTTCCCTACGACACTGAAGGGTGCAGCTAGAATCTGGTTCAGCCGACTAACACCCAACTCAGTAAGCACTTTCAAAGAGTTGAGCACTCAGTTTACAGCGTACTTCATTAGCGGACATAGATACAAGAAGTCCACGGCTTGCTTGATAAGCATTAAACAGCGAAAGGACGAGATGCTACGATCCTACATATCTCGCTTCAATAAGGAAGTGCTCTCAATCGACGAAACCGATGATAAGATACTTGTAGCAGCCTTCACAAACGGGCTATGAAAGGGTAAGTTTTTGTTCTCCTTATACAAGAATGATCCGAAGACCATGTTAGAAGTGCTTTATAGGGCCACCAAGTACATGAACACTGAAGATGTGCTGTCAGCCCGGGAGGAGAAACCCAAAAAAAGGGAAAGGCAGAATGATACCCGACAAGACCAAGGGCGCAAGAAGGCCCATACAGGAAACCGATGGGACGAACGTTGCCCCAAGCCCCCGAGGGGAAGGTTTATGAGCTTTACCCCACTAACGACCCCGATATATCAAGTTCTGATGCAGATAAAAGACGAGGAAGCCCTGACTTACCCCAGAAAGCTGATGAGAGATCCCAACAGACGCTCGAAGGATAAGTATTGCTGCTTCCACTGAGATCACGGTCATGACACGGCCGACTGTTACGACTTGAAACAGCAAATTGAAGCCATTAAACAAGGGAAGTTGCAGAGGTTCATCAGAAAGGAGAGAACGGATCAACCCCCTCAAGAGCAGAACCCCCAATGGGATAATGAACGACAAAGACCCCCCACAGGGGACATAAGAATGATCGTGGAAGGAACGGCAGTCATTGGGTCATCCAAAAAGGCTCGGAAGACTTACCTTAGGATGGTCCAAAATGTTCAGCTGACAGGCTCTGTACCGAAGATAGCATGGAGAGAGAGCCCCACAATCGGATTCTCGGAGGAGGATGCAAGACGTCTTCACCACCCGCACGACGATGCGTTGGTCATCAGCATACGGATAGAAGATTACAACATGCACAGGGTGTTGGTCGATAATGGAAGCTCAACAGATATCCTGTATTATCCGGCATTTCAGCAGGGCAGGGAACGGTTGATCCTGACGAATGCTTCTCTTGTCGGTTTTGGAGGAACGAAGGTGCTCCCATTAGGTGCAATCACATTATCCGTAGTGGTAGGTGACTACCCACAGCATATCGCCAAGGACGTGACATTTCTAGTGGTCGATTGCTCATCTGCCTACAATGCTATTCTCAGGCGACCCACCCTCAATTCCTGGAAGGCCGTAACCTTGACTTACCACCTGATGATTAAGTTTCCTGCCGACTACGGAGTGGGGGAGTTACGAGGAGATCAAGTGGCCGCACGCGAATGTTACGTGGCCATGATGGAAATGGACAACCACCTCTAAGCAATGAGCATAGAAGAACACCGAACAATGACGAAACCTGTGGAGAAACTTGAAGAGGTGTTTCTTGAAGACTCGAACCACAAACGAACAACCAAGATTGGAACTCTCGCCAGTCCCGCTGTCCACCAAGAGCTCACGGCTTTTCTGAGAAGCAATCGAGATGTATTTTCCTGGACCCACGAGGACATGCCCGGAATAGATCCATCAGTTATCGTATATAGGCCGAATGTATCGCCTTCCTTTCCCCCTATTCGACAGAAGAAGCGAGTGTTCGCCCCGGAACGAGACCAAGCCATAGTGGAAGAGGTCCGCAAACTTCAGGAAGCAAGCTTCATAAGGGAGGTATACTACCCTGAGTGGCTGGCGAACGTAGTAATGGTCAAGAAAGCTAGCGGGAAATGGAGGATGTGCGTGGACTTTACCGACCTAAACAAAGCATGCCCCAAGGACAGCTACCCCTTCCCACGAGTCGACGTACTAGTGGACTCTACAGCCAAGCATCAGTTGCTAAGTTTTATGGACGCCTTCTCGGGTTACAACCAAATTCGAATGCACGAAGATGATCAGGAGAAAACTTCATTTGTAACTAGTCAAGGCCTCTTCTACTATAGGATAATGCCCTTCGGTTTGAAAAATGTAGGCGTGACATACCAGAGGCTCATGAACAGAATGTTCGCACCGCAAATTGGGAGAAATTTCCAGGTCTACGTGAACGACATGCTAGTGAAAAGCCGAAAAGAGGAAGATCACTTGGAAGACCTCAGAGAGACATTTGACACCCTTCGTTCTTATAATATGAAGCTCAACCCAAGAAAATGCGCCTTCAGAGTGACGGTAGGAAAATTTCTAGGATTCATGGTGTCGCAAAGGGGGATAGAAGCAAACTCGGATAAGATTCGGGCCATATTGGAGATGGCACCACCAAGAAATGTGAAGGAGGTACAAAGCCTCAATGGAAAAGTGGCAGCACTAAATAGGTTCGTGTCGAGGGCAACGGACAAATGTTTGCCTTTCTTTCGCACGCTGAAGAAGTCCTTCGAATGGATTGCCGAGTGCCAGTGAGCGTTTGAAGAATTGAAAGCCTACCTCTCCGCCCCGCCATTGCTAAGTCCATCGCAACTGGGTGAAGAACTTTTTCTCTACCTAGCCGTTCTCCCCGCCACCGTTAGCGCAGCCTTAATTAGGGAGGAAGAAAAGGTATAGAAACCCGTATACTACGCTAGCCAGGCACTTCGCAGAGCCAAAAAGAGGTACTCACCCATGGAGAAACTAGCCTTTGCGTTATTTACAGCAGCTCGCAAACTCAAGCCGTACTTCCAAGCCCATACGATAGTCGTCCTAACCGACAGGCCCTTGCGGCAAGCTATGAGCAACCCTATCGCCGCTGGAAGATTAGCACTCTAGGCCATAGAATTGAGCGAGTTCGACATCCAATATCGCCCCCGAACCGCTATCAAAGGGCAGGTCGTCGTGGACTTCATAGCAGAGTTTACTCATGACGAAGACAAAGGAGCAGAAGAATCCCCTCAATGGAGCGTGCATACGGATGGATCATCTAATAGGCCGACCGGGGGGGTCGGCGTAGTATTACTGTCTCCTAAAGGAGATGTAGTTGAATGCATGATCCGTCTCGACTTCCCCACCACCAACAATGAAGCGGAATACGAAGCATTAGTAGCGGGCCTTGACCTCGCTAGAGCAACAGGAGCCACAAGCGTAGTTATCTACTGTGACTCTCAGGTCATTACTAACCAAGTAAATGGGGATTACAAGTGCAAGGGCGAAAGGATGAAACGATACCTAGATCAAGTGAAGAAGAGGGTAAACGACCTACAGGCCAAAATCGTCCAGATCCCTAGAGGAGAGAATGAGCAAGCCAACCACTTGGCCAAGGCCGCTTCAGCAGAACACATGATCACTCATGGTAATGTACTCTCTTTTGTTCAACTTTCTACACTAATAGACTCTGGCGACGTGCAGGAGATAGGTTCTGAAAGAAATTGGACCATAACAATAGCTTCATACTTGAAAGACGGTGTTTTACCAGACGAGAAGGAAGCTGCAAGAAAGCTAAAGGTCTAGGCAGCAAGGTTCGTCTTGATAAAAGATGTTTTGTATAAAAGAGGCTTCTCCCGTCCATACCTAAGGTGCTTAGGTAATGAAAAGGCGGACTATGTCATGAGAGTGGTACAAAAAGGATTTGTGGAAACCACTTAGGGTCAAGATCGCTAGTACACAAGCTTGTGCGAGCGGGATACTATTGGCCTACCATGCAGGCGAACGTCGAAGCTTATGTTAAGGTCTACGACAAATGTCAGAGATTCAGCAACATTATTAGACAACCAAACGAAGAGTTGGCTCTAATGACAGCCCCATGACCATTTGCTCAGTGGGGATTAGACATTATGGGACTGTTCCCTACAGCGGTTCAACAGCTGAAGTTCTTGGTAGTAGGTATTGACTACTTCACAAAGTGGGTGGAAGCTGAAGCTTTGGCCACAATTACGGAGAAGAACATACGGAGTTTCGTTTGGAGGTGCATCATATGCAGATTTCATATTCCTAGGGTCTTAGTCTCGGATAATGGAAAACAGTTTGACAATGACTCATTCCGGGACTTTTGCTCACAGTTAGGAATAAGGAACCACTACTCCTCCCCCACCCACCCACAAGCTAACGGACAAGTCGAGGTTACGAACCGCTCCTTGCTCAAGATCATCAAGACTCGGCTCGAGGGGGCAAAGGGCATATGGCCTGAAGAATTATCAAGCGTACTATGGGCGTACAGAACGACGGCAAGGACACCTACAGGAAATACACCATTCCGACTAACATACGGAAATAAAGCGGTCATCCCAGCCAAGATCAGACTCACAAGCTATAGGATAGATAACCACGATGAAGGAAGGAAGGACTCAGCTCGATCTGGTAGATGAAGTCAGGGCGATAGCAGAACAAAGGCTCGCACAGTACCAAGACCGCATGGCAAAGCATGACAACACCCGGGTCCGACGTAGAGATTTCAAGGTAGGAGAACTCGTCCTAAGGAAAGTCATGAGCATTGCTAGAGACCCCACACAAGGGAAGCTCGGCCCTAACTGGGAAGGACCTTACCGAATCACGTCATGGCAGAGGAAGGACACTTACCACCTGGAATCGATAGACGGATAGAAGCTGCCACATCCATGGAACACCGAGCACTTGCGAAAGTACTACCAGTGAAAAGGATGACGTGAAGAAGCAACACCCCTTTATTTCTTGTTTAATTATAGCTACACTCCTCAATTTCTTTATTTTATTTTAGTTTTCACTACAATAACTTTTCAGAGCCCAAAATGGCAGGTTTTTGTTTTCTTTTTAAAGAACTACTTTTTCTATGGATGCATGGCAATAAGAGGAGTTTATTCAGAAAATAGTCAAAGTTTCTATTGAAAAATTCATAACACACCAAAGTGATCAAAGTCTTGAGCAAAGACAAGGCTAAATAAGCCGACAACCTTCACTAGAGTGACGGACATCTAAAGTCTATAATTAGGTTGACGGCTAAAAAGTGACAAGTTCACTAAAGCCTCAAATAAATACAAGGCTAAATAAGCTGACGGCCCTCACTAGAGTGACGAACCTCTAAAGTCTATAATTAGGCTGATGGCTTAAAAGTGACAAATTCACTAAAGCCTTGAATAAATACAAGGCTAAATAAGCCGACGGCCCTCACTAGAGTGACGGACCTCTAAAAGTCTATAATTAGGCTAATGGCCCCCATGAAAGTGACGGGCTCTTTGAGTTTAATTGGGCAAAGCTATAAAGTTGACGGCCCAACAAAAGTGACAAGATTACTAAGTCTTGAATAGAGACAAGGCTATAAAAGGCCAACGACCCCCATGAAGCTGACGAGCTCCTGAAGTCTAGTTAGGTAAGGCTTTAAGGTTGACAGCCCAATAAAAGTAACAAGATAAAGATAGCAACGGGGACGAGGCTAAGAAGCCGACGGTCCTATAAAAATATCAAATGCAGTCTTAAACAAAGATAAGGCTAAAAAGCGACGGGCTCTTAAAGTCTATGATTGCAAGACTAACGGACCCAACAAAAAGAAACGAATTCACAGAATCTTAACTACAACGTCAACGGCCTTAAAAAAAAAAATTTTAGAACCCCATAAATGGGCAAGGCTATAAAAAGCCAACGGAGAGAATAAACATGTAAGACAGCTAATAAAGCTGACGGCTCCATAAGTAAACAAAAGTAAGAACTAGTCATCAGAAAAAGATACAACGCACAAAAAAGTGATGGGTGCCATAGGACGACGGGAATCCCGACCCCCAACAGGCAACATACCAATAGAAACGAAAACAGAAAGAAAATATCATACATAATGTAAATTGTTTACAAACAAAAGCCCAAAATCAAAAGGGCACTTAAACAATATTCTTAAGGTAAATAGAGTGAACATCACACGTTAAGAACGTCAACAGGGGTTCCACCGCTTTTCTAGGATTAAGCACCGTCAGCATCAATAGTTAGCACGGGAGTCTTAGAAACAGGAGCAGAAGGGGTAATAGTAGGCCCCAGAATGAAGCCACCGTCAACCTTGGGCGAAGGTTGGGACTCTAGGATGCTGTCATCATCATCAGTGATGACATTCTTGGCAGGCGTCACTGGCTCGGGTGCATCCATTGAAATACCAAACAAGTCCAGCTCTGGGAAAGCTAACGCTACCTGCTTAAGACAATCGTCAAACCCAGTGCCGTAGTAATCAGCACAAGAGTCAATGAACGATTGTGACGTTTTAAACTTTTGGACGGCGTCAGTCCCAGCCGTCTCTACTTTCTCTCACAAAGCCGTCACCTCCTTCTGAAGCTTCTGCTTTTGAGAGCCTACCTCTATCAATTTCTCCCTTAGCTCTTTCACCTCCTAGTTGAACGAACGCATGGCCTCCTTGTATTGCCCTTGTTCGTTCATCAGAGTGGCATTATGTTTCCTAACCCGGGTGACGACCCCCTCCTTAGCAATGCAATGATCTTGAAGAGCCTTGACGCGAACCAAGGCCTGAAAAAGAGAAGGGCGTAGACGTTAGTCAAGTAAGAAGGAAATAAAACCAAATTGATCTAGTAAGAGCAAACATACCCTGGTAATATAAAAAAGAGCTGAAGCCCCCAAATATTCCGTCGCTTCCAAATAATAGGGCTCAAGGTCCATCGGCTTTACAAACGAGCCCACCTCCCCGTTGGCATATCCTTTGTGAGTCAAGAGGCAACATGGGCCCTCAAGGACGGAACCAGAAGAAGTCATCACCCCTTTGCCCACACCATGACTTGGCTTAAGGGACAACTTCCCCTTCGGGGAGGCATCACCTGGAGTGACGGCGACCTTCTTGGATTGACGGTCGTCATCTCCGTCAGTTTTTCTTTTTGAAGCTTTGCTGACGAATTTGGGAACTGACGAGTTTCCCACCTTCGTCCCCTTTGCCAATCTCTCTTCCTTTTTACGGGCTGCCGCCGCCCTGATCCTTTGCTTAGCAACATCCATCTCTACAAAGTTGATGAACGGGTGTCAGGAAAAGCAGACATTAATTAAAGACAAGTTATGTAAAAGATTCACTTACGCCGACAGGAGTACTCGCCTAATTTCCGAGCTTCTAGCAACGGCTCAGGAGCCCCGCAATACAAGTGGATGGTGTCGAGGTTGATTAAGTCTCGGCACTTTCTCTAATCCAAGGGGATTTCGAGAACCCGTTGGATGAACCCGTTTTGCTCGTCAGTTATGCGAGGACGCGTACTAGCTGCAATCAAGAAAAGTAGACGGTATTAGAAGTGTTAGAATAAAACAAGCAAAAGAGTAGTTGACAAGTTCAACCTGATTCTCTGACGAAAGCCCATGTATTGTCAAAATAACCACGAGGTATCGTCGCCCACTCTTCCTCACGACACACCCAATCCGTCCCTTCAACAAAGAAAAACCTGCTCTTCCAGTTCCTATTAGAAATCTGGGCATGTCGGACACCAACTTTAAGTCTTTTTCCCTAACGGAAAAGTGATACGTCCCTTTGGAGGAGGATATGTGATGAGGTCTGTAGCAGTAAAAGAACTCGTCTAGCATAAACTGACGGTTCCCTCCATTCAGACTTCCCCACAGTATCTCTGCACCAATGAAAGTCCTCCAAGCATTGGGAGCAATTTGGCTGACGAACAGACCTAGATAGTCCACCTGCTGACGGTGCAGTTCCGTCAGCGGAAGCCTAAGTTCGGCAACGAACATAACGTCATACATACCGACGTCAGCTATCCTCCCCATGTAACATTTTTCGTTCTCATAAGGGAGACGGATTGGAATGTGCTCTAGGATTTGGTACCTGACACGCAACTCCTTAAAAATTTTGTCACTCATTGAAGGTAGAAACTTGTTGACGGCCCACTCTGTAGGGAAAATAAAGGGACGGTTGTCTCTAGGACCCACTGAGGCCCCTTCACAAGATTCCTCTCCATCATCCTCCTCGTCACCATCATCATCCTCCCTGTCATGGACATCATCACCGTCACTCCAACTTCCCTCTTTTCCTATTTCGACTCCTACTTCCTCACTCTCTTCAGCGTAACACTCATCCTCACCGTCGAGGGACTGAGCTGACGTCTCTCTCCCTGACGAAGGTGAGAAATTCTCAGACTCATCACTTGAACCGAAGGCCTCGTCGTAGCCTGCTCCTTCGCGGACTGACGACTCCTCACTCATTGCGTCACTTGACATCTGACTACCTACAAGTGACGGATCCAATCTAAGTACCTAAGTTGATGTCCTCACTAAAGAATTATTCAACTACAAATAAAAAATGTAAAGAAATAGAAACTTACTATTAAAAGTGACTCTCTGAAGAAAGGCCTAAAGATTGACTGTAGATAAAGTAACGGAAGCTGAGTCGACGGAGTCAAAAGCGGCGGTTTCCCTCTGTCTCTCTCTCAAAGATCAGCCAGAATGAAATGAAGGAAAATGAGGAAGGAGCACTATATATATAGGAAGGAAAAATGCGTGGAAGGCCGACACGTGTTTTAGGCATTAAATGCATCTCGGGACGAGGAATTAACCAATGATTTTCCCGCTTCTCTGGACCCAAAAAAGTAATTCGACAAGACTCCATAAATCTATCAGTTTAAAATCGACGAAATTATGGAGTAGGGGACACTGATGTGAAAGAAAAGTTAGTAGATAATGTAACCATGAGTAGGCTGACGTTTTACATCGACAATAAGGGGTGACAGCGACGATACAGGCTGACGGCATCTTTCGTGTCCGTCAGTTTCCATAATATTCATCGTAGGAAAGGAAGCGACGGGAAGCCTCAAAGGGCACCCTAAGGCTGACGTCTTCATAATATTGATGCCCTCATTGGGCTGACACCCTCATGAGGCTAACGGGGTGAAAGCCGGAGGGTCATTACAAGACGACGGTACTGATCAATGTTTGCTTGCCACCCACGTATCGTGTATATAAGGAAATAACTTGCTTTCCACGCTTCGCAGAAACCAAAGGGATTCCTATAAAGAAAGGATCCCGTAAAGTACGCCTCAAGGAGATTCCTAAAAGGAAAAGACTTCTAATCCCACTAAGGGATGTTCACGCCCTACTACTATAAAAACCCCAATACCCTCACCAACCAAGGTACGCATAATTTACCCCTCTAACACTCTAGAGTTCTGAGAAGTTCTAACTTGACCTTTAGAGGATATTCGGCCGACACCACACCGGTGCTCTCTGTTAGGTCATTTCTTTTTGTATTGTGCAGGTGTCATTGCAAGCACGTGTTAGCCGTGTAGCTCACTGTTGATTTTCTAGCATCATCATTATATAAAACAAAACGACCTTTGATGTATTGCCAGCTGCTTGCTATTAAAGACGAACATGAATAAAAAAAGGAAAGTTATTGTGAACTCCCAAAATACTATAAATGTATGCTCCTTCTTCTTACATAAATGATGGATCTCACTAATTAAATTCATAATGGGACCCACTATTTTTATGAAATTAAAAAATACGCATTTATGATACTCTGAAAGTATCTAATAATTTTCCATAAAAAATACTTTTGACATGTCGCCCGCTGCTTGCTATTAAAGATGAACATGAATAAAAAAGGCCTTTGACATGTTGCCAGCTGCTTGCCATTAAAGACGAACATGAATAAAAAAGACCTTTGACGTATTGCCAGCTGCTTGCTATTAAAGTTGCCTTTACATTTTTATTTTTTAAATTTATTTTTAAAGAAAGTAAAAAGGTACTTTTACTTGCTGTTACTCTATTATTCCAGGAAACCACCACTCAAACTGCAGATTAATGGTATTTCTCTCTTTAACTATACTCGTGACCCCAAAATTATGGACTTCTTCAGGAGATATTACCTTTATTTGGTTTCTAACCCATTGTGCTTAGGTAATTTACTTCAGAGACAGCTATTTTTTTTTTTCTCCTGTATCTGTCAATTCAGGACAAACGTAAATTGGAAGGATTTATTATTATTATTATTATTATTTAAACTAAGATCCTTTAACTAGAATATCAGTTCAATGCTAATTTAGCTTGGATCTAATTTTTTTTTATTCCTGTTTGATTGATATCATGGACCTAGTTCATCAACTACTCAAACTAACATTTTGATTTGCTTGAGTTGCCTATTTGCTTCAGGATTAATGCCTAATGAGAAATATTATGTAAACTCATTAATTAGATTGAAGTACATCTTTTACTCTTAAATTTTGGAATTATTTTTATTTTGGCCCTTATAGTTTGATTATGTGTGCGTTTGGGATGAGTTGAATTTTTCAACTTATCTCCACTTTCAACTTATTTTTGTTACTATTCATGGGTCTCGCTGCATTTTCTACAACTATTTATGGGTCCAACTGTACTATTCAATTTTTTTTAAAAATTCTTTACTTTTAATAAAAGGTTTTCAACTTCAGCTAAATAGGCTATTCCAAATGGAGACTTAGTATTCATATTGCCCTGATTGTTCATTTCAAATGGTAATCTAGTGATACCAAACATTATGTGGGTAATACTAATGTGACTTAATGGATGCCACTTATCTGACACTTAATGGTCAAATTATTATAAAAAATGGATGACAGGGTTAATATGAAAACGAAATCAAATGTGAAGGGCCAACATGAAAAGTTTAAAATATAAAGGGCCAAATGGAAAACAACCCCAAACTTTAAATGCTAAAATTGTACTTTAATCAATTAATTAACTATTTAATAATTATGCCAATTTAATTAGTGATTTTCGGTTTCTCAAAAAAAAAAAAAAAAAAAAAAAAAAAATTAGTGATTTTCAATATGTTAAGTTAATCACAACCACGACAAGTACCAAATCTAAACAGTAAACTAGGAGACAATTGTAACTCAAATTTGGTAACGAAGTGAAAAGCTATTGGAAAAAACTCCAAAGGAAAAAAACACTCTGAGTGTAACCTAGCCCAACTAAGAAAATCTAGTTAAACTCACTTTACTCTAGACACTACCTTGTTGACCTATAACAGTCTTAGAATGTCTGAACTCTTTGTACACGAACCCATTCAGGAACAATCCATCTATGTTCACTACTAGAATTTTTGATTGACTCCAATGACCCTTCTTAAAGGTTTGAATACTACGGTGATATATATTGGCTTGATAAACTTTGTGGTTTCAATCTTAATTACCAATATGATAGCAACTTTGTAGTGAATTTAATTGTTGATTATTGATTTAAGTTTTTAATAGTTGCTTTTTAAGTGATTATTGTTTCTCATTTTTTTTTTTTTAAGTGAATGTAATGGTTTATTTTACTATACTGTAAAGTTTTTAATATTATCTGTATGGACATCTCTATTTTATTTTTCACTTCTCCTTATAGCCTCTTTGTTTTCCAATTATCATCTACTAATGATGTTTGATATTTTTTTTTTCTTTATCTACTCTTTATTACTTTGTATTGTTTTTTTTTTCTTTACCATCTCTCTCTCTCTCTCTCCATTGGCTACCTATCGTTTTCCAAAATTTGATGGTGATTCTATGGCTTTTTTTTTTTTTTTGAAACTAATTCTATTGCATTAAATATGGATTATTAGTTTCTTTATGTTATATTTCGTTGGGAAAATACCTATACATCCCCTGAACTTTAGAGGAGTGGCCAAGACACCCCCTAAACTTTCATTTTAGCCAATTTACTCATTAAACTTTACAACGTTGCCAAATTAATACATTAGTTGGTCTACCGTTAATATACTAGTAGAAACACACATGAGGCACACATGAAATCAAAATCAATCCTCTAGACCCGTGTGGAAAGAAGAGAGAAGCTTTAGGCTCCGTTTGGGAGTTCATAAGGGAATGAAATGGAATAGAATAGAATGATTACAAGGGAATGGAAATGGCGAAATTATTGTGTACTCCCGGAGTACCATAAATGCGTGCTCCCTCCTCTCACATGAATGGTGGGTCCCACTAATTAAATTTATGGTGGGACCCACCATTCATGTGAGAGGAGGGAGCACGCATTTATGATACTCCGGGAGTACCTAATAATTTTCCATGGAAAGGAATAGAATGTTTTTAAGTAAGGGAAATGAATAGAAAAGAATGGAATGGAATGGAATTAAGTAACCTTGATTGGATATTTTGAAATAAAGGAATGGAAAGGAATGGAAATGAATGGAATATAAGTAATCTTATTTGGGAGTAACATGGAAGGAATGGAATGCAATCATTTTATGACAATATTACTATTAGACCTCTATTTTAAAATAAATGGTTGAATATATAGGGGTATTTTGGGAGTTTTAGTAGAAAAATCATTAAATCTAATTTCATTTCCTCTCATTCCTCCTAATTTCGGGGGAATGAAAATTTGAGATTTTAAGGGAATAAAGAGGAATAAGTGTTTCTTCTTACTCATTTCATTCCCTCCCACTTAAACTCCCAAATAAGGGAATGAAAAATTCATTCCCTCCATTAAAACTCCTAAACAAGAGAACGGAAGAATATTTTAAAATTATTCTTTTCGTTCCTTTCCATTCCATTTCATTTCTTTCTCCCAAACGAGGCCTTAGGGAAAGACTATTGAATCAGAAGAAAGAAGAGAGAAGTTCAGGGAGATAGACAGTCAAACCAAAACCATGTTCAGTCACTACACTCCTTTCTTCGGCGTTAGAGCTCTTTGTCCCACTGTTGATCTTGCCATCCTTGGTTACCAAGTTGGTCCCACCACGTTGTTCAACCATCCAGATCCGACACATATTCTCACATCTATGACCAAAAGCAAGCCACTATGAATAATTTTTGTAACTTTTTTTTTTTTTTTTGTGTAGCTGATGACGATCAGGATTAAGCAATTTCATGAGCTTACTTTGCTTTGCTTTTGGGTTTGGATTTTTTTTTTTTAAATGGGATTTTTTGGTTTTGTTTGTAGTGGTTTTGAAAGATCTGTGTTTGTTGGGTGAGCTAAAGGAGACAAAATAATAAAGTTTTTATTTTATTTTTTATTTTATTTTTTATTTCTTAATCCAGAATGAAAATCAATTTATAAAGTATAAATTGCAGATCCAAATAATATGTGATTGAATGTGGGGGAGAGATCAATAACAAGACAAATAAACCCATTGTCGAAGGAGGAATGCGGCGACCACTAGTGGTTCTGCTTCAGTCGTGTCTCTCTCTTCTTTTCATATGGGTTTAGGACTGATATTTGTATTATAAACTCCACGTGTGTTTCTATTTGTATATTAACGGCATACCAATTTTTTTTTGTTGAGAAAGTAATGGTAAACCAATTGATGTATTAATTTGGCAAAATTGTAAAGTTTAAGGAGTAAATTAGCTAAAACAAAAGTTCAAAGGGGTGTCAGGGCCACTTTTCTAAAGTTCAGGGGGTATAAGAGCCTTTTTTTCTATTTCGTTTGATATCCTCATTAATTTTTTTTTTAATTAAATGTTTCTAAATTGACATTTATTTTGTATTCCATTTTTCTTTTGATGTGTTAAGTGTGAGAATGAGTGTTTTTCTAACATTACTCCACTTTATGAGGACAATTTTATTTATTGAATTTAAGTAAATTATTATATGTTTAATTTTTTTAATATAAAAAGTAGAAGAAATATAAATAATTTAATTATATGAAGGATGTAACTAAATTTAAATGTTGAATAAAATAATATGAGAATAAAAAGAAGTAAAAATAAAAGATATAACAATAAACACCAAATTATCAAAAGCATGCTATGTAATATAATAATAATATTTTTATATACTATCTTTAATTCTTTATAATGCAATATGATAACATTTAACAATTAAAGTGAACCAAAAAAAAAAAACTTAAAATACAAAACTAAATTGCATCAACCTAAAATAAAGTTCTAAAGAACACAAATATTTATCAACCTAAAAAAAATTTGCAAGAAAATTAAAAAGTCCACCAAAAAATTGAGAGAGAAATAACCTTTTTTTGTGAGGAAAAATTATGCATAGAATAGAAAAGCGAATGTCAAATTTATGCTAAGAGGAGGATAATAAGAAGAAACAAAATAAAGGAAGATAAATGGAAAAAGGAAAAGGGATATTAAGGTAGAGGGTTTGGCGAGATGAAAAGTTAAAGGGAATGAGAAAAATTGGAGAAAGGGTAAAATATTATATTTTTATTTTTTTTAAATAAAAAAGATGAGAAAATATGAATTAACAATATAGAGGAACTCGACTTATTTCAATGTTGAATAAAATAAGATGAGAAAAAAAAAGTTTAAAAAAAATTAAAATAATCACTAAATTATCGAAATCATGCTATGTAATAGAATAATATTATTTTTTATATACTATCTTTAATTCTTTATAATACAATAGGATAATATTTAACAATCAAAGAAAAAAAAACTTAAAACACAAAAATAAATCTCATCAACCGAAATTAGAGTTCTAAAAAACACAAAAATTTATCAACCTAAAACAGAGACATAAGAAAAATAAAAAACCTAACAAAAAATTGAGAGAGAGAGAGGGAGAGAGAGAGAGAGATAACCTTTTTTGAGTGAAAACTATGCAAAGAATGGAAGAAATATTATAAACTTATTTGATTAAGATGGCCATTTAGAAACTTTCTATTTCCTTCAAATTTGGGTTAAGCATGTGTATTTGATTCTAATAAATGCTGCTGGCAGGACTATTTGAACCTACTCGTAGCAAGTGAAATAAAATGTCCAATATGCAAATCATTGGGTCACACACATTTTGTTGGTTAGGAATGAAAAATTAATAAATATAAACCGATTTAAGTATAAAATATATTAAAAAATTAAATGATACATCACGGTTTGCCTCAGTTGAACCTCGGTCCGATTCCAAAAACCTTGAACCTCTCCCTTTTTCGATTCATTAAATGATCTGAGATTTAAAACCATGATTATAGTTTCCAAGCTTATGAAGTTTTATCTATGAAAATTTATTTATTTTACTAGAAGATAAGAGGGGTTTAGAATTTTTTTTTAAATTTTTTTCCGTTAAACTCACGCACCATTACTAAAACTGCATACAAGAATTGAACTTTTAGTACCAACGCAAGAAAGTAAAGCCAAAGAAAATAGCAAAAACAAACCACGAGAAAGATGAGTGGGGGAATTTGAGAACCCCGTCAATGCGAGTCAATATGCATCTCCAATAATTGAGCTTAATTTGTGTAACGAACTACCATTTAACTTGCAGAAATTTATATCATTGCCCTCAATGGTTTATTTGTGAATTGACAGAGATAGAATGCACTATGCAGAGACGTCAATTGAAACGGGTTGGAGGATCTTCCTGTCACAATCAGGTTTGCAAATACCTATGACCTTGTGGCCTAATAGCATATTGCCCTCTACGTGGAGTTAATTATTACACTTTAACCCCTCGTACAGTTGTACTTATACTTGACACCAAAATATAAATAATCATTGCACAAAAATACTTAAATGCATCATTCAATAAAAGCAAATATTCATATCTATGGATTTCTTCGATCTTTTTATTTATTTATTTTTTATCCTCATCTTCTCTATGTTATGTCATTTAATGTCTATGGTAAGCTTATATGTAAAAGACATTATTCTTATGATGAACAGTTTCTATTTGGGCATAATTTGATATTTTTTATATTTTATTTCTCATTTCTCATTAGAGAAAACTTTCATTTGTAAATTTCATAAATTAGTTTTGCTATAGTAATTATGAATTGATTTTATGTAGTTTAACAATTGACAAAGGAGAGAGAAATAAATAAAATGATAGAGTTTCTGATAAATTCTCTCTTAATATATAAATAAATGAGTCATCTCACCCATTGATCGAATATCTCTCTATTTTCAGCCAAAAAAGAAAAGAAAAGAAAAAGAATATCTCTCTATTTTGCTTAGGAATGGCAACGGGTCGGGTTCGGGCCGGGTTTTTTCATACCCGGACCCGACCCGCGGGGCAAGACCCGTGGCCCGGACCCGCCCCGTTTAGGGTACCGGGTTTTTTCCCGGGGCCCAGACTCGCCCCAGCCGGGGCCCGCGGGGCCCGCGGGCCCCGTTTAGAGATTGGGCCCAATTTGTGGCCCAACCAAAAATTGTGAGAAGGAATTGTTGAGAGGGAAAAGAGAGAGGAATAAACAGATTTGGATCTGAGGAAATTTATTTTATGGTGGTGTGGTGTAGTGTAGTGTAGGGAAAGCAAAAGGATTGCAGAGAGAGAAAGAGAAGAAAACACTGTAAAAGAAAGCAGAAAGATCTACTTCCACTTTATTTGAGAATCTACTTCCACTTGAAGCTACTAAAGTCTTCTTTTCCTTTCCTTCTCCCTCTTTTTTATTTTTTCCCACCGATTCATTGCTTTTTTATTGAGTCTTTATCCACTGCTGTGCGTCGGCATTGTTTCTTGGTGCTGCGTCTGGGGTGCTGCGGACTGTGGGGTGCTGCGGCTGGTGCTGCGTGTGGGGTGCTGCGGTGTGGGGTGCTGCGGCTGCTGAGTGCTGAAGATTGAAGATGGAAGAAATGGGGATTAGTTAGGGTTAGATAATAGGTATATATATATTAGGGCATTTTGGTAATTTTGGGTACCGGGTTTTATACGGGTCGGGTCTCGGGTCGGGTCTGGATTTTTTTAGTAAAACCCGGACCCGATCCGGACCCGTTTCGGGTTTTTTTTTTTAAACCCATACCCGACCCTAGTTTTAATCGGACCGGGTAAAACCCGGCCCATTAGGGTCGGGCCGGACCGGGTACCCGCGGATCGGGTAAAAATTGCCATCCCTAATTTTGCTTTAGCTTTTCCTTTTTCTCTTCAGTGTGTAAGACACGTCCAAGACACCTTCCAAGAAAAAGCAAGATGACTTTTGTAGCTTGTTCAACATCCTCATTTAATGAGGTGTCCTATAGAATGTGGGCTGGACTACAATGGTGCCATGCACCTATATAAATAAATGAGTCATCTCACCCAATGACCGAATATATCTCTATTTTCAGCCAAAAAAGAAAAGAAAAGAAAAAGAATATCTCTCTATTTTGCTTTAGATTTTCCATTTTCTCTTCAGCGTGTAAGACACGTCCAAGACACCTTCCAAGAAAAAGCAAGATGACTTTTGTAGCTTGTTCAATAGCCTCATTTAATGAGGTGTCCTATAGAATGTGGGCTGGACTACAATGGTGCATTGTGAACCGACACATAATTTGACTAATAAGTAATTTGGTTTAAAATTGGCCTAAATCCGTAATAGAACGATTTTCTTTGTTTACTTGACATATCATCTTGCTTTGTAAGTCAAAAAGATTATTTAAAAAAAAAAAAAAAAGCAAATAAAGTAAAATGACAAGGAAGGGATTCAAATCAAACAGTAAAAGTGGTTTAAGTTGCACAATTGTTTTGTAAGCTTTTCCCGTTTTCACAGTGAAAATTGCTGACCAAGAAGTCTTTGCGTCAACAAGCAAGAACATGAGGCCATTTTAGTACCAAGAAAGCCAAAACAGCAGGAGTTGCTGAAATTGAATGATCAGCGACCACACCGACACTGTGCTTCTAACAACAAAGTAAATTCTACTTTTGCGTGTGCTTTTTTTCATCATGGTAGCAGAAAGTTGAAAAATGGGAGCAACGACCGTTTTTAAAGGATGGTCCGCAAACTGCATGCTGTGTTCCATGTTCATCTTGTACATACCAGTACTTCTGTGTTCCTTCCATGTTTATTGCGCTGATAGAGTTTCTTTGAGGCATGGTGAGTGGATTAGAGACTATGAAGAAACTCTGGTTTCGCCTGGAAGAAAGTTTGAATTAGGATTCTTTAGTCCTGTTGGAAGTTCTGGCGACAAAAGATATGTTGGAATATGGTACATGTGGGATAAGCGAACAGTTGTATGGGTTGCCAATCGAGATGACCCGCTTATCAATACTACTACTGGAGCTTTCGGATTTGCAAAAGATGGCAATCTCCAGGTGTTGGATACGAGTACTGAGAAGGCTCATTGGTATTCAGAACGTTATTATTCGTGTGATCCGTGCAATACTACAGACACGATTGTGAATCTCACGGATTCTGGAAACCTGGTACTATATGGATACCCATACGAATACAGTAATGTGACAAGTCTGTGGGAGAGCTTTGAAAATCCAACTGATACGTTTCTTCCAGGCATGTTGTTGCGTGGAGACATGAACTTGACTTCTTGGAGAGACCGTGATGACCCTGGAACTGGGAACTTCACTTTTATGCTAGATACAGCAGGAAATTCAAACACACAAATCGTCAACAAAGGGGGGAATATTTACTGGAAAAGCTTGGAGAATGGTGAGTATTACTCTATCGTCACAGCAACAAAAGGTCAAAATAGTTATTTTGAGAATGCAAGGCTGGTGATGAGTTTTAGTGGGAAGATAGAGTATTGGGAACAGAGCACAAACGGGACTTGGTCGCTGTTTGATGTGGATCCGAGGGACAATTGTAGTGTGTACAATTTTTGTGGAAAATTTGGTAGCTGTAATTTAAACAATAATAAATTGCCATGCAAATGTTTGCCAGGGTTCATGCCCCATGTCCCTCAGAAGTGGTATTCTGGAGATTTTTCGGATGGGTGCACCAGAAATTCGATGTCCTGTGGCGACACCTTCTTGAACTTAAAGATGATGAATATAGGCGGAAGACCAGACAAAATTCAGTGGGTCAGAAACGAAACAGAATGCAAAGAGTTGTGCCTAAAAAACTGCGACTGCAAGTCTTATCGCTATGATCAAGACTTTGAAATGGCATGCTCGATTTGGACGCAGGAGCTAGTTAATCTTCAAGAGGAGTATGATGAAGGTTATAACCTCTCCATCCGTGTAGCAATTTTGGATATAGGTAATGTACTAACTGGTCGATTTTACATAAATTGCTTAGATGTACGAACGTAGTATTTTACTTAAGGAAATTTAGAGAGCGTCTTGAACATGAAGTAGAAAGTTTAGAAATCTTGCCAGCTGAAAGTCCATAGAAAATGTTAAAGAAACAGCCACTCTCTTAAGATACTGGATACAATAATAGTACTAACAACTTAGTAACTTTATTTATAATGAATTTGACAAGGAGCACGGTTCTACATAATAACCAAAATCTTGTCAAGGTGAGCCGATAATTGAAAATATCAATTCTCTTTACTGAACAAAAATAAAATGTTAACCTTGTCTCTGTATATGATAAACTCTCTACCATGGCCCATGGGACGATGGGCTGTCGGTTTGTGGACAGATGGATTTGCAATGATAGGCAATTTTATTATATGCATATAAGGCCAAGTCCTATTTGTTTGAGTTTATTCACTATTTGAAACTTGATATTTCTGCAGAACTAACTGTACAAAATTGTGAGCCCTGTGGCACAAACATAATCCCTTATCCACTTAGCACTAGCTCAAATTGTGGTGATCCTATGTACTTCAGTTTCAATTGCAACACTACCTCTGGCCAGGTTAGCTTCAAGGCCCCAAGTGGGACATATCGAGTCACTAACAAGTTTTTTATCCAAGTCAAGGATGTAGGAAGTTTGCGGCTAAATCAGTCATTGCCATTTAATCTAACTACTCCAAGAAACTCTAGTTCTAATGCTTCATCTAGAGTTACAGATGATGTTGAGATTGTTTGGGAGCCACCACTGGAGCCACTCTGTAATTTATCTGCAAATTGCAAGGATTGGCCACATTCAACTTGCAAATCAGCAATTGATGGGAAGAGGAGGTGCCTTTGCACCAAAAGCTTTCGATGGGATGGCACAAAGTTAAGTTGTACGCAAGGTTAGGATTCTATATCATGTGCATATTGCAAATTAAAATTACTTTATTAAAAATAAAGATTTAGTTAATGTTGCCCCAGCTGAGATTTTTTATTTTCTTCCTTTACTAACAGTGATAATGGTTGCTTTAGTGATTTAGCACAATGTTAGGACCTTGTGTATTTAGCTAAGGACTGATTTTCAGGGGTTTTTCTTTTACTTACTTACGTGTAACGATTCTAATTTCAGTTGCACTCCAGGTTAGAATCCTATATCAATGCACCATACGATAACAGTGTGCCCTGTACATTTAATTTTGCTTTGTTAATGAACGATAAATTTTGTAATGCTGCCAAGAGTATAAATACTCAAAACGATATTGTCAATGATAATTATGAAATCATAAGAAACCCCTCCTAAATTTGAAACCCGTCTGCCATTAGGATGCCTAGATAGTTTGTTCTAGGCACTCACTTATTCCTTTCCTTAAATGAATATTTTTCATATGCATTATCACAGACCTAGATTGAATGCAGGTGGGAAACCCAACCATTTTATCTTGACAATGGCCCAATAGTATTCATCTTACTTATTGTTTTCTTTCATTTTTGAATTTGTGCACAACGAGCTTGCAGTGTCTCACAAAAAAAAGAACCTATTACGTGCAATTATCCCAGTGATTACTGCAACTTTGATGGTTATTGCATGCTGTTACTTGTATTATTTGAGAAGAAGAAAAGTGGCCAACGGACAAGGTAACTGGTGCAAAAACAACCATATATCCTTGTTTCAAAATGACAATATTTTGGTTTCTTCCATAAAATTTGTTAGCAAGAGACTGAAGTTATGATTAATCTCTTAGAATCAGCTAACAGGGAAAGAAATCAGGGAAACACAGCATTTCGACTGTATGACAGTGAACGAAGTGTCAAAGACTTGATAGATTCAGACCAATTTAGAGAAGATGATAAAAAAGGCATAGATGTACCATTTTTCAATTTGGAAAGCATACTAGCAGCTACAGATTACTTCTCAGATACAAAAAAGCTTGGACAAGGGGGCTTTGGGCCAGTTTACAAGGTATTAACCTTTTAAGTACTCAATCAATATAGCAGTTTGTTTACTAGTTTCTAATTAATGATGGATGGTGCTTATGGTTATGGGAGTTTTCTCTCAGGGTACATTTCCAGGAGGACAAGAAATTGCTATAAAGAGGCTCTCGAGTGGTTCAGGGCAAGGCTTGGAGGAATTCAAGAATGAGGTTGTTTTGATTGCTAAACTTCAGCATCGGAATCTTGTTAGACTTTTGGGTTATTGCATAGAAGGAGATGAAAAAATGTTACTCTATGAATACATGCCAAACAAGAGTTTAGACTCATTTTTATTTGGTTAGACTCTAAACCTGAATTTTATTTTATTTTATTTTTAATTACCAGTAATTTGGATTTGAATGGTTACTAAAATATGTCCTGAAATGGAAAATGGCATGCAAGATCGGACTCTATGCGTGTTACTGAATTGGAAGATACGCTTTGACATCATTTTGGGAATTGCTCGAGGGCTGCTCTATCTTCACCAAGATTCAAGGTTGAGGATCATTCATAGAGATTTGAAAACAAGCAATGTTCTTCTGGATGAGGAGATGAACCCTAAGATTTCTGACTTCGGCTTGGCAAGGATATTTGGAGGCAAACAAACTGAGGCAACCACAACAAGAGTGGTTGGGACTTAGTAAGTTTGATGCAGATGGTTGATTATGAAAGTTGATTATTTAGACTTTGTATAGCAGTTTTCAGTTTTCCCATCTATGTTCCCTAATTCACTGACAATATAAATAATTTTTGTTGTGCAGTGGCTACATGTCTCCAGAATATGCATTGGATGGGTTTTTCTCAGTGAAGTCTGATGCCTTCAGCTTTGGTGTAGTTGTACTTGAGGTTATCAGCGGAAAAAAGAACACAGGATTTCACCAATCAGAACATGCTTTGAGTCTTTTAGGTTATGTAAGTATGTTGCATTAGTAAACCAAAGAAAAAGTATGTTGCATCAATTACATATAGTTATATTTCCTGCACTCTACCTAATGCCAATTTGAATTTCAAATCGTCCCAGACATGGAAATTGTGGAAAGAAGGCAAGGCTTTAGATTTAATGGACCAAACAATACGTGAAACTTGTAATGCAGACGAATTTTTGAGGTGTGTTAACGTTGGGCTTTTATGTGTACAAGAAGACCCAAGTGATCGTCCCACAATGTCGAATGTGGTTTTCATGCTTGGTAGTGAAACTGCAACTCTCCCAACTCCTAAACAACCAGCCTATGTTGTAAGAAGATCCCTTTCTAGTGCAACTTCTTCTACTACTAAACCAGAAAGCTGGAATGAATTAACATCGACCATTGAAGAAGGCCGATAATGGTGGATAGCATAAGGGCTCTCATGATTCTTGTTTTCTCTTTATCAGTCCTGCAGAAGTTTCTAGTATTCTTACTATGGCTCTCATAGGAACAATTAAGGCATATTTCTTGTTTGTCATATTGATACTTTTTTTTATTGTCCCTGATAAGTGATAACATTGTATCCAATCTAAGTCTAATTGTTTCCTATTTGAACCTCCTTTGTATTTATTGTATTTACTGATTTCTGATTTTCTCCAACTCTGACCAACTGCCTTCATTTATTTATTCCTATTATTTGGAAGCCTAGAACTGCATTATTTGCAACTTTCATCAAGAGGTACAGTCAATCTTACATTTGAGCTGTACTGTTCACTGCCACACTAAGCAGGAAGAGATTCAAGAGAGTGCTATTCACATGTACCATTAGTGCACTTATAAAGTATAGGCATACATGTCATGTCTCCATTGTAGATCATTTCAAATGCGGTCATATGAAGCCATTTGGAAAATGTTCTAATTGGAAAGACAGGCCGTAATTCACGTAGGATGCCATATAATTGTATCTAATATTCCATCTAAACCAAAGAAACATAAAAGTTAAGTAGTTGAAACAATCGAATAGTTAAAAAGGAAACTGGAAAACAAAAAGGACAAGATGAAAAACTCAATTTAGTTTTGATAATCGAAAAAAGCGATTTCGTATAGTCCTTTCTGCTGCCTTTGGAGAATTCCTTACTCTGTTCTTGCATGACAGTATCCTGGCTTTCCTGTTGTGCGTATTCTGTTGTTTAGGAGATGATGTACTATAAATTTTATTTTCTAGTGTTTGCTTCTGATACAAGTCTTTGCTTCTAATTCCCCGGTATGGAGAAGAATGCCTTTAACGCGAGATACATCATCCTTTATTAGATTGTAGTGATTTCGTACCTTCATCAGTTGTAATTCAAAGTATGCATTTTCACCCGTTCAACACCAATAGACACTATGCACAGAGACAGCATCAAGACTTAAGCTTAGGAGGCTAAATCATGAACAAAAAAAAAAATTGAATTCAAGAATGAAATATATACTAAGATTCAAGACTAAATATACGGTAAAAATTAAAACTAGTGTGCATTCAATGTTAATATATATAAACAAAAGGAAAGATACAAAACATAAATGAAATATAATAATAAAGAAAATGAAACTGGGCATGCACACACGCATATAAGAGCAATACACTAACTTAATTATAATATATAAATATAAATGAGTAATCTCACTCAATGACCGAATATCTCTCTATTTTGCTTCAGCTTTTCCTTTTTCTCTTCAGAGTGTAAGACACGCCCAGGACACCTTCCAAGAAAAAGCAAGATGACTTTTGTGGCTTGTTCAACAGCCTCATATAATATGAGATGTCCTATAGAATGTGGGCTGGACTACGATGGTGCCTTGCACCCAACATTATGAACCGACACATAATTTGACTAATAAATAATTTGGTTTAAAATTGGTAGTATAATTCGGCACAACCGGGGCCTAAATCCATAATAGAATGATTTTCTTTGTTTACTTGACATATTGAAAGAACTGGAACCACTAAATTAGTCATTTTTGTTTTGTTCTTGCTTTGTCGTGCTAAGTAAAAAAAAAAAATTATAAAAGAAACAAATAAAGTAAAAGGTCAAAGAAGGATTCAAATCGAACAATAAATTAAAGTGGTTCACATTGCATACTTACAACTTGTGGCATAACTTGTATCATAACTCGTCTATATGAAAAGTTGTAATGGGTGAAAGGGTGTTCTCACATAAACTCGCCATCATCTCTCTACCAACTACAACTCGCCATAAGTTAAAGCACCAATATTACTCTACTTTTTTTGGCAACCTTTTTCCAGTTGTCAAAGTGAAAATTGATGACCAAGAAGTCTTTGCGTCAATAAGCAAGAACACATCGACACTGTGCTTCTAAGTTCTAACAACAACAAAAATTCTACTTGTTTCACTTTGGTAACAGAAAGTTGAAAATGGGAGCAATCACCGTAATTAAAGCATGGTCTGCAAACTGCATGTTGTGTTCCATGTTCATCTTGTACATGCCAGTACTGCTGTGTTCCTTTCATGTTTATTGCGCGGATAGAGTTTCTTTGAGGTATGGTGAGTGGATTAGAGACCATAAAGAAACTCTGGTTTCGCCTAGAAGAAAGTTTGAATTAGGATTCTTTGGTCCCTGGATCAAAGAAAAATAGAGGAGAAAAAGGGATTTAAGGGGAGAGAGAGAGAGAGAGAGAGAGAGAGAGAGAGAGAGAGAGAGAGAGAGAGAGAGAGAGAGAGAGAGGATACATGCGGGTACCCGTTCTAGCTTTTCTGAACACAATCAATCTGTGGGTCCCATAAAGTGAAAAATATTTGATTATTTTGAAAGAAAACTCTAACGGGTTTATGAGCCAAACAAAGGTGATACAGATATCGGTGATTTTCAAGTTTAAAAAGAAAATGAATTATAAGATGATGAGTGATGGAATATGACTCATTTTGAAGCCAGTCTAGCTCTTAAACTCTAGGAACACTTGATAGTGGGAACCATAAATAATGTCAACTCACCCACAGTCTTGCCAGTCGACAATCATCTCATCTTTCCTTCCATGTTAAATCAAAAATCTTTTTTTTTTTTATTGGTAGAAAAGGATGTAGCGTTAAAACTAAATAGAAAAAATTGGTTCAGGACACAACCGGTTTACATACAGCCCATGACAGTCAACCTCAACAACAGAAATAATCTCCACAAGAGGACTAGAAAAGACAACAAAATCAATCTCCATTGACGATCCAAGCTTTGCCAATTGATTTGCACATCTATTCACTTCTTTGTAGACATGCCTAAATCTTACTTGGGGGATCTGGGTAGCCAAATGTCTGCAATCCTCCATAAGAGAAGAAACAATAACATTAGAATTAGTCTGATTTGAGAAAGCATCTACCAATATCTCCTTAGCAACATTCGGGTTCTGCACTCCACCTTTGAAGACATGATGGTTTCTATTTTTCCAGATCATCCATATTGCGAACAAAAACACCTGAAACCACAGCAACTGACCTGACCTATGACTCATCTTAGCATTACAATTAGAAACCAGCCACTCCTTTAGATTTTCAGCAAAAAACACCAGGTCCGAGGGTAGCACTCCAAGTTGGTACCAAATGCCTCTAGCTGAGGGGCAATCTCGCAAAGCATGGATTATATTTTCAAGACCATTTAGACAGATAGGGCAATTGTTTTCTACTGCAATACCTCTTGCCGAAAGGCACTCCCTGACACCGATGCTGTGGTGCATGCATTGCCAAACAAAAAATTGAATTCTTGGCAAGGTTTTGAGCTTCCAAATCCACTTCCCCTTAAAAGGAACTTCCAAGTCAGGCACTAAGGTTAAAGAATATGCTGATTTTAAAAGACGAGAGCTTCCAGGCCAATTTATCTTCTGTTCTAGCTGCTACTGGTATAGGTGTGGCTTGAATGACCCTTTTAATATCACTTGGCAACTCCATCTGCAATCTTTCCCAATCCCACCCACCAGGATGGCCAATCTTCTTAACTTTAATCCCAGCAGATTCTTAAGTCAGAGGACCCTGTATGGCATGTTTTAACAGACCAATCTTTGACCAATTATCATGCCAAAAATCCAAACTACTATCAGCCCCAGGTAACCATCTAATGCCTTTCTTGAATATTTCCTCACCTTTCTTAAGACTCTTCCACACTCTAGAGCTTGACAACTTGTTAACATTCCTTGAGTTCACCCGTTGATGGTTACAGTAATTCATTCTAAGCACCCTTGCCCACGACATTTTTTCCTCGGTGTGGAACCTCCAATTTAATTTAGCTAGCAAAGCCATATTCCTACCCCTGGCAGTTTAGAGGCCCAACCCCCTATCTTCCTTTGGTCTAGTTACCTTTTTCCAGCCCACCCAATGCATTTTTTTGTGGTTGTCTGAGGAGCCCCATAAGAAGTTCCTATTTACTCTATCAATGCCCTCTAGCACCTTCCTAAGTAGCATGCAGCTCTGCATCACATAAGACGATATAGTCGAAGAAGCAACTTGAATAAGAATTGATCTTCCTACCATAGACAAGAGATTTGACTTCCACCCAGCAAGTTTTGATTTAACTTTATCTAACACAAAATTAAAGTCCTAATTCGATCCTCTGCGGTGTCTAATGGGGAATCCAAGGTACTTACCTAAACAGTTTATTGACTAGAACCTAAGAATGGAGACAAAGGCTTCCTCTTCATCCTGACCAATATTGGGGGAAAAGAAGACTATTGACTTTGCACTGCTTATGATTTAACCTGAATTCGTACAAAATTTGTCAAGGACTTCTTTAATGGCCATATAATTCTCAGAATTAGCCTTTGCAAAAAGGACCAAATCATTGGCAAAAAATAGATGAGAAAAGGAAGGGCCATTTCTAGAAGCTTTCACTAGTTTCCATAAACACTCTTCACATTTTTCTTGGATCAACTGACTAAGATACTCCATGCAGATGGTAAAAATGTACGGAGATAGGGGATACCTTTGCCTTATTCCTCTAGTTGGTGAAAATGGCTCCAAACTACCTCCATTGAAGAGAATAGAAGTTGTGACGGTGGTAATGCAACTCATGATAATCTCAACGAGATTATTAGGGAAGTTGAATCTGCTCAACATGCTTTTTATAAAGCTCCATTCAAGCTTATCATAAGCCTTTTCTAAATCAATCTTAAGCACCATGTATCCCACTTTCCCTCTCCTTTTGCCTATTGTATGAATGACCTCTTGGACTATGATTGCATTATCCACCCCCACCTTCCTGGAAAAAAGGCTGCCTGACAAGGGGAGATAATCTTATCCAAATAGGGGTGGATTCTCCCAACCAACACTTTGGAGATGATTTTATACACAAAATTACAAAGGCTTATAGGGTGGTAGCTTCCAATTGTTTCAGGACCTTGCACCTTTGGGATAAGGACAATGTTTATGCTACTGAGATATTCAAGGATTATCCTATCCCTAAACACTTTCTTGATTTCTTCTCTAACCGAATCCCCAACGATGATCCAAAACCGTTAGAAAAAAACAGCATGAAGACCATCCAGTCCAGGAGCTTTAAAAGCCTTCCAAGACCACAAAGCAACTGAAATTTCCTCCTCAGACACCATATGACTGATACCTTCTTTTTCTTCCTTCGAAAGTTTGGCCTGCCATTGAAAGTGGTAGTTTAACTCCCATGTGGCCGAATCCTGACTTGTGGTGTACAGCTTCTGAAAACCTTCTCTAAAATAGTTCATAACATCCATTTCCTCAAAAATCCAGCCCTCTACCCCATTTTTAACTGACAAAGTATGGTTCCTTTTCCTCCTGGGTAGAGCTAAAATGTGATAAAAAGAAGTGTTACGATCACCCAACACCAACCAATTCATTCTAGCTTTTAAAGCCCAGAGCTCCGTTTCTTGGTCATTCACCATGTCTAACTCCTTAAAGAGCTGACTTTCCAGATGGATTAGAAAGGGAAAGGAATTATTTTCCATTGCTATTTGGACCCCATCTAGTCGAGCCATGATTCTCGTTTTCTTAGCATAGATATTCCCGAAATGGTTCTTATTCCACAACTTAGCCTCCTTAGCAAAATTGTCTATATTCTCTGATAGCTTCGTGGTCCTCCTCCATGCCTGATTAATGACTTTTGGAAAAGATGGATAGGAGAGCCAAAAGCTTTGAAACCGAAAAGGTCTATTGAGATAATTCATCCTCTTAGGTAGTGATTCAAGGAGTATTGGGCAATGATCCAAGTGGCATCTCGTGAGATGGGAAACTCTGGCTTTTGGGTAAAGGAGACACCAACTCGAATTCATGAAGTATCTATCAATCATTTCCTGTATAAAGCAATTGGCATCTCTCTTATTTGTCCATGTGAATCTTGGCCCATTAAACCCTAAATCCACCATATTACACCTATCTAAGCACTCCTTGAAAAGAAGGGATCTGTTGATGCTCACTGGTCTACCCCCTAGTTTATCCTCATCAGTCAGGGGTTCATTAAAATCACCAGCTATCACCCATGGTTATTATGCATCTCCGTAACTCTGGACATGTTATTCCACAATATACATCTCTCTTCACTCCTTGGACTAGCATAAATAGCAGAAAATAACCAGGAAAGATTAGAGGATAATACCTTAACTTCAACATGAATCTCTTATTCTGTAGTAGCTAACTGCTCAATCTCCACCATGTCTGAATTCTACAGAAGCCACAAGCCTCCAGTGAAGCCAATTGTCTCTATATGGATTGCACCATCGAATGGGAGCCTGTCAATGATCTCCCTAGCTCTTTTTCTCCCAAGACGGGTTTCCATAATCACCATAACTGCTGGATTGTGATTTCTTGCCAAATCCCTTACATGCTTTTGAAAATTGGGCTTCAGAACACCCCTACTATTCCAAACAATAATATTTATGATGATATGATGACTGGGGTGGTGAACTCATCAAACAAGAGCAATAGCTCCACCACCATCCTCATAATCCATCCCAGCTTCACCATCCTTTCCTTTGTCCATCCCCTCCCTGGGCACATAGTCAGACACTGCTTCAAAACCCCCCTATATAGTATCCTTGCTGATGAGAGCCTGTTATACTTTAGGGTTGGCATGAACACCTGAATCAGCTTGGTGGCATGCCAATTGATAAGTGTAATTTTTACATGATTTTTATTATCCTCTTACTTATTAAAATTGTTAGTTTTCATTTATTTCTTTTTATTTGATTTGATTTTTAGTTATATTTATCTATTCATTTGTGCTTTGAAGGAATGAGAAGATTTTAGATTAATCTACAAGGGCTTTACATGCAAAGTGGGGTTAGGCCGATTGAATCAAGTCAACTTACATCTAGCCAGGCATGAATTCAAGAGAAGACCAACCCAATTAAATTTAAGTCCAACTGGAGCAAGGAATCAAAGGAAATTGCACCAAATCCAAGTCCTATTCGGATTAGGACTTCAGCCTGCACATTAGTTAGTATTTTTGGCATAACTTTCGGCTCAGATATCCAATCAAGATGATTCAAGTTGGGCTAGAAAGTTAACTTAAAGGGATACAACTTTGTAGTTTACCAAAAGTCCGAATTATGAAGTTAAATGGGCAAAAATCGTCGGTTAACTAAAGCCTAAAAATCTGGGATTTTCTCCAAACGGGAATAGGATTCCTTGACCTATTTAAAGACTCTTTAGGGAAAAAAGAGAGGAGGGAAACCTGAGAGGGAAAGGGTGTGCCGCATTGAAGTATTTTTTTTTAGGAGTCTTTCTGAAGAGGAGGATTTGAGGACAAAGGCGAGAGCTTCATGTTGATCAACCAATTCAGATGAAAGACATAAGTTTTATTTGTTTTCTTTTCAATTTTATTATGAGCTAAATTTTATTTTCTAGAGCGTTGATGTAGTCTAGCAATGTACACACAATTTATATTCTAAGTTATTTTATTTTTAATATATCCATGATTGAGTGTTTAATTCTTATTCTTAATGCTTAATATTTCTTTTTATGAATTATTGATTGATCAATTGAATGACAATGAGACCGAGAGGTGATTTATTATTTTAGTTCTAGGATTAAACACCATTAGTTGAGCGAAAGTAGAGATGCTTTACCACGATTAGTGTGACTTTTCAAGAAAATTCAAAGTAGATAATGAGTCTCCAATTAATTAAATTCGTATAGAGATATGAAATTATTAGTTGAAGACATTTTTAATATTATTCGAAAGAAGATATTGAATACTTAAGGAATTTTTAATCATCAACGGGAGATCATTAGAATTTAATAATTAGGAATAATAAATTGTGTGGGATTTGTTAGGTGAAATCAATCGCTCTAGATCCATTCTTATCATATTTTTTTCTTTACACTTTTAGACTTTTACGTTTTGCTATATTTATCTTTATTAAATAGTTTAATTTAATCTAGATAGTAGAACGTTCCTTTTATTTTCGATTTTCCAAATAGTAAGTAATTTAGTGAATTTCGGTATTCATTAACATAGTTAATCCCTGTAGTTTCGATATTTGTTTTCTAGAAACACTTTACTACTTGTTACGATTCTGTGCGCTTGTAGATTATTTTACGCGAACACCGGTTTCCCACTACAACCTCCGACCACTCTACCACCAGAACGGTTTGAGACATCAGCAAAGTCGTCTCTTTCTTCGTTGTCAACCCGTCGATCCGGAGTCACATCGGGACCTCCACTACTCTTCCCCTTAGCATTATGCCCCACTTTGGCTTATGCCAGAGCTGTGAACTGAAAGGTGTTGCTTAATTTTCCATTACTACCCTCATTGCTGCGCCAACTCCAAGTCTGAGTGTTTAGTGTGTCTGACTTCTCGCTATTCCTTTTTTGCCCCTTACTAACGGGCTAAAGTGCGAAGTGGGCTCGAGACCATCCAAATTAGTCCCCACACAAAATGGGCCCAGTTGGCTTGCCTTAATACTAGGTTCCGGATTGACTAACTTTAGCGAATTAGTCACCTTGGCCCAACCCATTGTAGTGGGCTTCATGGAAACGCCTTGCCCACTTCCCTGGTGTAACAGTGATCTCCCCGATCCTGTGTGTCCTTCTAAAGCTGCGGAATTCCTAGCACCATGCTGTCCAACTTTCTTACGTATCACTAACATCCAAGGCCCGTACGGGTTGTTATTCGTAGCCGTTCCACTACCTTCTGACATGCCACCCCCAATTACTATACATCCGTGCCATGCATCTTGCGTGACCCTGCTGAATCACCATGTTCATCGTTACCTCCTCTCATCGGTGGTGTAGAACTCCGAATGATGTGCGGGCAGTCATCCTTCTTGTGGCCTATCCTACCGCATGCGAAACACAGCTTTTGGATCCCCTCATAGACCACCGGCTACTCAAATCTACCTATTAGCACTGTGTTTATGAGTGGCTTATTCATATCCACTTGGATACATAGCCTTTCATATTTCCCTCTCGTCTCCATAGCCGTTTGGGCATCAATCCGTAAGACTTTGCCAATGGCTTCTCCAATTTGTTTAAGCACCTTCGTTTCATAAAGTTCCAACAGGAGCACGTGTAATTGAACCCACACTGTTATTGATGAGACATTGGCCACTTCTGGTTTAAAGAACGGCTCCCAAGGTCTGATCGATAAAAATTGCCCTCCGATGAACCAAGGGCCTTTCTCTAGCACTGCATCCATATCCTTTTTCAAGGTGAAACGAACGGAATAGAAGTTGTGTCCTAGATCGACACAGTCCAGCCTTCCAATTGGTTTCCAAAGAAGTTGAAGCTTGCTTTGGAGAAAGTTAAACCCAACTGATATTCCGTACAGCTTGATAATTAGCGTTTGAGCACACGGTCCTTGAATTCGCAATTTAGTTTCCCTGGAGAGCTTCAATGCGGTTAGACCTTCCTAGAGATCCGTAACCTCATCATTTGACTCAACGTCATCGTCCGTCAAATCCATAAAGTCAAAAGCTTTTATGAAAGCTCCTGGTATTTCTCCGACTAGTTTCTCCCTAAAGGAAGCTTTAGTAGATCCCCATACGTCCTGGTGTCTCTGTGATTGGCCGCCTTCACCTGGACCATCATTGAATTCAGCATGGTGAACATCCTTCACCTTCTTTTTACTTCGTGATAACTCAGCTTTCTCCTCTCTAGAGAGAACCCGGTGCTTAGAGGGACCCATCTAGCTAATAAAAAATCATATAGTCCTAGCCACTACAGCCAAATTCTCTCACATGTGCTTGGAAACAATTCTGCTACAAGTAGGAAAGGAGAAGGGTGTATTATTAGAATTACTCAATCAAATATTACTCCGTAAAGCAACGTGTCCTCCTGTGCACAAAAGTAGTGGACACAATCACACAAACTACACTACAAAACAAGTCTTTTCCTTGGGCAAATGTTTGGACTTTAACAATTATTTTATTTTTGTGAAGAGTTCGAATAGCTTTTTGATAAACTAGAGTTTGTATAGCTTGTTCTTTCTTTGAAACCGCACTCACATTATTGTGGGTTGCTATCTTTCACATCAGAGTTTTCATTTCTAGAGATACGGTGGTCGGTTGTTGACGTTATTAGTTTTTTTAATTATCTAAAATAATTTAATATCGTACGTTCTAAATTTTAAAGTATTTCTTAATAGGACCCATATATAATGTCATCTCACCCACAGATTCGCCAGTCAGACAGTCACCTCATCTTTCCCTCCATCTTAAAATAAATCATAAGTCCTAGCTTACACGTACGGCGTAAAATTCTCTCACATGTGTCGACACTTGGAAACAATTCTGCAACATGTGGGAAGGGAGAGAAAGATGTGCTTTTAGAATTGTTCAATCAAATAGTATTCTGTAAAGCAATGTGTCCTCCCGTGCACAAAAGTCTTGGACACAAGCTATGCTACAATACAAGTCTTTTCCTTGGTCAATTGTTTTTTACTTTAATTATTATTTTATTTTTGTGAAGAGTTCATATAGCTGTACTTTCTTTCTTTACAACCATACTCATATAATTGTGGGTTGCTCTTTCACATCTGATTTTTCGTTTCTCGAGAAGGTGGTCAGTTGTTGATATCATAATAAAAGTAGCAGAGTACGTTTAGAGAGAACATAGGCGAATAGGCGAAGCTAGGGGGCAGGGGGGCCATGGGGTCACCTAGCTTTTTGAAATTCATATTTACAATAACAATAAAATGACAGAGGCATACAGATGCTACACTTGTTTAGTGTGTATGCTATTACTGAAATAGCCCCACTTTAATGGAAAAATGGAGAAAAACGTCACCTCCTGTACGATATGGGGAAATTATTGTGTATTTCCGGAGTACCATAAATACATGCTTCCTCCTCTCACATGAATGGTGGGCTCCACTAATTAAATTTATGGTGAGACCCACTATTTATGTGAGAGAAGGGAGCACGCATTTATGGTACTCCAGAAGTACCTAATAATTTTCCGTACTATATGTGTTGGGCAGCATACGAAATGTCAAATGTTGCACTATCTTACTTAAATACCCTCTCAACAATTTTCACCGTCTCCATATTTTTTAGAATTTTCTTCCTGTGATTTTTTTCCCGTGGAATGGCATCATTGTTTATCCTTATCCTTTGATTTTTTTTTTTTTTTTTTTTCCTTCTCCTCCACAGCTACAGATCTGGGTGTTACCATTTTTGTTTTTTCCGTTTCTTTCTTTTTGGTGGGATCCTGGGACATTTTCAACTTTGAACCCACCCAAATTTTGCCTCAACAAATCTTCAGTTTTATTTTTTTTTAAGTAATTAAAATTCAGAAAGGTCGTCAAGAATAGTTCAATTGGTTGAAACTTTCTACTGTGTTCATGACATCCAAGTAGGACCGACTAGAGCATATCGGTGGCGGCAATGGTCTAAGGGTCCCAAATAATAAAAAAGTAGGGCCGACTAGAGCATATCGGTAGCAGCAATGGTCTAAGGGTCCCAAATAATAAAAGGCCCCCTTTTTTAGTTAATACTATAATATAATACGGAAAATTATTAGGTACTTCCAGAATATCATAAATGTGTATTTCCTCATTTTATATGAATTGTGAGTTTCACCATGAATTTAATTAGTGAGACCCACCATTCATGTGAGAAGAGGAAGCACGCATTTATGATATTCCGGGAGTATACAATAATTTTCCATATAATACATGTATGTGTACATTTTAATTAAGGATTCTTTAGGCCTTTACCCAAATAATAACAATATTAATGAGGCCCTTTTCTTGAAGATGAAGGTGAAGAGACAAAATTAAAAGACAAACATACCTAACAAAATTAAAATCTAAATTAATACTAGAAAAATTCATTAAATCTAATTTTTACCTCTTGAAATTCGCCAAAAGCAAGACCATTTATCTCTAAGAACAAACGGCCCCTCCTAGAAAAAAATCATTCTCTCGATCTCTTCATCTTAATTCTTGAAGAAAAAAAAATTTAGATTTTTTCTCAGTCCTCATCTCAGTGTTCTTCATCTTAGATCTTTTTCTTGTTAAGCTTTTTTGGCACTAGCAGCTCATCTAGGTGGACGGCGAGTGTGATTTGTGGCATTTGCCTTCTTCAATCTTCAAGTGGCTTCGAGTATTCAATTTTTAACTTTCCCCCTTTTTTCTTTTTTTAAATGCAAGAGTAAAAGTGTAAAACTGAGATTGCAATCTCATCTAAGTTTTTATCTATTTTTTTCCAGTTTTTTTTATCTCTTTTTTATTTTTAATTTTCTACAAACCAACTTACAGACGTTTACCTTTCTCAAAATAATAATAATAATAAATAATAAAATAAAATTATACACGTTTACACACCTAGTATTCCATTATGGCATTATCACGTGGGTTGATGCATATCACATCAACCCATTTGTCATTAGTAAAGTTGCAATCTTTTATAGTACTATACTTTAAATTCTATTTTAGTTAAATTATAATCTTTTATTATAAATCATGTTTTATTTACTTAGAAATATGTCTTAATTATAAATATCTATTAAAATATGGATATAAAATTTTTTTAAAAAGAAGTAGAAAACTTGAAAAATAAATTGAATCTAAAAAATGATTTATGGATAAATTTGTTAGTACTAAACAAAAAACAACAAAAAAAATTGGATGAAAATATAACAAATAAACAAAAATTTCATAAAATAGAATTAGAAGATAATTATTTTGATGAATAAAGGATAATGAAATTATACAACAAAAAGATAATAATAAAAATAAATATTATTTAGTTAATATTTACATATAAAAAAAATGTCCCACTTAAAGTTTTTCTTAGCTCCGAAAAGTTGTTGGCCAAGCCTTGATCACTCCAATAATTGCTTCCCACAAGGAGAATAAAAAAAGTGAATGCTTCAATAATTTAGCTTTGTCTAACAAACTTTTTTTTTTTTTGTTTTTCCTTGTTGACGGCGTTGTGTAACGAATAACCCCTCAAAATTTCAGAAATTTATATCACTACCCTCAATTGCTTGTTGGTGAGATGATGTACGAATATATTTTAGTTGAAACGGGTTAGGAATAGGAGACTCTTATAAAGGTTTTTAGGGTAGAAAAAGTTATTTAGATTATTTTTCATTACATAATATAATTTATGTTAGTGAACAAAATGATAGGTTCTTATTTTTTCTGAACCGGGGCCTCTACTATCACATAGTTGAGGCTTCATCAGTTATGAACCTAAGTTGGGTGTTATTTCTAGTTGGAAACTTTTATTTTAGAGAAATGTTATATACACAACATTTTTACAATATTTTTACAATAAATTCTAAGTGGAAGAATGTTATTAACTGTTACAAGTGTGCAAAAATATAATTTAAATTGTGTGTAATATAACTTATCCTACCCTCCCTTAAAAGTTACCATGACTTTTATTTTAGAGAAATGTTATATACATAACATTTTTACAATAATTTCTAAGTGGAAGAATGTTATTAACGGTTACATGTGTGTAAAAAAATAATTTAAATTGTGTGTAGTATAACTTACCTCACCCTCCCTTAAAAGTTACTATAGTTTTTGAGTGAAATTATGATGCGTCTTTATGTTAGAACTCCTTTCCCTCTCCCCTATGTGTGTGTGTGTTTGTTTTTCTAAAAAAAGAAAAAAAGAATGGGTAATTGTGTTAGAGCTCATTTCCCTTTCCCTTATATGTGTGTGTGTAATTGTCTCACGTTACTTAAGAGAGTGTGTTCTGTGTAATATAATTTGTCTCATCCTCTCTTAAAAGTTACCATGGCTTTTGAGTGGAATTGTAGTTTGTTTTTGTGTTAAAACTCATTTTCTTCTCTCCTGTGTGTGTATTTGTTTCTCAAAAAAAAGAAAAAAAAAAGTTAGAACCAATAATAACGTCCACCTAAGATTTCTTATGAAATTATTACGAAAACGTTGTGAATATAATACTTTTCTTAATTTTAAGAAGTTTTCTAATCTTAGAAAATTGTTATTCACACATTTTTTAAGCTTGCGTGACGTGTTTTATATATTTATACTTCTGATATGGAGTGTTCTTTGTTATGTCAAAGGTGTCACTCATGAAACTCACTGACAGCTAGAAATCATATGTGACACCTTTCTTTCTTTACCCTCACTATTAAAAGCCACATTACCCATGAAATTGTAAGGAGAGTTTCAAAGAGAAAAACATAGAAATCAATTGGAGATTTAGAGATTGTCATCCATCAATCATCTACATATTTCTTTTAGTTTTCTTCATTCTCTTAATCCTTTACTACTAATGCTTTTACTTAATTGTTAACTATGTTTATTTAAGCACTTTTTAATAGTCCTAGTTGATTAGATTGTTTATCTCTCTCATTCCTTATTGTTTAGAATAGATTAAAACTAATCAAGTTGTAATTTAAAATTTGGGTCTTAATTAGTACTAGCAATTACACTAGTGAATTTTCAAAAACAAATAGACAAACAAAGATGTTAGACAACTGTATTAGCTAGTATACATAGGCATAGTAGAGTAGTATTACTCATAATAGGGCCACTCTATTATAATTGAAAAGTGGCAATTTAGTTAGAGTGGTTAGCCTAACTAAACTAACTAATCAGTTGGGTTTACAACTTGCATATATTGGGAAGTACATATTGTATTGCACATTGATGAATGAATTGTTGATTTTGTTTCTCTCTCTCTCTCTCTCTCTCTCTCTCTCTCCTCTCTCTCTCTCTCTCTCTCTCTCTCTCTGCAATGGAGGCCAAGGTTCCCTCAAAGTATCCTACCAAAAATTCCCTAAATCATTCCAATTCCTAACATTGGTATCAAAGCATTACAATTCAACTTCACCACCATGATTGAAAATTTGATCCAATTCCCAAAATTTAGAAAAATTTGCAGCTTTATCCAAGATTACAGATTGCCATGAACATACTTTGCAAGAAATTTAGAAGCAATTGCAAGCTATCAACTCATTCATGCAAAGGATGGTTGAAGCTGAGGAAAAAAGACAAGTATCTCCAATGCATGGATCAAGTGCTCTCTTCACTAACAATGCCAACAATCTGAAGCCTTCAACCATGAATTACATCAAGAATTTGATATTGGAATTCCTTCGTTTTCAAGGGGAAGATCCCACTTGTTGGGATTATAGAGCAAATCAATACTTTTCCTATCACAATACTCTAGAGCATCAGAAGGTGATTATGGCCTTATATCATCTCGATGGGGAAGCTCTGATTTGGTTCCAAGATTTTGAGCAAGCTGGGAGGTCTTTGTTAAAGCTCTTCAAACTCGTTTTGGTGTCACAGCCTATGATGATCCCATGGAGGCACTCACTCGACTCAAACAAGCTAAAATTGTTATTTCTTACCGAGGTAATTTTTGAGATTCTCTCTAATAGGATTATGGGTTTGTCTGAGTCTCATAAGTTGAGTTGTTTTTTGAGTGGGTTGAAAGATGAGATTATGCTACTAGTAAGGATGTTAATGCCTAAATCTCTTAGTGAGGCCTTTGGTTTAGCTAAAATTTAGGAAGAATACCTAGTAAGTAGCAAGAAATCCTTTAGGAATATGATAGATAATGCTAAAACTTCATTATTGGATTTGCTTAAAATGAAGGGTAAGTTTGATACTAAGGTCAGATTGCCATTATAGAGGTTAACTAGTGCTCAAATGGAGGAGAGAAGGAAATTGGGTTTATGTTACAACTATGATGAGAAGTGGCAAATGGGACACAAATGTAAGGGAGCAAAGTTGTTTTTACTTTTTTTTGAAACTGAAACTTGAATTTCAATAAACTGAAATTGAAACACAGCAGAGCACAGCAACAGAGGGAAAGAAAAACAAAGCAGGGCTTACACTTAGCTCTATCTAACAGTAACGCCTGCCGAATAAAAGGCGGCTCAATTCCTACCCATTGCTGAGAAATACCCGAAGACTTAGCAAACTGAGCCAACTCATGCGCTGCTCTGTTGTAGTCCCTTTTCAGATGATGCAATTTCCAGCTCCTAAAAGAACGCAGCAGATCTAAAGAGCCATGAATGACCATCCCAAACTCGCCATTGTCATTGCTCTGATTAATAGCATCAACCACCACACAAGCATCAGACTCCACAATAATTCGTTGAAGCTCCATCTCCCTAGCCAATCGAATCCCCTCCTCCACCGCCAAGGCTTCAGTAACAGCCGCCCCATAATCTCCATTCAGTACTCTGCAAGCCGCAGCAACAACCAGCCCCCTGCATAAATCAGGAGTGCAGCTAGTTGAGTTAGAAGATGATGTGGTGATGATGGGACATCAGGATAATGTGCAGGAAGATGTGGTTCCACATGCTGAAATTACATTGTATGCATTGGTAAGTATACGTAGCCTTGTTATGAGTATATGAGTCATCTCCCTCATAGCTAGTAGGTCCCACTCAGCTGTGAGAGAGATGACTCATATACTCGTAATAGGGTATATCTCCTCGTTAGTGAGAATGATAGAAGTTTTGAAAAGCATGAAAGATTATAAGTTCGACACTCATTTAGAACAATAGAACTCTTATTAAAAAAAATTGAGGAGTTAATAGAGAATGCACAACCCATAAAAGTGATAATTAAAAAAAAAAAAAAAAAAAAAAAAAAAAAAAACACATCATATGCTGCTATGCTTGGATCCTTTTGTACTAGAGTTGCAGTTGCATATCATATCCATACAAACATGCAGCCATTTTTTAAAGTAAGTTATATACATGCGAGCATGGATGCATAAGTGCATGCATTAATATGCACACATTTATGCATGCTATGATATGTCCTTAACGACTTGTTCTAATCATTACTTAAAAAAAAAGAAAAGAAAAGAAAAGATAAAAGAACTTGTATCTTGCTCAAGTGGAATTTGGGGTGTGTAGTAAATTATTAATGGAATGTAGCATTTTATGGGTATTGCAGCTTTTAGTGTGTTTTGAAAAATTAACTCCACTATATTGTTTGCAGCTTAAAAAAAGTCTTTTTTAAATGAAGGAAAATGGTGTTTTAGGGTATTTTCCTTGTGAAATGACCCACTTAAACAAAAAACATCAGTTCACTGTGCTTAAGATATTTATCGAAGAATATATATGCATCATTGTCATTTGCTTATAAATAGTTTTTACTTATAAAGCAAGAGTATTGCTGAAAATAGTCTATTATGATTGTTGTTGTTTCAATAACTAGCAATTTTGTTTATATTTTTTAATTGGTTTTATTTCTGAAGAAAATTGGGTTATACTTAGTAAGTAGTTCACTTCTTTTACATCTATGAATTATGGTAGGGACATCAAGACGGATAAAAGTTGGATGCATGAAACTGATAGAACTAGTACACGATATAGTGAAGGTGTTAAGCAGTTCATTAACATGGCACGTGGTCATGCGGATCGAGTTGGTAGGATTAAGTGTCCACGTTGTAAATGCACAAATCGGTATTATCACCATATAAACGCGGTGGAGACTCATTTGATTGTGAATAGATTTGATTTGAATTACACCGAATGGATATTTCATGGGGAAGAAGATCCATTTTTTAAACATGTGCAAGCTGAGCATAATGATGATAATTCACAAGCACAGGACATTGATGACGTTGGAGAAATGTTAGATGACATTTATAGGGGGACATTTCTAGATGCAAATATAGGTGAATCCTCCACTTCTCTAGATCCATCAAACAATGATTACAAAGCAAGACCTTTTGATCAGTTGTGGGAAGATGCCCAACGTGAGCTTTATCCAGGTTGCAAGAAGTTTTCTAAACTCTCTTTTTGTATGAAGCTGCTTCATATAAAAACACTTTGCAATTGGAGTGATAAGTCGTTTGATTTGATAATTGACTTGATAAAGCAGGCGCTCCCAGATGGGGAGTCATTGCCAAAATCGTATTATGAAGCAAAGCAGTTTAGGCGAGACTTGGGTTTTAGCTATGAGTTGATACATGTATGCAAAAACGTCTGTACGCTTTTCTGAAAGGAACATGCTGATAAAAAGAATGCCCAAAATGTCATATTTCAAGATGGAAAGAGGACAACGGTAAAGGTAAAAAAATTCCTTGGAAGGTCTTAAGGTATTTCCCAATTAAACCAAGGTTGCAGCGATTGTTTATGTCGAAAGATATAGCTAAAGACATGAGGTGGCACAAAGATGAGCGACATGAAGATAGAGATTACCTTAGACATCCTGCCGATTCAATAGTGTGGAAGGAGTTTGATAAAAAACATGCTTGGTTTGCTGCAGATTCCCGTAATGTGCGACTTGGTTTAGCAAGTGATGGGTTCAATCCATTTGGTAACATGAGTACATCATATAGCATGTGGCCAGTAGTACTTATGCCATATAATTTACCTCCATGGAGGTGTATGAAGGATCCGTATATGATTTTGTCCTTACTTATTCCTGGATGTAAGGCACCTGGAAACAAAATTGATGTGTACTTGCGGCCGTTGGTGGATGATTTAAAAGAATTATGGAATGAAGGCATCAAGACGTATGACGCATCAACGCAACATTCATTTAAGTTGCATGCAGCGTTATTATGGACTATAAATGATTTTCCTGCATATGCGAACTTATCTAGGTGGTCTACCAAGGGAAAGTTAGCATGTCCCATATGTAACGAGAATACAGAGTCAAGTTATTTGAAGTCTAGTCACAAATTGTGTTACATGGGTCATCGTCGATTCTTACCTCTGGAGCATAACTGGCGCCAACAAAAAGAATTTTTTGATGGAACTGAAGAGCATAGGATAGCCCCTAATGAATTATCAGGAGATCAACTGTTACAACAACTAATGAATGTTCCAGAAGTGCAATTTGGAAATGATGAAGCTACAAGAAAAAGAAAGCGCACGAAGATTGAGTTGAATTGGACAAAGAAAAGTATTTTTTTTGAGTTACCTTACTGGTCAACATTAAAACTAAGACATAACTTAGATGTCATGCATATTGAGAAGAATATATGTGATAGTGTCTTAGGTACACTGATGTATGATAGTGGAAAAGGGAAAAATAAAGATACTTCTAATGCACGAAAGGATTTAGAAGATATGGGCATACGTAAAGAATTGCACTTACAGAAAATTCGTACGTCTACAAAAATGCCACAAGCAAAGTATACATTGACAAAAGCTGAGAATACAAGATTTTGTGATTGGTTGAAAAATGTGAAGTTTCCTGATGGGTATGCATCTAACATTAGTAGATGCGTGAACACCAATGAGGGTACAATTTCAGGAATGAAAAGCCATGATTTTCATGTACTCCTACAACGATTACTTCCTGTTGCAATTCGTGGATATTTCAATGATAATATACGTACAACATTGATTGAATTGTGTTTATTTTTTAAGGACTTGTGTTCACGAACATTGAAGTTAGATGTCTTAAATCAAATGAAGGAAGACATTGTTGTGATTTTATGCAAAATGGAAATGATATTTCCACCTGCTTTTTTCGATATAATGGTACATCTAGCTCTTCATTTACCTCGAGAGGTAGAGCTTGCAGGCCCTGTTCAATTTCGCTGGATGTATCCAATTGAAAGGTTTCTTGGTAAATTAAATCGGTTTGTGCGAAATAGAGCACGTCCAGAAGGGTCAATTGCTGAGGGATATTTATCTATTGAATGTTTGACATTCTGCTCCATGTATCTTCGTGAGATTGAGACAGTATGGAGTTGTGAGGAGCGGAATAGCGACAGGTGCCAAGGGGAAAAGGATTTAAGCTTCTCTGTTTTTTCACAACCAGTACGTCCTTTAGGAGCAGCAAAATATAGAAGACTTGATGATACACATCTCACATGGGCTCGATGGTATGTGCTTAGCAATTGCTCAGAAATTGATTCGTACAAAACGTAAGTGTTTCATTGATTTTTTTTTTCAATTTACATGTTACTTAGCAATAAAATGAAGTGCTTATATATTTTTATTATGTAGTAAGCATTATTTGAAGATCTATTGATTTTTACTAAAGAAAATTTTCATGTTACTTGAAAATAAAACGAAGTGTTTTTACGTATATATAATGTAGTGAGCATTATTTGGAGATTCAGGGAGAAGGCATCATTGACATTGATCATAAGCATGAAGTTGAATTCGAAAATTGGTTCAAAAATCGTATATGTGGGAGTAATGCGACAAATGTGTCAAAAGAATTATATAGTCTTGCATGCGGATCTGATGCTCTAGTTGCAGTTTACGAAGGTTGCATTGTGAATGGTGTTAGGTTCCACACAAAAGACCGTGAACATACTCGTCGTACTCAAAATAGCGGTATCTTTGTTTCGGGTGAAGATGGTGGAACAAAAACTGACTACTATGGTGAGTTAAGGAATGTTTTGGAGCTAACCTACTTGGGCAATAATCATGTATATTTATTTGAGTGTGATTGGTGGGACACTAGGGATGGAACAGGAATGCAAAGGGATGAGCATTGTACCAGTGTGAATACATCTCGTACATGGTATCATATTGACCCATTTATCCTAGCATGCCAAGCTTCACAAGTTTTTTACTTAAATGATACCAAATTGGGTAGTAGTTGGCGAGTGGTGCAACATATGACACATAGAAACATGTATGATATTCCCACAGGCATAGAGAAAGTGCACGAAGAAAATGAAGAAGATAATGGTGATGCGGTATACCAAAAAAGTGAATGTATTGGGGTTAAAGCAACAGTTCAACAAGAAAATGATGAAGACTCAACTTTGTTACATAGAGATGGTGTGCCAGCAATAGATTTGGGGGACTTAATACCTGTTGATGATGTATATGTGCAACTTGATGAAAGTATGTTCATCAATGATGACTTTTCTAATGAGGAATGGGATACAGATTCCAACAATGAAGAAGAAACATATAGTCATGACGATGTTTCAAGCTCAAATCAGGAAAAAGATTTATCTAGCAATGATGAATCTATTGGAGATCTTGGGGATGAAGATTAAGTTGAGTTTTGATGCAGGTTAAGTTTTGTTAAATACATAAAGCTTTCATATCTTCTCAGCTATGGTATTTTTGAAAAATAAAAATGTTAAAGTTTTACTTGGATGTTAAAACTATTTTGTACATATTTTTGTCATCTACTTTAGTTTACCTTTACATTGGTTTTTTTTTTTTTTTTTTTTTTTTTTTTTTTTTTTTTATTTTTATTTTTATTTCAGGTTAAAATGTCACATGCCTTGGGCTACTAATGATGTTAAAGGGAGGTAATTTTCATTGCAAACTTGGTTGTATATCTTCTTGAGGAATTTGTCATTATTTTATTATTATTTGAGAGAGTAAATTTGAATTTAAATTATGTATATGATATAGAACTTGGGTATTGTTTTTCCTTATTAGTAGTTATTGATTGAGTAGTTGTTATGCTTATATGAGTATTTGTGATTGAAAATTTGTGATGTGTGGAATTATGGTTTATTAAAGTTAGACTATATGGCAGCAACCTAATTGTCCTTATCATGAGTTCCTCTTTTTTAGCCCAATTTAAAACTCCTATTTATAACATGCAAATAACACCTTGTCTTCTACATCATGGCAATCCATATGGCAAAATCTAATTCACAAATGGCTAGCATGTGATCCCTGTAGAAGATCCAGCTACTTGACCCACTCATGTTGTGAAACTTCTTGATTCATCTGCAAAATATACTACACAATTGTCTGGTATTAAAGCACATTGTTTATGTGTCATTCTACATTTTGACAAGTGCCTGCACTTTTGGAACTCATTGTTGTGTTTGTTTGTTTGGATAGGAGATTGAGAATGAGAAACTTAATTTGGAACATGTTTAGCTTTCAGAGGAGAATAGTGGGTTATGTGTGTAGAATAAAAAATTGGCTGAAGAGGCTTTTTAAGCAAAAGAACTGGCTTCCGCTGCTGTTGTGGAGCTGAACAATTTGGCTGGTGAAGTGTCAAAGCCTTCCAACATTTCGGTTTCGGGTCTCTTGGTCTTAAAAGGTTGTGAGTAGTCTCCCTTTCTTTTCCACCCTTTTGTGTTTACTTCTATAATTCAATGTTATTGTAAATTATTCTATATAAATCTAAAATTTTATTGGCACCATTTAGAAGCTTTTTTTCGTCATTGATGAGTCTTAGCAAAATGCATAATTTGGCAAATTCAAGATTTACTAAAATGGGAATTAATTGGCTATACCAAGCCCATGAGTCTTCTTTTTTATTTTCAAGACCTTTTTCCTTTAATAGTTTTTTTTATTTTTTTTTTATTTTTTAAGGCCTTAGATAACCAACCAAATTCATATAGAGATTGAGAGTTTAAGAAAACTTTAGCAGCTTTTCTTATAGCTTTGTGGGTGTGATTGCAGATTGAGAGTTTAAGAAAATAGATGAACATTTTTGACATCTTTTAATGAAAAATTAAATGGAAAAAGAAATGATAGAAAACACTCTTTGTGATAATTGAACTATCATAACATTTTAAATTGTTATTTTTCTTTCACCTTCAGTTTAATTTAATGACTTTATTGCCTCCAAGCCATTTGCTGAAGATTTAACTTCTGTTGGGTCTTGTTTTGAAGGTTATGCTGAAAGTACCAGTGGTGGTTCGTCTTGAAGGCACAAGCGTGGTAAAAAAAGAGCAAGATCTCACTCTTTTGTTCAACTTCTAAGTCCAAGGCATTTACCAGACACTATGTGAAAGAAGCAAAGTTTTGATTTTTATTTTTTATAGAAGAAGAAACTAAAATCAAAGTTTGACACTTCAACTTGGGGAGTGTCAAAGTTCACATCTTTCCTGGTTGTGTTAAATTGAGTTACTTTTGATGATCTCTCTTCATTTTACCTTTTGGGTATTCCTTAATTTTGGTAAACAAGTTGTGAGTATCTTTGAAAATTAGCAATTGTTTCATGGTTCAGTTGTGGGTCTTTGTATCCTAAAGTTTCATGGGTTTTGAATGATTTTTGGAGTTTTTGTGTGTTTTGATTGTAATTGATTGGTGAATTGTAAAAAGGGTCTTAATTTAATTTGAGTTGTGAAGTACTTTTTAAAAGGAAACTAGTTTGGAAATACTGAGAAAATTGGATATGGAATTTTAGCAGTAACTTTTCTTTTCTTTTTCTTCTTTGTCTTGTTCCTTGTTGGCTCTTGTTTTGTGTTTTGTTCATTGCAACAAGTTTTTGCTTGGTTGCATATCTTCATAAGGAATTCGTTATCATTTGATTAGTATTTGAGTGAATAGATTGGAGCTTTTATTATATATATGATATTGAACTTGTGTATTATTTTCCCTTATTAGTAGTTATTGATTGAGCAATTGTTATGCTTATATGAGTATTTGTGATTGAACATTTTTTATGTGCATAGGATTGTGCTTTGTTATTTCCCAATAGGTACCCATGTAAAATTCAGAATGTAAATTTTAAAGAAAAAAAAAATGTAAAATATTATTAGCGACGACAATGTCATCGCTAATATTTTATCATATCATTAGTGACGACAAACAATATCATCGCTAATATACAATTTTTAGTGATGACATGTTTGTGGTCACTTATATATTATTATCTGTGACGACAGCAAGCGTCGTCACTAGTAATGACATATTAGCAACAACAAAAATGTCGTCGTTAATAATAATCTACTAGCAACGACAAAAAAATTCATCACTACTAATGGCTAGTAGCGACAACATTTCATCTTGGGTTCTCGAGTTATTTATGACGATAATTGTCACTATTAGTGATGACTTTGTCGTCGTTAATAGTATTGTATTTGCGACGACATTAATATCGTCACTAAAAAACTTTTTTGTTACCACTTTCATTTAATGAAAGTTTGCGACGACATTTTTCGTCGCCAATATAATTAGCGACGATATTTAAAGCATTAGTGACGACTATATGCCGTTGCTAAAGACCAAATTTCTTGTAGCGATTGCATTACATCTTCTTATATATTTGATGCTTACAAAATTTCTAGAAAATTAAAGATCAATAGCTATGTTTTCAATAAATTGTTTTAATCACAAGTTTTTGTAGTTTAAAATTATACATAAAATATATGCTTATAGATTATATAGTAAACTAGTCGCTAACCCGTGCTATGTACGGAAACCTACCTATTTGTGAGGTAGACTAAAATAATTTTATAAATAATTTAAGAAATTACACCATTGCATGATTTGCTCTTGTATGACTTCAATTTGTGTTACAATTTGATGAAAAAATCATTGTTTAAATGTGCAATAGCTTACAAAAAATTTGTCTGACAATTTCAGATACTGCAAAAAAATAACTCAAAAATTCAGATATTAAAATTTCTAAAAGACCAAAAAATATTAAAGAATCAAATGATTCACTGTTTAAAAATTATTGAAACAAAACAAAATATATAATACTAAACAATAGTGAAATATAAGAGAAACATGGGTTACATTTGAAAGAATAATTTTAATTATTGCAAACTTATTTATCTTGTAAAAAACGGCTAAAGAGTTTGGTAGTTCATATACGAAAATTACTTTTTAAAAAAATACATGAATAACCATAATATATATATATTTTAACAAAGTAGAGGAGAAGAATATAATATTAGAAGAGCTCATGCCTCTACTCGGCTTTTAAAAAGAAATATTGGAGTTTGCTTTGCTTTTATAATGTTCATAATTAACTTCGCAAATTTGGAGATAATTTATCAATGTTTGAGTTTGAGTTTAAGTTGGATTTGTTAGAAAGATAGAGTTTCACTCCTTGTTAAGTTTGAATTAAACAAAACTAATTTTGTTTTAACAAAATGATAATGATAATGATGAGTTTGAGTATAAGTTGGACTTGTTAGAGAGATAGAGTTTTACTCCTTATTAACTTTAGACCAAAAAATAATAATTTTATTTAAATAAAATGATAATTTTATTTAAATATTATGCTGACGTGGAAAATTGTGAAAGTTTCAGAGGTTTCGGTTATATATATATATATATATATATATATATATATGTATACACACACACACACACACACACACACACATATATATATAATATCCAATTGACACAAAATTTGACATGTGCATTAAGAGCGTAAAAAACATGCAATTCAACGGTTAGATTTTCAAAATATGTAATAATATTTATTTTATTGAGTAAGGAGGCTACAACTAATTTTGTAATTAAATTTTGTGATAGGCTAAGAATGTATTGTCCCCTTTGGTAAATTAATCAATTAATTACCCAAGTGAATTAATTAGAGCGTAATCATATGTCTTGAGATATGTTGGACATTCTTGTTTCATGTGTTCAAAACCTTGACATCCGAAACACTTTGGTTTGGAGGGAATAGTGTACTGACTGCCATCCTTAGCATCCTTCTTTCTTCTGTCTTGGCTCTTGAATTGAGAAGAACTAGATTACTTACGGTCCTTGTTGAATCCTTTCGCATTGGCATTCTTCATGAACTTCTTGAATTGGCTAGTGAAGTAGGATTTCATCTTAGAATTTTCATCATTAGAAGATTCATCTGTCTCATTGCTTTTGGTCTTTAGTGCCATGCTCTTACTTTTGCTTCACTTCTCGATTCTAGTTAAACCAAATTCATAGGTTTGCAAGTTACCAACCAGCTCCGTCAAAGGAATAGAGTCAATATCCTTTGATTCTTTAATGGCAGTGATCCTTGCATGAAATCTCTCAGGTAGAGACCTTAGCACATTTTTTACAACCTTGGGTTCGGGAATAGTTTCCCCAAGATTAAAGGCTGAGTTAACTATATCCTTCAGCTTGGCATAGAACTCGTCAAATGACTCATCCTCCTCCATCTTAATCTCTTCAAAGCTCATAGTAAGCTTTTGAAGTTTTGAATCCTTGACAGCCTTAGTCCCTTCATAGGTTGTTTGAAGAATAGTCTAAGCTTCCTTAGTAGTTTCAATTGAGGATATCTTCTTGAACTCCTCATTGGTGACCCCACTAAATAGAGCATTCAAAGCTCTGCTGGTGAAGTTTGCCGCTTTGATCTTTGCATCATCCCAATCAGCCGATGCTTCCTTTGGCTTAGTCTAGCCAATCTCCACAGCTTGCCATACCTTCTTATCTAATGACTGCAAGAAAACTCTCATGCGTACTTTCTAGTATGCATAGTTAGTAACATCAAATAAAGGAAGTATAATAAGAGATTGTCCTCTATCCATGACAAACAAGGGTCAGTGGATCACACGACAAATATTAAACCTAATCAGAGTGTGTCCGCTCTGATACCACTTGATAGGCTAAGAATGTATTGACCTATTTGGTAAATTAATCAATTAATTACCAAAGTGAATTAATTAGATTCAATTACATGCAATAAGCGTGGTAGCACAAACAAATCATCAAATAATTTAAATGCAGCAAAAAATAAAATTGACATAGATGATTTCTTTACGAATAGGGAAAACCACCAAGGCAAAACCCCACCGGGTGAATTTAAGGTCACCGCTCTCGAAAATCCACTTTTATCAAAACAAGTGGTTACAAGTAAAAGGAATCCTAGTACCTAATACTAACTTACAGTTGAACCCTTACCCCAATACCTAATTAGACTTGTGATGTAGCGACAATCTCTCCTTTCAATGCACGGCTTCCAGTACGTGACTAACCAATGATGCATGGATCCCAGTACGTGACTAACACACCAACTTGAGGAAGATGTTGGCTGCAAAGTTCTTCAGTTCATCCAATAATGAAGAACAAGAAGCTCATTGGTTACAAAATTCTTGGCGCAAAGACACAGTAGCTTCTAGAGAGAACATGATGAACTAGGGCAAAAAGTCTCCGATCACAATTTGCATGCACAATCACTTTTCATCAAGTTACATCACCTTTGCATCTCTTGAGACGGCCCTAAAAAAATACTTATATATGTCTAGGGTTGTGAGAAAAGAAACCCTACACAAATACTCAATAGATATTCATGAAATAAGATCTGGAAATTCTGATTTCGTAATTCTTGACAGATACAGCTTCTATTGAGCTGCTGTCGAGCTTCATCATTAAACCTCAATAGATATGATTTTGTCGAGAAATCTGTTGAGCTTTAAAGCACAACACTTCTTCACTTGTTTCTTGGACAGATTTGCATGGCTTCAATACTAAACTCGAACTCTTGTTCCTTGAAGTACTAAACTCACCCTAGATCTAACCAATTACAAGTAAAGTGTGTTTTGTCAAATGATTAGCTAATTTACATAACATATGTCTCTAACAATTCTCAAGATTTGGTGTTGTAGAAGTTTTTGCATACAAGATCAACGTCTAAGGAGATCCAAAACCTTTGAGTGGAGTCTTAAAGTCACAAGTGTGGGTGCTTGTTTGCAAAGGCCTAATAGAGAAGGAGTCTGTGGATTCGGAGCTTGCACGTGGTAGCAATATGATGTTAGTGGTCTAAGTCTTATTGTAAACTTCGATTCTCTATAGTGGATTTGTTTTTTACCTTGAGGATAGTTAGGTTAAATTCTCCCCAGGTTTTTTATCGATTTGATTTTCCTGGGTGATCATTGTGTTCTTTATTTTCCACTACTTTACATGATATGATTGTTTTGTTTAACCTAGATCTGAATAATAACCTAAGTATTCACTTAATTAATTAATTAGGTTAAACAATCTAGTTTACAGGAGTCTAAAAACTAACACATAATTACTTGTTCAATTACCAAAAAAAAAAAATCTAACCCTAACAAAAACTTTTGAAAAACTTTGCAAGAAGAGGGTTCATGGCATGATAGATTTTCATAACCTATCTTTCTGAAACACTTTAAACAAGACTCATCAAGGCATCTTAGTGTGAAATAGAAATAAAGACTGCATACATAAAGAAACATGTGTATAAAGAAAGAAAAGAAACAACACATAGAGAGATACGTGAAGAACAACATACATCATATATATATAATACAAAGTATGTCATAAATAAATGGTCACAAGACCGGTGTACAAGAGGATAATGTAACTAAAAAAGAAAGAAAAGAAAAGTACAAAAAAAAATCCTTACTACATCCCTCAAAATATAAACACTCCCCCTAACAAAAAAAATCCTATGCTAACTCTCCCCCTAAATACAAGACTACTCTCATCCCAAGACTACTCTTATCCCAAAACTACTTCCCCTTTTTGTCACGAATGACAAATGGTGAATTACCAAGAGGTTGTCATCTCATCATCACCGGAAGAGCTAGCGTCGTCCTCATCATCACCATCATCACCATCCTCATCTGCCGAAGCCTCTAAAGAAGGAGATGGAGAGGCAACGAAGCCACCAATAGCCTCCGGGTTCACATCACTAGCTGAGCAAGAAGGAGTGGAGGTGGAAGGAATAATTGAAGTTGCAGGACTGGTAGGCTCCACATGTGGCCGCTTCGGTCGTAGCTAGGCCTCATTCTGTCGAATAAAATTGGTGTCGATGGCACCCATGGTGATGAAGTAGGGAGAAACAGGAATTGAGATGGAAATGGCGAAGGATCCACGTGATAGCCGAAGGAAAGATGAGCTTATCACGGGTCGTCGTATCCTAATAGTCAACAAGAATAGAAGTGATGAAGTGAGTGGGAAAGTCTATAATGAGGTCCTCTAAGAGGGACAAAAGAAATCGAGCACGAGGTACGATGATAAAGTTATAGTGAGACAGTGGAGTAAGAACAAATGTTATCACCATGTTAAGGAATCTCAGACCTTTTGCAAAGCTCGAGCATGGGGTGTTTTGCTTCCCACCCAATATGCGTGTTGTGTGTGAAAATATAACAAGTGTGCTCGTGTTTCTCATATTGTGATGATTTAAGATATGAGAACATCTAATACACTCACACACAATCATAATTGCTTGATGGGGACTATCACCTTCGAGGTACATCATATAACTCTCACATCTCCTAAAAACATATTTACAATCATTTTAAAAGAATTTCGATTCTTTTTGCTTTTGATTTTCTTTACATATTCTTTTTCTTTTTGAGCATATTATGCATGGGCATATAAGGGAGAGAGAAGAAATATCCAATTATGTAAGCTTAACATCACAATTTTGCTATGCCGAAGCATATAGATGTTATTCATGATTGGTGGGCTTTATTGGTGAGATAGTTATTTATGCCTTTCTCTTAGGATTTTTTAGTCATTCCCATCAAAAAGAGTGATATGAGTGTTAAGTATAAAAGATCACTTAATCGTACTCATCACAAACATGAGCCATAAAGCTCACTTGCTTAGTTGTGCATTGAGATGCTCATCTAAGCTACAAGAGATACAAAGTTTAGAAAACTTTATTTCAATGGCCACACAAGTACCAATATACACAAAACACACACTGTTTTTGTATTTTTTTGAATTTTCAAAAAAAAAAATTTAAATTTTTTGTGAAAAACAAAATAAAGCAAAACTGAAAACAAACAAACAAAAACATGTTAAACAAGGTAAAGCATAAAACTAGACTGACTCAAAAACAAGAAAGCAAAACAAACAAGTAATGCATAACCATAAGGGGAGAGAGAGGAAAAGTGACTAAATCACTTTGAGCCTTTTTCTTTCCACACCTTGTAAGAACCTTTCCTTTGAGCAAACCTTTGATCCAGAGGTGAAGGGGAAGAGTTGAAGCCATTCAAGTTTGAAAGGAACATAATGGCATTGAGAAGATCTCCAAGAGGAGCAAAAGTGGATGGAAACTAATTTTGGTTTTTGGACGAGTATGCCCTAAAGCTCCACAGTGATGACAGAAATGCGGCTTCTTTTGTTGAGACTTTTTATTGTTAACTATCTTAGTTCTAGGGTTTCCAGTCTCTTTCTTTTCAACCTTAGATGGTGCTCCTAGAATAGATTTGCCCTTGTCTACATTCTCACTAGCTATTTCAGTTTTAGTTTCTTCATTCTTAGAATTAACATTATCAGCAAGTGAGACAAACACAGTTGTATTAGATGAGGCAATATTAGGAGAATAGAAATCATAACCCAACCCAGTTTTATCAGAAGCAGCTTTCTGAAAGCTTAGCATTTCATCGAACTTTGCACTGGAAGTCCTCTCCAATTGAGCTCTAACTTGGGACAGTTTGGCTTCAAGCTTCTTTGTCCTTTTAGCAAGGAATTTGTTCTCGAACTGCAAAGCTCTAATGGCTTGATTTGCTTCATCAACCTTTGTAGAGAGTTCCTCCCAATCTAGCTCCACATCACTTAGCTTCTTGGAGGCCAGCCTATACAATTTCCCATGCTTCTCGGAAACTTTGTACAACTTAGCATATGCTGTATGGTTATCATCTTGTTCATCCATTTTCTCAAACTTAGACTCCACCAAGTCCTCTTCTTCATCTACGATCCCCTCAGTAAGATCCATTATAGTAGTGAAGGCATTCAAGATTCCCTCGTCATCACTATTATCTGACTTAATCTCATGCTCAGTGTCACTCAAGGTAGCAGCAAGAGCCTTGCTTTTCCCAATTGTCTTGAGATATGTTGGACATTCTTGTTTCATGTGTTCAAAACCTTGACATCCGAAGCACTTTGGTCTGGAGGGAATAGTGTATTAACCGCCATCCTTAGCATCCTTCTTTCTTCTGTCTTGGCTCTTGAATTGAGAAGAAATGGATTGCTTATGGTCCTTGTCAAATCCTTTCGCATTGGCATTCTTTATGAACTTCTTGAATTGCCTAGTGATGTAGGATTTCATCTTGGAATCTTCATCATCAGAAGACTCATCTATCTCATTGCTTTTGGCCTTCAATGCCATGCTTTTACTTTTGCTTCCCTTCTCGATTCTAGTCAAACCTAATTCATAGGTTTGCAAGTTGCCAACTAGCTCTGTCAAAGGAATAAAGTCAATATCCTTTAATTCTTCAACGGCAGTGATCTTGGCATGAAATCTCTCGGGTAGAAACCTTAGCACCTTTCTTAACACCTTGGGTTCGGGAATAGTTTCTTCAAGATTAAAGGATGAGTTAACTATGTCCTTCAGCTTGGCATAGAACTTGTCAAACGACTCATCCTCCTCCATCTTAATCTCTTCAAAGCTCATAGTAAGCCTTTCAAGCTTTGAATCATTGACAACCTTAGTCCCTTCATAGGTTGTCTGAAGAATAGTCCAAACTTCCTTAGCAGTTTCGGTTGAGGATATCTTCTTGAACTCCTCATTGGTGACCACATTGAATAGAGCATTGAAAGTTCTACTGTTGATGTTTGCTACTTTGATGTTGGCATCATCCCAATCATTTGATATGCGTATTTTCCAGTATGCATAGTTAGTGTCATAAAATAAAGGAGGTATAATAAGAGATTGTCCTCTATCCATGACAAACAGTGGTCAATGGATCACATAGCAAAGATTAAACCTAATCAAAGTTTGCCTGCTCTGATACCACTTAATAGGCCAAGAATGTATTGACCCATTTGGTAAATTAATCAATTAATTACCCAAGTGAATTAATTAGATTCAATTACATGCAATAACCGTGGTAGCATAAATAAATCACCAACTAAGTTAAATGCAGCGGAAAATAATTTTGACATAGGTGATTTGTTTACGAATGGGGAAAACCATCGAGGCAAAACCCTATCGGGTGAATTTAAGGTCACTACTTTCGAGAATCCACTATTATCAAAACAAACAATTACAAGTTGATAGTTTTTAGACCCCTTAAAACCACAATTGGATTAACCTAGGTAATTAGCCAAGTTGTTACTTAGTCCAACTTCCAAATCTAGGTTATCACAATCAAACAATCATATCATACAAAGTAGCGGAAAGATAAATAACACAATGATATGATCACCTAGGAAACCAAACTGGTAAAAACCTGGGGATGATTTAACCTTGCTATCTTCAAGGTAAACCTGAATCCACTATGAAAGAATCGAAGTTGTTCAACAGGACTTAGACCACTAACATCCTATTACTACCCACAAGTAGAAACTTACTGACACGACTATGTGCAAGCTCCGAGACCACGGACTCTTTCTTTCTTGGATTCTCCAGCAAGTACAAGCACACCCGCTTGTGTATCTTTAAGTTTTTATTGCAGCAACTAAATGATCATCAAGTTCTTGAAGAAATTTCCTCCTTGATAATCCTAAGCTTGTGTGAAGAAAAGCTCCTCAAGGATCTCACAAGAGATTCACACAAATAGCAATATGAGCAACCTTTAAAACGTAGCTAGGGTTTACGTTATATACCTAGAGCAAAACATAAAACCCTAAAACGTTTTAATGAGCTAGGGCTGAGTTAGACTTTCTGCAGAAAAACGCATCTAACCCGAAATTCGATCAATCCAGCCTAAGCTTCGATCGATTGAGCTAGGCCGAGATGCATGGTAACTTCTACATCAGCTCGATTCCAACTTTACAAAAAAGGCACAACTTTGAGCAAGTATAAACAAGACTAAACAATCTGTTTTGATAATAGTTTGCCAACAATACAAATTAAAATTTTAAATACATTAATTCTAAGTCTTTAGAACCTAACAAACTCCCCCTTTGGCAATTCATGACAAAACACAACTAAAAGCTCAAAGTTTACAAAGAAAAAGCCCTTTACAAACAACATGCTCATTACAACAAATTCAATCCTAACTACTATCCATTAGTTGCAAGTGTAGACAATAGCTCAATTGAATCAACATGTATTTTTCCTGAAACACTAAACAAAATGCATAAACGCATGTGTAAAAAATACAAGTAAACAAAATAAGTTCTTGATTTCACAAAACACAAAATAAAGACAAATATTAATGAATAATATCATGAATATAAGTCAATAAGCAGTGAAACAAGAAACATATGAAACAATAAATGTAACTCCCCCTAAAATGATAATCCCAACAAGAATACATCAAGAGCCAAAAAGATAAATACAAAGTGAAGTACCTAGATACAATCTAATATTCACAGGCTCTAGTGACAAAAAAAATCTCTCCTTGAAAACAAAAACATCTACAAGTGCTCAAATAGGTACTCCCCCTTTATATGATGGAATGCCAAAGGGTAGTCAAGATCCATCATCAAAAGGAGGTGGCAGTGAGAATCTTCAAAACTGTACCAACAATGCGCACAAGCCACGGATCTCATCGAGCACGTCCACCAAAATCTGTCCATGAGCCGCCTGAACAATCAAGACATGATTCAACGTACGTCGAATGTTTGAATCATCTGAAGTAGTCGGTGGAGGAACATCAACATCAGCAGTAGCAGCACCAGATGCCTCAGCAGTATCAGCACCTGTAAAAGAGGGAGGAGGGGGAACAACACCAGATGATGCACCTCTAGGACACGTAGGACCAACTCTCAAGTGAGCAGCCCTCTACCTAAGGAAGGTAGCACCTATGGGAGCAATGATATGAACGAGCTCACCGTAGGGAAATAATCTAGACCGAGAAACAACAAAATCCTATGAATGAAAATAGGATGGATAAGGGCATGAGCTACAGCAAAACTCCTATGAACTTCGTTCAAAGAACGAAGAAATAGATGAGGAAAACTGATGGACACACCAAAAACAAAAGCGTATAAAAACACACATCGCTTAAGAGGGATGGTGTGGAGATGAGAAATAGGCCACAAAGAATGACATGCTATCCCAAAGAAAAGATAAGCAGTCTTAGAAAGCTCAACATATGTGATCCGAGGATCAAAACCCCACTGGATAGAAGACCTAGTGATGTATGACATGACGTCATCTAAGGGTGAAGACTCCTCATAGGGATAGACAGGCTCCTTAACGACCGAAACCTTAAGAGTATCAGCCACTATCCTAGGGGTAATGGTGAACTCAACATCTCCAACTCCTAATAAGGGTGTTGGAATCATAGACGTGGCAAGAGAGATTCGAAAAGAAATCTCTAATCAAGGCGGTCGGGGGTGGATGATCTACCTCTAACAAGGGTAGCCAACCTTGACTCTTAAGGTTTGCCCTAATGGCAAGATCAACCTCATCTAATACAATAGAACGCTCAGCCCAAATCTTACGCTTACAGTTCAGTTTCTTAAAAACCTCTCTACAACGGCCATTCCTAAACAGCTGACTCCTAGAGGGAGACACAGAGGAAAAGGAGGGAATCCTATTAGCTCTAGTCTTCCTAGGCATGGTGCTAGGATAAGGACAGAGATACAAAAACAAAAACAACAAGAACAAAAAGAAAAACCGAAGGCAGACTGCAAATTAGCACAAAATAAAAATAGAACAAAAATCTATATGGTACATGAACAGTTTAAATGTCATGATGCATGCTCTAATGCAGTGAGACTAAGTTCAATTTAAGTTCAAATTCACGAAATTAGCTTGAGCATAGAGTTTTTAACAAAAAACCCAATATTTGAAAAACCACTTGAACAATTTGTAATCAATTGATGAATTGATCATCACACATGAGAGAAAACAGATAAAGATGATCAATTACATCAATACAAAAAGCCAATTTCATCAATTAAACCTATTTTGAACAAAATCCCCAATTCAGGTTAATTACAAGCCCTAGAATTTTCAATTTCTCAAAAACCACAAAATTGATCAAATTAAACCACATGGATCATGTTTATAACATCCTAGAACAAAAACCCAATGATCAATTTCACAAAATAAGATTTGAATCATCAAAAACCCCAAAATATGCTAAGTCCGAAAATAACCCTTCAATGCATGAAAAAATGCATGGAAAACTGAAAATAAATGAAAAAGAAAGGGTAATATGGACATACCGGCTTATGGAGAGAGAAACCTTGCAAGAAATTAGGAGGAAAACGACAAAAAATTTGCTATGGAGCCTTGCCGAGTCGGAGAGAGAGAGAGAAAAGTTTGAAAACTTTTGAAAAAGGTGAGTTGAATAAGTCAAGATCTGATTTAAAAAAAACTTATTCACGATTTTCGATTGGTCGAAAATCAGTTTCAATTGATCGAAAAAGACAGAGGCTCACTTAAAATTTTAAATGCAATTTCGATTGATCGAAAAACAGATTGGATGAATTGAAATTCTGGAAAAAAAGAATTTTTGAAAAAATAAACCGGATTTTGAAAAAACTCCTCAAAGCATTGAATATAAGGAATAAAATGCATGAGTATGAGATGAAATGCTTTTCCAAAACACAAGTTTTAAACCCAGTTTTCCCCAAATTAAGATTTTCAAACATTCTCCCTTTAAATTCTCAAGCACCAAATATGTTTTGCCTAAGAACTCAAAGTATTTGCAAACTTGGTTGGTCAGATAGAAAAACACACACAATAACATGTACAATGTTTAGCAAAGAGTAACTTGCGTAGTGTGTGAAACTAGCAAAAACTTGAGATACATATGAGGTGATATATGAATAGTAATAAGCACAAAGTCAACAAAATTCATCACATAGAATTTGAAAGAGACTATCACCTAAAGAGTTACATCATATAACTTCTACATCTCCTAGATCATAAGCTTGCAATCATGTAAGTTTCTTGATTTTGCATCATATTGTACACACAAATTTTAATTATTTAGAAACTTATTAAAATAGCCAAGATAATTAACACACCAATTTTAGCAATTTTTGATTTAGTTTTAAGTCCAATAATGTACACACCAATTTTAGCATTTAAACCGAGGTTACACCTTATGTTCTTTTTGTGCATGTGCTACACTTTCTTGAGCACAAAATGTTACGATATGCACTAAGGTGTTCATGATTGGCTAGTGAACAGTGGTGAGATGGGTATTTATGCCTTTCTCAAAAGGTTCAAGTCCAACAGTCAAAGACATGTGACTTCAAGATCAAGACAAAGTGATCAAAACCATAAACATCTTTCCCACACAACATGCACTACAAAGTTTTGACTAGTAAAGTGCAGAAAGTAAGCTCATCAAAGCTAAACAAGGTACAAAGGACATGTTATGTGAAAATAAATTGACCAACCTTGTTTTCAAAAACCAAGAGAATAGTGCAAAACACAATTTGCTTATTTTCCTTCATTTTTATTTAAAAAAACACCTAGAATGAAATGCATGAATGTTATGCAATGAAAATCCTAGAAACAAAAAGAAAAACACAAAAACCAAAGAACAATGATCACAAAGGGTAGAGCAAAGAAGCACAAGGACCATGTCAAAAAGACTCAATTAGTTCGAGTCTTTTGCATCCAAAATCTTTTAAATGCACCACGAGCATTGGAGTTCATATTCACATTAAAGTTATTTCCAACTCTAGGATTGGAATAAAGGTTGAGAGCCTTTACCAATTCACCAATAAGTGCTATAGGATCTTGTGCTTGTGGTACAGGCACTTTTGGTTTGTTTGCTCTCTTAGCAGCTTACAGCTTGTAACAGTTTGGATGAATGTGTCCAGACTTCCCACAAAAATGACAAACCCAAGCAGGCTTACCATGCATCTTGTCCTTAGAAAGGGTAGACTCCTTAGGTTTAGACTCTTTCAGAACAACCCTAATCTTCCTAGATGGTGAAACTTCTATGGGTTTGACAGCCTCACTCACAAGGGGTTTTACAGTTTCACTCATAACCTCACTCACAGAAGGTTCAGAAGAAGATGAAGGAAAAAAGTTTGTGGAAGGGGATGCTTTCAACAAAACCTAATCCAGATTTGTCAGAAAGAGACTTTTAAACACTCAGCATTTGATCAAGTTTAGAACTAGCAGATCTAGCAACAGATAAATCAAGTTCCAATGATTTAACTTTATCAAGCAATAACATATTCTCACTTTTCACATTGTTCAAAAGTTCATTAGCATCAAACAGTTTTACAAGCAAATTCTTCTTATCAAGCTCAAGGGATTCAATTTTCTTTAAGCCAAGTTCAACATTCATAGCATCCTTTGCAGCAACTTTGCAAAGTTTATTGTAGGCCTCTTGAAGATCTGCATCCATAGAGAGTTCCCCATCAGAAGGGTTCTATTCAGCAGACACACTTTCATTTATTACAGCAGTAGCAGTGAAAGCTATAAAGTTTCCATCTTCGTCACATCCAGACTCATCATCAGAAACTTCATTATCACTAAAGGTTACAGCCATAGCCTTACCCTTAGACTTTAAGTAAGTAGGACACTCAGATCTCATGTGACCATACCCTTGACATCCAAAATATTGAGGACCCATAGAATTATTTGAAGAATGACCTACTTTTCTTTAGGTTTTTCAGTGTTGTTAACCTTAGTGGGGTCATTCTTCCTACAGTTTATAGGTTTAGCAGTGTTCGTACTTCTTGCCTTTCTGTTACTATTCCTAAGAAAGTTTCTAAAGTTCTTGGCAAGGTAAGCAATCTCTATAGCAGAGAGCTCATCATCAATTCCACCAACCTCAACGTCATCAACTGACTTAAGAGCCATTGATTTGGATTTGCTAGTTTTGGATAGGTCCAACTCATAAGATTGAAGTGTTCCTACAAGTTCATCAACAGGGATGGAGTCCACATCATTGCTCTCAGTGATGGCAGTCATCTTGGGTCTAAAGTCTTCAGTTAAAGATCTAAGAATCTTCCTAACAATTTTAGGTTAATCATAGATTTCACCCAAGTTATATGCAGAATTAACAATATCATTAAGTTTAGCATAGAATTCATCAAAAGATTCATCATCAGACATCCTAATGCTTTCAAATTTAGAAGTTAACTGCTGCAATTTGTTGATTTTGACAGCCTTTGTGCCTTCATGCATAGTTTGGAGGATATTCCAAGCAGTATGAGCAACCTCAATATTAGAGATTCTCTTAAATTCCTCCATAGAAACAGCGTTAAAGATAGCATTCATAACTTTGCTATTGAATGCGGCTGCTTCTTTTTGAGAAGTTTACCATTCACTAACAAGAGTAGTGGGCTTCTCCTATTCATATTCAACAGAGTTCCAGACTCTCTCATCAATCGATTTCAGGAATGCTTTCATCCTTACTTTCTCGTAAGCATAATTATTCCCATCAAAGTGAAAAGGAATAACAAGAGAGTGTTCGTGTTCCATGACAATAGGGGTCAAGGATCAGCTTAAGATCAAAAGATCAACAACAAGAGAGCTACCTGCTTTGATACCACTTGATAGTTTTTAGACCTCTTAAAACCACAATTGGATTATCCTAGGTAATTAGCCAAGTTGTTACTTAGTTCAACTTCCAAATCTAGGTTATCACAATCAAATAATCATATCATGCAAAGCAGCAGAAAGATAAATAACATAATGATATGATCACCCAGGAAACCAAATCGGTAAAAACCTAGGGAGGATTTAACCTCACTATCTTCAAAGTAAACCTGAATCCACTATGAAAGAATCGAAGTTGTTCAACAGGACTTAGACCACTAACATCCTATTGCTACCCACCAGTAGAAACTTACTGACACGACCATGTGCAAGTTTCGAGACCATGAACTCCTTCTTTCTTGGATTCTCCAGCAAGTACAAGCACACTCGCTTGTGTATCTTTTAGTTTTTATTGCAGCAACTGAATGATCATTAAGTTCTTGAAGAAATCTCCTCCTTGATAATCCTAAGCTTGTGTGAAGGAAAGCTCCTCAAGGATCTCACAAGAGATTCACACAAATAGCAATATGAGCAACCTCTAAAACGTGGCTAGGGTTTTCCTTATATACCTAGGGCAAAACATAAAACCCTAAAACGTTTTAATGAGTTAGGGCTGAGTTGGACTTTCTGCAGAAAAACGTATCTAACCTGAAATTCGATTGATCCAGCCTAAGCTTTGATCGATCGAGCCAGGCCGAGATGCATAGTAACTTCTGCATCAGCTCGATTCCAAATTTACGAAAAAGGCACAACTTTGAGCAAGTCTAAATAAGATTAAACAATCTGTTTTGTTCATGATTTGCCAACAATACAAATTAGAATTCTAAATACATTAATTCTAAGTCCTTAGAACCTAACATAAGTAAAAGGAATCGCAGTACCTAATACCAACTTACAGTTGAACCTTTACCCCAATACCCAATTGGACTTGTGATGTAACGAAAATCTCTTCTTTCAATGCACGATTCCCAGTACATGACTAACTAATGATGCACGAATTCTAATACGTGACTAACACACCAACTTGAAGAAGATGTTGGCTGCAAAGTTCTTCAGTTTATCTAACAATAAAGATCAACAAGCTCCTTGGTTACAAAACCCTTGGCTCAAAGATACAATAGCTTCTAGAGAGAATATGATGAACTAGGGCAAAAAGTCTCCAGTCGCAATTTGCATGCATAATCACTTTTCATCAAGTTGCGTCACCTTTCCATCTCTTGAGATGGCCCTTAAAATAATCCTTATATATATATAGGGTTGTGAGAAAAGAAATCTTACACAAATACTCATTGATATGCGTGAAATCAGATCTGGAAATTCTGATTTCGTAATTCTCGACAGATACAACTTCTGTCAAGTTGTTGTCGAGTTTTATCATTAAACCTCAATAGATATGATTTTGTCAAGATATCTGTCGAGCTTTAATGCACCGTACTTCTTCACTTGTTTCTTGGACAGATTTGCATGATTTCAATACTAAACTTGAACTCTTATTCCTTGAAGTACTAAACCCATCATAGATCTACCCAATTACAAGTAAAGTGTGTTTTGTCAAAGGATTAACCAATTTACATAACATATGTCTCTAATAATTCTCACATATGTCCTAACACTTTGTCCGAAATAAAATGAATTATATAATTCATAAAATAATATATTAAACAATGATATTTGGCAAACATTGTATTTCACCTTAAATTAGATATATACAAAAAAGAAAAAAAGAAAAGAAAAAAGGAGATAATACTCCATTAACGTATCTATATATCTTGTAACATGAAATTTTACTTCTCATTGTTAATTAATTCCATAAGATTTAGGATTACCATGTTGAGAGGTGAACTTATAGACGCCTAATTTCTAAATTTTAGAAAAATATATATATTTTTAAAAATCATTAGGGAAACATTTTTTTTTTTTTTGGGAGAATGCAAAAAGACCCTTTGAACATTGAGTTAAAATGAAGCAGCCTCATTTATTTATTTATTTATTTTGAATTTGAAATTAAAAGCTCCGGACCTTTAGGAAATGACCAAGTTGGTCCTCTTGGCACACTTCCATCTACGACTAAAAATTATATCAATTGCAATGCACAAGATTTATATTAATAAAATATATTTATTTTAAAATTAGGATATTACCATAAATGTATAGCTCATAAAATACATTATAATATAACCATGAACTACTATTGTTTTAGGATTACCATATTAAACTTAATGTATTTTTATATATACCATATTATAACATTATATTAGGTTCTGTAAATGCTAAAAAAATTAAGGTCCAAGCCCACTTAGATCAATGGTACTTTTCCCTTTAACTTGGCCCAAACAACAAAATTTGTATAGAGAATGAAAAATTTAACCAAGTGTAATTGTATTCTATACCCAAGCCTAATGCCAAAGAGCCTAGAATATCAAGTGAATGAAATTTAAACAACAATTAGAAGTGGTAACCTCCACAGGTTAGTCTGATGACCAATAATTCTTTTATATAATAGTAGCTCAAGTTTTACACTTAAGTGTATTAACCTATTCTCTTTCTTGTTCAAGTAGTATTTGAAAAATGGTCATCCCCTTTCCCAGGTGGGTTTCCTCCTATCTATAGCTCTTTCCTATGCATCTTAACCTTCTACTTGTACATTTCCTAGCATTCTCCCTAGATACTTGTCCCATCAAGGCTCTAATGAAGGTGGTAGAAAGTGGTGCTAGTTGTAAGGTCACTGTTCAAAGGTCATTTCCACATTAATGCAGCTGATAAGATCGGTAGAGAACATTGAATGCGGAGGTGGGTAATACACCCTTCAAGAAACTTCCTTCCACTATCCTTGTTCTCGTTATCAGATCTTCTTCTCTTCTTAGGATTTCAGGGGACACCAGTTGTCTTGACCCTTTCACCTTCCTTGGGCAAGTCAAGTTCTCGAGATGCATTCTCCCCCCTCAACATGAGTTATGGAAATTGCTCTATATTCAAGTCTCCTCGATCCTCAAACTCCAAACAATTGCCCTTTAAAACCTTACTTTCAAATACTACTCTAAGAGTGAGGTTTTAGTTCCAATGAGAAGGATAATATGTGCCGCTGCATTCCCATATGGGGCACCTATCTTGTGAACGCTCTGACATTTCAGTATCCACGTCATGGCAATTATTGTTTCAGGTGGCTGCTTGTCCCCCCACGTTCTATGATGTGATGATGATTCGCCGGTCCAAATTCCCTGGGGTTAATGAGTGAGAAACTTACCACTCATTTCCCACCTCTATATAAAAGGGAGAATGAGAGTAATTTTTTTTTTCATTTACATAACTTCTACACATTTTCTCTGAAGCAGCAATTCGAGGATCAACTTCCATTGCTTGTAAATGCCTTTGGCCCTTCATCCATCATCCTATAGGGAACTCCCTTTTCTTATCTTTTTCTTTTTATTTATACCTAATAGGAATACATGGGTAGATTCGCCAAGCTAGTTAAGACCCTTGAGGCCATGGCCAATTTTAGGGAAAAATATAGGATTCTAGATGGTGTAGGACTCAAGCATTTTGAATTAGGAGAGCGGTTAGTTATTAAACCACCCGAAGCCGTTGTTATCCCCATGATTGCCTTTATCAAAGGTGGAATGCAAATTTCCATGGGTAGAGTTACTAGGGACTTCCTTATTAACTTTAGGCTTTGCCCCACCCAATGCTCACCTAACTTATTTAGAGTTCTCGGTAGCGTAGACATGATAAATAAAAAAATGGAAACCAACTTTACTTGCCATGATGTAAACTGTGTTTACAATTGCCAAAAGGGTAAAGAAACGAGCTATTTTTTCAAGTGTAGAGTGCCCTTGGTTAGGTTAATTTCATGTGTTCCTGAGTCCAATAAGGGTATAAACGAAGATTTCCTCATCATCTCGAGTGAATGGCACGATGGTTTGCATTGCCCTACCTAAGACGGGGAACCAGGTAGGGTACCTGAGGACCTAAAATAACTTAGATTGTCTCTCCTACTTAGTTTTCTCCTTCTGTTTTTAACTTCTTATATTATTAACACATCTTCCCACTCTTTTTGTAGAAGAGTTTCACACTACTCCAAACAAAAGCTTGGTGAACTTTGTAGACCTCAACCGAATTCTACAATTAGAAATTTTCCTCCACAGAGATGGCCAACTTTGGGTGGTGCACGTAATCCTCGGATTCAAGCACATTTCCTGGCGAGGAGCAGGAAGAGTCAATATTTGAGACTTCCCAAGAGGACTTAGAAAAAGACTTCGAGGTCTTTTACTAAGCTGACTTCGATGACCCTTTTGAGCCCAGTCATCGTTGTTTGGTTACTGCGCAAGTTAGCTCTAGTCAAGAAGCCACTAACGTTCCAAAAGCAATGGTGCTTGAAGAGGAAATGTCTAACCTGTTGGCTTTACTCACAGCCCATGCTGGAGGGAATACTCCCACTATCCCACTCATTCCTTAGCCACCTACTCCTACTCCACCTCAATCCTCTATTGCAAAAGCTCCTGAAAAGAAGAGAAAAAAGGGAAAGTAGAATGAAAGCTCCGAAGAGGGAAAAATTCCTCCATCTACTTAATAGTCCCCCTCTAAGGAGCCCTGAACTACAAGGGCACAACAAAAGAAAACCACTTCTGCTAGGGCGAGCAAGAGCATCGAGGGGGAGCAGTGCTCTAAAGCTACCATCTGGAAACTAGCTTTCATGCTCAGCGCAGGAGATCCTGTTACCTTTTAGGGTTGCCTAGAAGGGAAGGTTCGGATAGGTGTTTGAGTGCCTTGAACAAGCCTTACTTCTTCCTGACAACATGCAGGAATTAAAAGGGCTGAGGAAACGAGAAGTGTTCCTTTCATTAAAGAAATACCTTGCAAAGGTTTGCTTAAAAAAAAAAAAAAAATTCCTTAGTTCGATATAATTCATTCATGTCCCTTTTATCTAATAATGATAACATGTGTATGCACTTTCTTGAATACAAGCCGACTATGCATCCTTCGTGGTCTAAGAATGGGTTGACCATTAAAATCTCAATAAGTAGAGAGCAAGTTGGCCCATTGGGACAAGGCACTGGTTGAGGCAAAGAGGAAGCGCAAGGACTCGCGCTTCCATCTAGCTGAGGCCAAGAGGGGTCGTAAGAATGCTGAAGTAGCTCTAGGAGGATTTGAGAAACAAGCCAAGGAGTTGCAGGTTTCTTTGAAGAAGACTAAGATGCAACTAGCCTCGGCTAAAAAACAACTCAAACTCCTGCATAAGGACATTGAGGGAAAAGATGCTGAAAAAGCTAAGGCTGAACAAGCTGCCTATAATGCTGGCATGACCAAGACTGCCTAGAGCTTAACTGCTCAACTCAGAGATGTGGCTCGGGCCTTTTGTCTTGTAGTCTGGGGTAAGGCCCTCAATGTTACTGGAGTTAGTGTTGATTCAAATCTTAGAGGGCTCGAGCAACTTTACTATCCCCTAGCTCTCCACATTGCCACCAGTTCAAACCCTTCTCTTCTTGACCCGAACACCACTTCTTCAGCACCCAAGTCTTCGGTAGCCTTGACCTCTGAGCCTTCAACTGAAAAGGAAAAACAAACCCCAACCCCTGTGGTGGAACTGGAGTTAGAAGAGGTTGAAGAGGTTGAGCAACTGAAGAAGAAGAAGAAGAAGAAGTAGAAGAAAAAGAAGAGAAGAGTGCCATAGCACAGCTCTATTAAGTCTTAGCATTTAGGCCAATTTTGTAATGAGCTAGTTGTAGCATACGCTCTACTTCTCTTCTTTTTTCACTACTTTGATCTTTTTTGTAAATGAGCTAGGTGTAGCATACACTCTACTTCGCTTCTTTTTTCATTACTTTGTTCCTTTTTGTAAACAAGTTTTTAAGTTTAAAGTACTTTATCCTTGCTTCATCTTAAATTTGTTTTGTTTGAATAATTATTTTCTCATTATCTCGCAAAGTTCCTTACACATTATCCTTATAAAAATGCTCAACATTAAGTATATTAATACTATAATCCTGACAGAATTATCGCTTCTGAACTTAACAACATTAACCTAGGGATTCACTTATCTAAATCTTGTGATCCGAGAAGTCGAACAAGGCCATGATTCCATTTTATACTTAGTTTAATTCATAAAAAAGTTAATTTATCCAAGGCCTGTGACTTCAGGAGTCAAACAAGACAAAGATTTTGTTTAACGCATAACCAAATTTACATAAGAGTTAATTTACCCAATGCCTATAACCCGAGGAGTCGAACAACATCAAGGTTTTGTTTAACACTTAACCAAATCTACACGAGTTAATTTACCCAAGGCCTATGACCCAAGGAGTCGAACATGACCAAGGTTTTGTTTAACACTTGACCAAATTTACACGAGTTAATTTACCCCAGGCCTGTGACCCGAGGAGTCAAACAAAGAGGTTCTATTTAACATTTAACCAAATTTACATGAGTTAATTTACCCAAGGCCTGTGACTCGAGGAGTCAAACAAAGAGGTTCTGTTTAACATTTAACCAAATTTACATGAGTTAGTTTACCCAAGGCTTTTGACCCAATGAGTCAAACATGACCAAGGTTTTATTTAACACTTAACCAAATTCACACAAGAGTTAATCTTTTGTGAATGAATTTAGAAGATTTAAGTTCCAAAAAATAAACGAAAAGAGTTGAACGGAATTCAAAAATATCATTAATAATAATATTTACGCAAATTATTTACATTCCAAGGACGGGGAACTATATTCTCATCCAAATCTTCTAAATAATAGGCCCTTATCCTAGCTATTGATGTAATACAATATAGGCCTTTCCAGTTTGGCCCCAATTTTCCCCATGATGGATTCCTTGTAGTTCATACTACCTTCCTTAAGACCAGATCTCTAAAGGCCCTTAACCATGACCACCTCTTTTCTCTCATCAACCAAGTCCAAGATTGCAAAAGCAAACGACTATTCTCGTCCACGTTAAACTGACTAGACCTTGGTGTCAGGAATCCCGTTTTAAGAGGTATCACTACCTCAGATCCATAGATCATTGAAAATTTCCCCAGTGGATCTTCGAGGTGTAGTACGATATGTCCATAAAACATGAGATGACTCTTCCACCATTTCCCCTTCGTTTCATCTAGCCTCTTCTTCAGCCCATTAACTATGACTTTATAAACTGCTTCCGCTTGCCCATTTCCCTGTGGGTAAGCAAAAGTAGAATACCTATTTCTAATACCTAGTTCTCCACAATATCTTCTAAAAGCTTTACTATCGAATTGGAGTCCATTTTCCGAGATTAAGGTATGTGGAACCCCAAATCTAGTTACTATATTCTTCCAAACGAGAAGCCATCTTCAATTTCCTTTTGCCTTTGGGAAGGGTCCCACTATATCCAAACCCTACTGGGCGAATTGCCAAGGGCTAGAGAATGGATTCAAGGCCCCTCCAAGTTGGTGGATATTCGGAGCATATTAGGCCACCAATATCCTTGAGTGAGAGCCCGGTGTAATAAGGATCTCCTTCCAATGTGATTGCCACAAATCCCCTCATGTAATTCCTTTAACAAGGGTTCTATAGCCTCTAGGTGGACACAATAAATACAGTTTTGAGTAAGAGCATTTATACAACTTCTGCTCCTCAGAAAGCCAATATCGTGAAGTTTTTCTTCGTATTTTCTCAGCTTCACCTTTTTCCTGGGGTAATAATCCTTCCTTTAAGAATGAAACTAAAGGGTCCATCCAACTTGGTCCAACATGTATACTATGTACTTTGCTTGGTGATTGGTTATTATGGCTGGGAGCTACCAAATCTTCTACGATTATGACTCAGGCGAGGCCTGATCTCGAAGAGGTGGCTAACATAGCCAATGAATTAGCATGAGAGTTTTGTCCTCTTGGGACTTGCCTTAAGGAGAAATTTTTAAAGCAGGATTGAACATGCCTGACTTTAATGAGATACCCTTGCATTCATTGATCTCTTGCCTTTAATTCTCCATTGACTTGCCCGACCACCAGTCTTGAGTCCAAATAAACTTCTGCAACTTCTCCTCCAAGCTTACCAACCATTGCCATCGAAAGCCCAATCTCAAGGATTTCTCCATAACTATCTTCTCGGGGGACACTAGGATAATTCCCACTCCAGAACTCTTTTGATTCGCCGTACTATCTGCATATACCTCCCAAGATGCAGGAGTGGAAGTAGAAACTAACAGGACGTTGGGTCCTAGCCTCTCATCCCCCTCGACACCCTCAGTAAACTTTGCAACCAAGTTTGCTAAAACCTGACCCTTTATAACTGTACGGGGCATACACTTAATATCAAAAGTCCTAAGCATTGTCCCCCACTTGGCAATCCTTCCGATATAGTTAGATTTTCAATGCAATGCTTGCAAAGGAAGTTGAGTGAGTATCACAACAATATGTGCCTAGAAATAGTAAGGAAGTTTCCTTGTAGAATGTATGATGGCCAATACTGCTTTTTCTAAGGGTAAATAGCAAGTTTTTGCATGTTGTAAGGATTTGCTGACATAATAAACAGGCCTCTACATTCCATTCTTTGTTCTGACTAAGACCAGACTTACTTCATGATTAGTGACCACTATATAGGCATATAATACCTCCTTATTCTCGGGTTAGGAGAGAACAGGACTGACAGTTTTTAGACCCCTTAAAACAATTGGATTAACCTAGGAATTTAGACAAGTTTTTACTTAGTCAAATTAATTAAATCTAGGTTAACACAATTAAATAATCATATCAAGTATAGCAGCGAAAATATAAAGAACACAAAGATATGATCACCCAGGAAACCAAACCGGTAAAAACCTAGGGAGGATTTGACCTAGCTATCCTCAAGGTAAACCTGAATCCACTATCTTGAAAGAATCGAAGTTCATACAAAAGGACTTACAAGCACCCTCGCTCGACTTCCTAATGCTACCAACCAGTAGAACTTACTGACACGACCACGTACAAGTTCCGAATCTACGGACTCCTTCTTTCTTGGATTCTCCACCAAATACAAGCACACCTGCTTGTGTTTTCTTTGAGCTTCAATGGCAGCAACTAAATTGATCATCAAGGCGTAGATAAATCTTCTCCTTGAAAACCCTAAGTTTGTGTAAAGGAAAGCTCCTCTAGATCTCACAAGAGATTTACACAAACCGCAAATATGAGCTCTACTAAAACATGGCTAGGGTTTGCCTTTTATACTTAGGACAAATAAGAAACCCTAAAAATTTTTTAAAACAAATAGGCCTGAGTTGGACGAATCTGCAGAAAAGCTTTCTGCTCGAGCTTCGATCAATCGAGCCTATCGTTCGATCGATCGAGCCAGGCCGAAAGGCACAAAGCCTTCTTGCTTTAACTCGATTCCAACTTTACATTGACACACAACTTTGAGCTAGCTTTAAACACTTCTAAACATATTGTTTTGATTATGGTTTGCCAACAAAACACATCAGAGTTCTAAATACATAAAATCCTAAACTTTAGAACCTAACAAGGACGATGAGATAAATATTGCTTCAACTCTTCAAAAGCTGCTATACATTCCTCGGTCCATTCAAAGTTTCTTCATTTGTGAAGGAGCTGGAAAATGGCCGACATTGATCTAGTGATCGAGAAATAAACCTATTCAAGGCAGCCGTCATTCCTGTTAACTTTTGTACTTCCTTGGGATTTCGAGGTGGATGCAAATCATTTATGACTTTGATCTGGTCAGGATTAACCTCTATTCCTCGGTGAGTTATCATGTACCCCAAATATTTTCCAAAGCTAATGCCAAAAGAACACTTGAAGGCATTAAGACGTAAACTATGTTCCTTAAGCACCGAAAACACATCTTCCAAGTCCTTCAAATGCTCCAAGGTTTGCTTACTTTTCACCACCAACTGTCAATATATGCCTCAACAGTCTGCTCGATCTGAGATTCGAACATTTGGGTTACCATTCTCTAATACGTAGATCCAGCATTCTTTAGGCCAAAAGGCATCACCTGATAATGGTAATTCCTAGTAGGGGTTTGGAAGGCCGTCTTCTCTTGGTTGGACAATGCCAGAGGTATTTAGTGATACCCCTGGAAAGCATCTAAAAAACTCATTCGAGGATGCCCAACCATTGCATCTACTAGCTGATCAATCCGAGGAACGAGCAAAGGATCCTTCGGGCACACTTTGTTCAAATCCGTGGAATCAACACATACGCGACATTTCCCGTTCTTCTTTTTCACTACCGCGGTGTTAGCCAACCATTTAGGATAAAAAGCTTCTTTGATTGCCTCAGTGTACTTAAGTTTGTTCACCTCTTCCTTTACTGCCTCAACATTCTCTCTCAAGGAGCATCAGGGTGGTTGCCTTCTTGGTACAATCCCAAGACTCACATTCAATTGATGACAAATAAAATCAGGATCAATTCTTGGTGCCTCATAGGCACTCCATGCAAAAACATCCACATTACCCTTCAAAAACTCTACAAGTTCCTCTTTTTCAACAGGAGGCAATTGAGCCCCAACTTGGAAATACTGATCTTCATCTGAACCGATCACAACTCTCTCCAATTCTTCAAAAAGCAACCCTTGTGGTTTAGACCTGAGTCCAGCCTCAAGATTAGCTAATTGTTATGAAGCCTCCTCCATCCTGATAGGAACCTCATCTAGTGACTGTTGCCAGATAACAACCACTAAACACTTCTTAGTCATTGCCTGACTTCCAAGCAGTTCCCAAACTTGCCCGCCTATGGGATACTTGACCTTCAAATGTAAGGTAGATGACATTGCTCCCATAGCGTGAAGCCAAGGACTAGCCAAAATAGCTGTATAAGGGGAATAAGCTTTAACTACGATAAAATTCTTGGGGGATTACAGTTCTCCCATCAAATCCAACCAATGGTGAATAATATTTTTCTAGATCCTCGAGCTTAAGATTTAACCCCCTGTACAAATCTGGATACATAATCTCAACTCCACTTCCCTGGTCCATAAGGATTCTCTTCACATCATATCCCCTAATCCAAAGGGTCACCACTGGGGCATCATCATGGGGTTGAAAAGTCCCCACTTTGTCCTCCTCCGAGAAGCCCAAAATTGGTGATGATTCCAACCTAACCCTTTTTTATTCTTGGTCTTATTCCTAAACCTTTAGTTTCAACGCCATCGACATAATACTTGAATACGAATCAGCACCATACCTAGGTGCAATGGAAATTACATTAATTGTTCCCAGGGATGATCGAGTAACACTCTTCCTCTAGTACCCAACATGGGCTTGACCTACCTATCCTATAGGTTGGTGCAAAAACTGCTTTAACTTCCCATCTTTCACCAACTGGTCCATGTAATTACGCAAGGTCCAACAATCCTCAGTGGTATGCCCCCTATCTTGATGGTAATGGCAATAAAGACTCTAATTACGTTTAGACGAGTCTCCCTCTATCTTGTTGGGTCATTTGAAGTATGACTCACCCTTTATCTTCTCGAGAATCTGATACACTCGCTCTTAAACACCAAATTGATTACTTGCATGCTAGCTCCTGGTGATTAGTTAGCAAACTCTTTCTTGGGCCGATTGTGATTATATCCACCAGACTGAGGGTTTCTTCTTTCGGAGGGAAAGATTTTGGCTTTGCCTTTTCATTGGGTTTGATCCTTCTTGACCTGCTTATGCTCATTAATGCAATCTATAAGCTGACACATACTACAAGCTAGTTTCATTATTTGAAAGGCCAAGAATGTATTGACCCCTTTGTAAATTAATCAATTAATTATCCAAGTGAAATTAATTAGATTTAATTTCATGCAATAAGTGTGGTAGCACAAATAAATCACCAACTAAGTTAAGTGCAGCGGAAAATAAATTTGAAACAGGTGATTTGTTTACGAATAAAGAAAACACCGAAGTAAAACCCCACCGGGAGAATTTAAGGTCACCACTTCCGAGAATCCACTATTATCAAAACAAGCAGTTACAAGTAAAAGGAATCCCAGTACCTAATACCAACCTATAGTTGAACCCTTACCCTAATACCTAATTGGACTTGTAATGTAGTGACAATCTCTCCATTCAATGCACAACTCCCAGTACGTGACTAACTTCACAGCAACCCTTTGATTGTTGTAGTTGATTTGCAGCAGCTTCACATAGAAACATCAATAAGATCTTCAATGTTGGTGCAAAAGACTTTGCTTGGTTACAAAACCCAAAAGCATACAAGAAACACAGCAAGAACTCTTTCTTCTGTAAGAGGAGGCTAGGGTTTCAAAAAGAAAACCTTATGTAGCTTTCTAGGGTTAGGTTTTTATTTTTACACCTCCTTTAAATAGGAGCTTAATGGGCTCTCCTATTCCAAATAGGTTTACATAAACCTTGGGCTTTCCTAGTCCAATAAGGATTAACAAACCCACAAACCTTGGGTTTTCCTAGTTTTATATGGATTATACAAACCCATAAACAAAGAGCCGTTTAGAATAAAAACGTTGTTGGCTATAGTCTGAATCATGTTAGCTCAATAAATCTAGACATGTGTCGAGCTTTAATGAATCTCGACAGATCAAGATTTTGTCGAGGAGGTATTGAGACCTACAGATTGCACTTTTCTTGAGCGGTTTTTGAGTAATCTTCATGTCTTCAATTTAACCACTTGTTATGATCATCTTGAACCTTCTTAGATTTACCCAAATACAAGTAAAGTGCGTCATGTCAAAAGAAATGCCAATTACATAAAAATATGTCCTTAACATTGTTAAAGACTTCTTCAGATCATGTTCCATTGGGAGTCCGACCTTTAAGGTTCTAATGGCTACATCTTCAAAATCACCATCTATCTCTTTAAACATTTCCCAATACCTATCCAAATAGGTCTTCAAAGTCTCTCCTTCCCTTATCACCATGGATAACAGAGAATCCAATGGCTTAGAGACCATCCTGCAAGTCATGAACTTGGCCCTAAATACTCTATTCAACTCTTCGAAAGATCTTATTGAACCTTCCTCTAACCCGTTAAACCACCTTATAGCAACAGGCCTGAGGCTTGAGGGAAAAACTGATAGGCCAAGAATGTATTGACCCCTTTGGTAATTTAATCAATTAATTTAGCCAAGTGAAATTAATTAGATTCAATTACATGCAATAAGCGTGGTAGCCCAAACAAATCACTAACTAAGTTAAACGCAGCAAAAAATAAATTTGATATAAGTGATTTGTTTATGAATGGGAAAAACCCTCGAGACAAAACCCCATCGGGTGAATTTAAGGTCACCACTCTCAAGAATCCACTATTATCAAAACAAGCGGTTATAAGTAAAAGGAATCATAGTACCTAATACCAACCTACAGTTGAACCCTTACCCCAATACCCAATTGGAGTTGTAATGTAGTGACAATCTCTCCTTTCAATACACGGCTATAAGTACGTGACTAACACACCAACTTGAGAAAGATGTTGGTTGTAAAGTTCTTCAGTTCATTTAGACGATGAAGATTTAGAAGCTCCTTAGTTACAAAACCCTTGGCACATAAACGTAGTAGCTTCTACAAGGAAGAAGATGAACTAGGGCAAATTGTCTCCGGTTATAATTTGAGTGAATAATCACTTTGCATTAAGTTGCATCACCTTACATCAACTGAGACAACCCTTAAAATAATCCTTATATATGTCTATGGTTGTGAGAAAAGAAACCCTACAAAAATAACTTGGATACGCGTGAAAAACAGATCTGAAAATCTAAATTTCGTAATTCTCGATAGATAAAGCTTCTATTGAGATCTGTCGATAATTAAACATTAAACCTCGATAGATTTATCTGTCGAGTTATCCGTCGAGCTTTAATGAGCTGCACTTCTTCACTTGTTTCTTGATTAGATTTGCATGGCTTCAATACTAGACTTGAACTTTCGTTCCTTGAAGTATCAAACTCATCCTAGATCTACCCAATTACAAGTAAAGTGCATTTTTTCAAATGATTAGCCAATTCTACATGACATATGTTTTTAACAAGTTCCACATATGTCCTAACAATCTCCCCCTTTGCCAATCCGTGACAAAACCACAACAAACAAATGAAGTATGAGAGAAGTCATAAATCACTAAACTCATAATCACTTTTTGAGTACAATAAAATCTAATCCTAACACAAACTCTTGAAAAACTTTGCAAGAGGAGAGTTCATGACACGATAGATCTTGACAACTTGTCTTTCTGAAACACTTTAAATAAAACTCATCAAGGCATCTTAGTGTGAAACAGAAATATAAGATTGCATACATAAATAAAAACATGTGTATAAAGAGAGAAAAGAAACCACACATGGAGAGATAGGTGAAATGATAACAACATCATCATATATATAAGATAAAAGAGTACAATGTTTGCTATCACTAAATGGTCACAAGATCGATGTACAAAACAGGATAATGTATCTAAAAAGAAAGAAAAGAAAAATACATAAATCCTCACTACATCCCTCATAATATAAACACTCCTCCTATCAAAAAATGTCCTATGCTAACTCTCCCCTTAAGTACATGACCACTCTCATCCCAAAACTACTTCCCCTTTTTGTCACGAATGACAAAGGGTAATTCACTAAGAAGCGGTCATCTCCTCATCACTGGAAGAGTTAGCATCCTCATCCTCATCATCATCATCATCACCGGAGCCATCATCATCGTGCTCGTCCTTTGAAGCCTGTGGAGATGGAGAGGGAGATGAAGACGCGGTGAAGCCACCCATGCGAGCCTGTAGTTGTGTGATACGACTAACACGATTGTTCACCTAATACAACTTAGTAGTGAGTGTATCGAGGTGAGCATCCATGCACTCAAGCTATGCCATGATGGCCTCTAAAGTCACACCACCCACAGAAGAAGAAGAATGAGCGGAGGTGGATGGAGCGGAATGGGCTGGAGGAGTCATCATCTCAGTCTGTGGCTACTTTGGTCGAAGCTAGGCCTCGCTCCGTCAAACAGACGCCGCACTATCGATTTCTTCGATCTTTTTATTTATTTATTTTTTATTCTCATCTTTTCTATGTTACTTCATCTAATATCTATGGTAAGCTTCTGTGTAAGGAACATTATTCTTATGATGAACAATTTCTATTTGAGCATAATTTGACATTTTTTATTTTTTATTTGTCATTTCTCATTAGAGAAAACTTTCATTTGTAAATTTCATAAATTAGTTTTGTTGCACAAATTATAAATTGATTTTACGTAGTTATACAATTGACAAAAGGGAGAGAAATAAATAAAATGATAGAGTTTCTAATAAATTTTCTCTTAATATATAAATAGATGAGTCATCTCATTCAAAGACCGAACATCTCTCTATTTTGCTTCAGCTTTTCCTTTTTCTCTTCAGTGTGTAAGACACGCCCAAGTCGCCTTCCAAAGAAAAAGCAAGATGACTTTTGTGGCATGTTCAACAGCCTCATTTAATGAGGTGTCCTATAGAATGTGGGCTGGACTACAATGGTGCCAAGCACCCAAAATTGTGAACCAACACGTAATTTGACTAATAAGTAATTTGGTTTAAAATTGGTAGTATAATTTGGCACAACCGGGGCCTAAATCCGTAATAGAATGATTTTCTTTGTTTACCTGACATATCATGTCGTCATGAAGTATGCTTATCGAAAGAACTGGATCCACTAATTTAGTCAAAAAAGCAAATAAAGTAAAATGACATGGAAGGGATTCAAATCAAACAGTAAAAGTGGTTTAAGTTGCATAATCGTTTTGTAAGCTTTCCCATTCTCACAGTGAAAATTGCTGACCAAGAAGTCTTTGCGTCAACAAGCAAGAACATGAGGCCATTTTAGAACCAAGAAAGCCAAAACAGCAGGAGTTGCTGAAATTAGATGATCAGCGACCACACTGACACTGTGCTTCTAACAACAAAGTAAATTCTACATGTGCGTGTGCTTTTTTTCATCATGGTTGCAGAAAGTTGAAAAATGGGAGCAATCACCGTTATTAAAGGATGGTCCGTAGGAAATCCTAACACGCCCACAAACCGTCAACAAAGAGGGGATGATTTACTGGAAAAGCTTGCAGGATGGTGCGTATTACTCTATCGTCTCAACAACAGAAGGTCAAAATCGTCGTGGTTTTGGGAATGCAAGTTTGGTGATGAATTTTAGTGGGAAAATAGATTATTGGGAACAGAGCACAAACGGGACTTGGTCGTTGTCAGCTGCGGATCCGAGTGACAATTGTTATGTTTACAATTTTTGTGGAAAATTTGGTAGCTGTAAATTGCCATGCAAATGTTTGCCAGGGTTCATGCCCCATGTTGCTCAGAATCAATCAAGCATAAAAATGAAATCTATATGCCTATTTATACAACTGTTACTGCATAATTGTCACTAATTGGCTGTAAAGTGCTACAATATTGTTCATTAACTGTCTTAAGAACTAACTGAAATATCAATCTATACTTGTGTACGGGACTCAGTTGAAACTACGATAAGAGGGCTGTTTGGTAACACGTGCAGTACTGTAACTAACCGCATATGCATCAGTCAACAGTCATCTTCCAACTTCCAAATTCCTTCTAGAAGCTTCCAACAACCTAGCAGTGGTGTAGTTATCTAATTAGGGACTTATGCTGTAACATAAGTGCTTGCACTTGAATTTGAAACCCAACTACTTGCCTTTGTAAGCATACATGATGCTCTGCATCAGCTTCTCTGTTGAATAAAATTCATTCATACTATACTCTATCAACAACAGTTAATTACGTAATTTTTTTAATAAAGTAATTAAAATTTAGAAAGGTCATCAAAAATAGTTTAATTGGTTGACACTTTCTATTGTTTTCAAGACATCCAAGTAGGGCCAACAAGAGCATATAGGCAATGACAATGGTCTAAGGGCCCCAAATAATAGAAGGCCCCCTTTTTAGCTAATACTATAATATAATATATTTATGTGTACATTTTAATTAAGGCTTCTTTAGACCTTTACCCAAATAATAATAATAATAATAATAAGGCCCTTTTCTTGAAGATGAAGGTGAAGAGACAAAATTAAAAATATATTAGACAAACATACCTAACAAAATTTTCAATCTAAATTAATAGTAGACAAATTCATTAACTCATTTCTTGAAATTTGGTAAAATATAAATTAATACTAGATAAATTCATTAAATCTAACTTTGACCTCTTGAAATTTGCCAAAAGTGAGACTATTTATCTCTAAGAACAAAGGCCCCCTCTTCCCCACCCCCCCCCCCCCCCCCCCACCCCCAAAAAAAAAAAAAAATTCTCTCTATCTCTCCAACTTAATTCTTGAAAAAAAATTTTAATTTCAGATTTTTTCTTAATCCTCATCTCACTGTTCTTCATCTTGATCTTTTTCTTGTTAAGCTTTCTTGGTACTAGCGGCTCGTCTAAGTGGATGGTGTGTGTGATATGCTTGCTTCGGTCTTCAAGTGGCTTCTAGCATTCAATTTTTAATTCTCCCCCTTTTTTCTTTTTTAAAATGCAAGAGTAAAAGTGTAAAACTGAGATTGCAATCTCATCTAAGTTTTTATCTATTTCTTTCCAATTCTTTTATCTCTTTTTTATTTTTAAATTTCTACAAACCAACTTACATACGTTTACCTTTCTCAAAAAAAGAAAAAAGAAAAAAGAAAAAATTGTACACGTTTAAACACCTAGTCTTCCATTATGGCATTATCACGTGGGTTGATGCATATCACATCATCCCATTTGTCATTTTGTAAACTTAAAAAAAATTTCAACAGTTTATTTAATTTTTATTGTTTAGGTATATTTTTATTAGTTATTCTTCTAGAATAATTTACTTCATATTAGTACTATTTTATTAATTTATGTGATAGATAAATTTTTATCTGTGCAGTTTTAGAGTATAAAGTGATCACATCATTTAGTAAAGTTGCAATCTTCTATTGTTCTATACTTTAAATTCTATTATAGTTAAATTATAATCTTTTATTATAAATCGTGTTTTATTTATTTAGAAATATTTCTTAATTATAATTGTCTATTAAAAAGTGGATATAAAAAAAATTTTAAAAAGAAGAAGAGAAAACTTGAAAAATAAATTGAATCTAAAAAATGATCTATGGATAAATTTGTTAGTACTAAACAAAAAACAACAAAAAAATTTGGATGAACATATAACAAATAAACAAAAATTTCATAAAATAGAATTAGAAGATATTTTTTTTTTTTTTTTTTTTGATGAATAAAAGATAATGAAATTATACAACCAAAATATAATAATGAAAATAAATACTACTTAGTTAATATTTACATATTAAAAAAAAAATGTCCCACTTAAAGTTTTCTTTAACCTCGAAAAGTTGTTGAGCAAGCCTTAATCACTCCAATAATTGTTTCCCACGAGGAGAGTAAGAAAGTGAATTTTCCAATAATTTAGCTTTGTCTAACAATTTTTTTTTTCCTTTGTTGACGGCTTTGTGTAACAAATAACCCCTCAAAATTTCAGAAATTTAAATCACCACCCTCAATGGCTTGTTGGTGAGATGGTGCACGGATATGTTTTAGTTGAAACGGGTTAGGAATAGAAGACTCTTACAAAGTTTTTTAGGGTAGAAAAAGTTATTTGGACTATTTTTCATTACGTAATATAGTTTATGTTAGTGTGTGAACAAAACGATAGGTTCTGATCCTTCTGAACCGGGGCCTCTACAATCACGTAGTTGAGGCTTCATCAGTTATGAACCCAAGCTAGGTGGCATTTCTAGTTGCAAATTTTTATTTTAGAGAAATATATTATGTCTAAAACATTTTTACAATACTTTTATAATAAATTTTAAGTAAAAAGTTGTTATTAATGGTTACATGTGCGCAAAAAAAAAAAAAAAAAAAATTGTGAATTCAAGTTAGAACCAATAATAGCATTCACTTAAGATTTCTTACAAAATTATTATGAAAACTTTGTGAATGTAACATTTTTCTTAATTTTAAGAAGTTTTCTAATCTTAGAAAATTGTTATTCACACGTGACGTGTTTTATATATGTATACTTCTGATATGGAGTGTTGATCATTTTGAATTAAAATTAATAAATATTACAATTAGATAAGAATCCATTATATGTATACTTCTGATATGGAGTGTTGATCATTTTGAATTAAAATTAATAAATATTACAATTAGATATGAATCCATTAGATGAGAGGCCACTAAAGACTTGGAGCTTTTTTATTTTTATTTTTATTTTTTATATAGGACTAAAGACTGGGAGCTTGAAAGTACATCATATACTCCAACGTGGTTTTTTCACCACTAGTAGAGGACTAGAGGGACGAGATAATGGAAAATAGTTTCCATGTGTATCTCAGCACACTTTTTTTTTTTTTAATAAAAATATTAGCACACTTTAATTATACAATAGCTGCAAAATTTCACAAGAGAAAAACCTCAAGTGTTTAAGCAGTGGCAGAGTCATAAAATTTTTTGAGGGGCCAAACTGTCACTTTAAATTTTTATTTTTATTTTTTAATTAATGGGGCTAAATTCTGTCAACACTTTTTTTAAGAAAATAAAAATAAATTTTACTAAGGAGATTTACAAGTTATATATTTTCATGAATATATGCTCTAAATACTCTTAAAATAAATACGTTATACTTTCTCAAAAAAAAAAAAAAAAAAAAAAAAAAGAAGTTATACATGGAAAACAAATGTAAATATTAGAAGAAAAATAAATAATGAAACTTTTTACTTTAAAAGATGGTTAATTAGTATGTGTGTTCTAGTGTTTTTTTTTTTAAGAGAGAGAGAGAGAGAGAGAGAGTTTCAATTTATAGTGCCCGTTTTGGATGATATCCTTTTATCATCAAATCAAGACACAAATCCGTTTTTGATATTGGGTTCCAGTTAGTTCAACTAGTAAAGTTTCTTATGGTTGTATAAGAGATCTAGGATTCAATCCTCGTCTGCACCAAAAACTGATTGGCGTCTTGGTTTGGTGATAAAGAGTTATCATCAAGAGCGGACGCTATAGGTTGAAACTCTCTAAAAAAAAATCAGTTTTTGATGTAAACAGAGATTGAACACAAATCTCTTATTCAATTAATCATTAGAGACTTTACTAGTTGAATTAAATGAAATCTACTATGTGTGTTCTAGTTAGCTCATTGTCATAAATTAAAATATTAGCATATTTATAAATAAAAGCTGAGTCTCGCAATTAGAAGGACTCAATCTTGACATGTCATGTTGTCATGAATCATGCATATAAAGAAATGGATCCACTAATAAAGAGTTTTTAATTTGTTCTTGATTTGTAGTGCAAACCGTAAAGTATAAAGGAAAAGGACAAGGAAAAGGAAAAGGATGATTGAGATAAGGTGCAATACACTAGGTATTGCACCTGATACAATTCACCCATATTTTCTCAAAATTTTTTTTTTTTTTTACTTTTTAACTTTAACTTTTTAATTCTTTTTTAATATATTTTATTTAATAGTTGAAACTTAAAGTTGTTTTTCTAATTTTCAATCTTAACCATCGATTATAATTGCATCAAGTGCACTTGATCTAAATCCCAATTTGCATACTTTTTTGGCAGCCTTTTAGACAGTGAAAATTGCTGACTAAGAAGTCTGCGTCAATAAGCAACATCAAGGAATTTTCGTACCAAGAAAGCTAAAACAGCAGAAGTTGCTGCAATTAGATGATCGACAACCACAAAGTAACCTCTACTTGTGCAGGTTCTCTTTTTCATGGTGGCAACCAAAAGAAGAAATATGGAGGGAACAATCACAATTATTTAAGGAATATCAACAAACTGCATGCTGACTTCCATGTTCATCTTGTACATACCGGTACTGTTGTGTTCCTTCCATGTTTATTGCGCTGATAGAATTTCTTTGAGGTATGGCGAGTTGATTAGAGACAATGAAACTCTGGTTTCGCCAGGGGGAGAGTTTGAATTTGGATTCTTTAGTCCCAGTGGAAGTTCTGGCTACAAAAGATATGTTGGAATATGGTACAAGTGGGATAAGCGAACAGTTGTATGGGTTGCAAATCGAGATGACCCGCTTGTCAACTCCAATGGAACTTTCGGAATTGGAACAAATGGCACGCTCCAGGTATTGGATACGAGTAGTAGGAAGGTTCATTGGTATTGGAAAGTTGATTATTCGTGTGATTTGTGTACAACTGCAAACATGATTGTGAATCTCACGGATGATGGAAACCTGGTGCTTTACAATAATGAGACAAGTCTGTGGGAGAGCTTTGAAAATCCAACGGATACATTGCTTCCAGGTATGTCGATGTCAGAAGACATGAGCTTGACTTCATGGAGAGACCGTGATGACCCTGGAAGTGGGAACTACATGCTTAAGCACGTTCCATTATACGAAGGAGATCAGAAAACACTAATCATCTACCAAGGGAAGAATTCTTCGAAGATTTACTGGAAAAGCGTGAAGGAGGGTCAATTGACTATTATTTCAGATCATTTCTCTGCCGATGCATCACTCCGTTTTCCTGAAAGAAGTAATATTTTTGATCGAAGTGATTCTAATGTTTCTTATTACGCTGGAAGGTTGGTGATGAATTTTAGTGGGATGATAGAGCTTCGGGAACAGAAGAACAGGACTTGGTCCTTGATAGAGGCAGAGCCGAGAGACAATTGTAGTCTTTATAATTTTTGTGGAAAATTTGGTAGCTGTAATCCAAATAATAAATTGGCATGCAAATGTTTGCCAGGGTTTATGCCCGATGTCCCTGAGAAGTGGCATTCTGGAGATTTCACAAATGGGTGCACCGAAAATAACAAGCCCTGTGGGGACAGAAACACCTTCTTGAGCTTAAAGATGATGATGGGAGGGGATAAACCACAAGAAAGTTATTATGGGGTCGATGAAAACGAATGCAAGGAGACGTGCCTTCAAAACTGTGACTGCAAGTCTTATTCATATGATGAAAAAAACTCATGCCAGATTTGGACAAAGGATTTACTTAATCTTCAAGAGGAGTATCTCTATGGTTATAACCTTTCCGTCCGAGTAGCAATTTCCGATATCGGTAATCTACTATCTGTTCGGTTTTACTTTTTATATGAATTTGCTTGAATTTACTTAGTTTCTGTTTTAACAATCACTACAATGTTATTTACTAACGTATAATTAAGTATTGTAATTTTAGTAAACTTAAAAGCTCGAATTCATACGAAAATAAAAGACTAAAAATGCAAATTGTAACTTCTAAATTTGTGGGAAATTTATTTCAATTACTTTATTTTACTTTCATTCAATTGAATCTTTTAAGTTTTAAATTTGTTATATTTAGATTTTTTGTCAAAATTTGTTAAAAAGTTGCCATTAAAAAAAATATTATAATAGATGATCGATAAATACTTTCATATGAAAAAAACTATAAAATTAATAAAAATATTTTATAGATTTTGTTGTGATAAATTTTTTCAAAATATTTTTTTTCATTAGTTAATTGCATATTTAGTGACATTTTTTTTTAACAAAATTGGATAAAAGGTTTGAATTTATTAAATTTAAAACTTAAAAGACTTAATCAAACAAAATTAAAGTTAAATAATTAAAATGAATTTCAATTAAACTTAGAGGGTATAATTTACCTTTTATAACCAAAATAAAAATTTAGAAACCAACTTGTCCGGCCGTACTATTTACGAATAGTCAAAGTAGCTGTTTCTATGCAAGATGTTAAAGAAAAAGCCACTTTCTAAACATACTGGGCATGCAATAATGGTAGTTCTATCTGAACTTTGTATGTGAACATCCTCAATAAGATTGCCAAAATGGACTAAAAAGTCAATTTAGCAATGCAAGATGTTGAAGAAAAAGTCACTTTTTGAACATACTGGGCACACGATAATAGTTGTTCTATACGAACTCTATATCTGAGCATCCTCAATAAGATTGCTAAATTGACTAAAAAGTCAATTTAGCAACTAATATCCTAAAAACAACTTCTACAACAAAGAAAGCAAAGTTAAAATAATTTGAGTTTGAGCTAGTAAGTTGCTAGAGCTTAAAACTAAAAACAAAAAGTATTTTATTTATTTATTATTATTATTTTTTTTTTAATGTGGAGTGTTAAAAAAATATATTTTAATGTATTGGTAGTTGTGGTTGTGGTTGTTGTTTATTGTGTTAGATATATTATTTTATTGTGTTGTTTATATTATTTTAATGTGTTGAATGTTAAAATAAAAATTTTAATATTTGGTGTATTATTAAGTGGGTTGTTAAAATAGATAAAATAATGTTTTAAGTTACTAAAAGTTATATTTTTTTTAGCAATCTTGCTGCTGAAAGCCAAGTCCCGTTTGTTTGTGTTCATTCACTATTTGAAACTTGAACCTTGTGCAGAACCAACTGTACAAAATTGCGTGCCTTGTGGCACAAACATGATCCCCTATCCTCTTAGCACTAGTTCAAATTGTGGCGATCCTATGTACTACAGTTTCTACTGCGACACTACCACGGGTCAGGTTAGCTTCAAGGCACCAAGTGGGACATATCGAGTCAGTGGTATCGATCGAAATACGCAGAAGTTTTTTATCCAGGTCAAGGATGGACGAAGTTTACGGTTAAACCAGTCGTTGCCATTCCATTTAACTAGTCCAAGAAACTCTAGTTCTAATGTTTCATCTAAAATTACAAATGATGTTGAGATTGCTTGGGACCCACCACCGGAGCCAGTCTGTAATTTAACTGCAGATTGCTTGAATTGGCAACATTCATCTTGCAAATCAGCAAGTGATTGGAAGAAGAGGTGCCTTTGCAACGTAAGCTTTCGATGGGATGGCACAAACTTAAGTTGTACACAAGGTTGGAATTCTATAAGATGTTTTGCAAATTAAAATTATTTTTTGTTACAAAGAAAGAATTAGACTAATGTTGCTTGGCTATGTTGTTTGTTTGTTTTTTTTTTTTTTTTTTTTTTTTTTTTTTTTTTTTTTTTTTTGGGGTGGAAAGTAAAATAAATAATAAATAACCCATTGTTTTATCCTTGAGACACATTAAACCATATAACACTTCAAAATCCCACACTTTTAGATATGTACATTTCATATATATATATATGAGGTTGAGATTTGTTTGTGGTTTTTGGGATACATTTATGAAAGATCGTGGTTTAAAGTGTCTCATCAAAAAATATTGTGATAATGGTTGCTTTAATGATTTACCAGTATGTTTGGAGTGGCTATTTAACTGACGAAGAGTTCTCTTACACTAGTTTAATCACTTTTAATCTTACCTTAATAGTTGGGAGGTCTTTTCTAAAATTTACAAAATCGTCTTCAGCAATGTCAATGCGATTATAATGTCAAATATGTTGTAGTCTGTATTTTGCACGAGTTGATGAAAACATACATCCTTCAACTTCTACTTATTATCATTTAATTAAATCATTTGAACCTATTCACCGTAACCAAACTTGATGTGAAAGATTTTTATTCACTTCTATATATTGAAGTATAACTATTCTTTCTTTCTTGTAGTTTCTTGGCCATTAGAGAAAAGAATAATATTGCTTCCGATTGTTGGAGTAACTAGTGTGATTGTTCTCTGCGTCATTATTGTTATGTACCTATGGCGAAGAAAGATGACAAAGAGAAAAGGTAAGCACTTTGTAAAATGCATACCATGCACAACGCATATATATATATATATATATATATATATGAAGGCAGAAGCATCACTCTAGAAAGAAAAACATCTTGATACCATCTGTAATCAGACATAGTAGGACATCTCAAATTATTCAACAAATCAGAAACTCGAGATGAAATATTAGATGGAGTGCCAACAAAATGTTTGAGAATGGTATAGATCAAGGTATTCACACCATTAGGAATTCCGCGACCAATACTTTCATCAAAAATAGGAAGACCTTCATCATTCTTTTTAACAGAATGTTTAATAGAATCTCTGGATTCTTCTGTGAGATATGAATCTCACCATCCACGAAAAGTACCAGAAAAACCAGTGACAAATAAATTAACAATTTCACATTTTGAAGCAAATTTGAATTTTACTTTCTGTCCAAAAGGATCAGTAGTAATTCCATCATGCACAACAAGAAGAAGGCGGAAGCACAACAATGTGTGTATATATATATATTAGGAGAAAATTGTCAAATGCCCTTTTTGGGCCAAAAAAAAGCATTTTGCCTCTTTTTCCAAACTAATTAGGGAAATGTCTCTCTTTTGAAACAATATTTTCTCAAAATCGAGTTATAGAAAAAAAAAAAAAAAAAAAAAAACATTTCTAAAGCCCTATAGTGGCGTTTTAATGACCTATAATGACGTTTTAAGGACCTATAATGGCGTTTTGAAACTCGAGTTCCATGAAGTCGAGTTACATGCAATTGTTTCCCCTTTTTTACCTATAACTCAAGTTCATGGAGCTCGAGTTACAAAACGCCACTATAGATCCTTAAAACGTTACTATAAGCTCCTTAAAAATGCCACTATCGGGCTTAACTCGATTTTGAGAAAATCAAATTTCAAAAGAGTAGCATTTCCCTAATCAGTTTGGGAAAGAAGGCATAATGCTTCTTTTTTTGCCCCAAAAGGGCATTTGGCAATTTTTTCCTTTTTTTTTTATTAATTTGAATAAGAATAAATCAAATTATATTTTCTTCCATGTAAATAACATGTGAACTAAGATATGTTAATGTCTTCTTGAACTAGAACATAGGCTTATTGATCAAAGAAATCGAGCACATCACATGTTACGCAGTGAAAGCCATGTCCAAGACTTGATAGACTTAGGTGAGTTCAAAGAAGAAGATGAGAAAGGCATAGATTTACCATTTTATGATTTGGAAAGCATACGAGTTGCTACACATAACTTCTCAAATGAAAACAAGCTGGGGCAAGGAGGCTATGGACCTGTGTATAAGGTAATTTGAGCAACATTTACTAGTCATTAATTAATGTTCACATCTTGTTCTAGAAGAAGGTAATATTAATTATGCATTGTAAATTTCGGTCCCAGGGTAAGCTTCCAAGTGGTCAAGAAATTGCAGTAAAGAGACTTTCAAAAGTCTCGAGTCAAGGTTTAAAAGAATTTAAGAATGAGGTGGTATTGATTGCAAAACTTCAGCATCGAAACCTTGTCAAGCTCTATGGATATTGCATAGAAGGGAATGAAAAAATTTTACTTTATGAGTACATGCCTAACAAAAGTTTAGACTTCTTCATATTTGGTTGGCTTCTAAACCTAACTCCAATTATTTTACTATCCATGTTATCCTGACTTTGTTTCTTATTTTAGTTTCTAAAGTTATTCTCTTAAATGCAAAATGAAAATTTGCAAGATCAAATGCAAAGTGTAATTTTGGATTGGGAGATGCATTTCAATATCATTTTGGGAATTGCTCAAGGGCTTCTTTATCTTCACCAAGACTCTAGATTAAGGATCATTCATAGAGATTTGAAAACTAGCAATTTTCTTCTAGATCACGAAATGAACCCCAAAATATCAGACTTTGGATTGGCAAAGATTGTTGGTGGCAAACAAACTGAAGCAATCACAAGTGGAGTAGCAGGAACTTAGTATGTTTCTTTTAGATAATATGATTTTTATAACTTATTGTTTATATATTATGGGAAATCTTCAACCCTTTTAACTTCTTTTTGACAATATGCACATAAGTGCCTTGTTAATATTATAATTTATGCAACCTTTGCAATGTAGTGGCTATATGTCTCCGGAATACGCATTAGAAGGAATCTTCTCAATCAAATCTGATATTTTTAGTTTTGGTGTAGTTATACTTGAGATTATAAGTGGAAAGAAGAACACAGGTTTTTATCAATCACAACAAGCAATGAGCCTTCTAGGTTATGTAAGTGTATTAAATTTTCATAACTATCTATGTTTGTATCACTTTTTTGCTTCATTATATTCTAGGTTAGGTACGTGTTAAATTTTCTAATCTTCTATGCTTTGGTAACATTTTACTTCATAACAATGTTTGTTTACTGTCACAGACATGGGGACTGTGGACCAGCAACAAATTGTTGGATTTAATGGACGAGACCCTACAAGATACTTGCATTGCAGATCAGTTTGTGAAGTGCCTAAATATTGGTCTCTTATGTGTACAAGATGACCCAAGTGATCGCCCAACCATGTCAATTGTTATCAAGATGCTCGATGGTGAAACTTTGAACCTTCCTACTCCTAAACAACCAGCCTTTTTCGTAAGGAGAGACCAATCCAACTCCACTTCTTCTAATAAACCAGAATCAATTAATGAAGTAACGAATAGTCTAGAAGGACGATGATGCATGGTGAAGGTTCTCATGAGTCTTGCTTTTCTTTTATGATTACCCTAGCAAAGTTAATTGTGCATCCACAAGGAGAAAATGTAAATATGTGTCCGTAATTATATTCCTTTGCTGCTGGATGCTTCTTTCAGGTAACTATAAATCATTTCCCGTGTTTGTTGCACTGGAGTTTTGAATTCAAACGAATAAGATTTGAGATGTTTTATATTCTTGCTATTTTAAAGAAGTTTTTGTATGCTTTAGAAGACATCTTAAATAAAGAAATTCTTGTATTTATTGTCTATAAATATCATTATCATAACGGATTTTAATTAATTAGATCAATTGGTAAAGTTTTTATCTTTTCTTTTGAATATAATTATTTCAATGTGTGACTTTATTTATATATTTATTTATTTTTAATTTTGGGCTTGATGACAATCTGTTTTTAATAGAGTATATAGTGAAATATTCATAGTGAGACCAGAAATTTTTAAATATCAATTAGGTAATTGACAAAAACACTTAAATAATTGCTATTGAAAATTTATTAATGGAAAGTGACTTGTAATTGCTTTCAGTTATTGGAGTCTAATGTACCTCTATAATAAAAATGAAGTTATTTCTTATTTGTACTCAGATTGTGATACTCGTATTTTCTTTTCTTCTTTTAGAAAAATAAAAGACAAAAAAGAGAGATTTTTTAAAAGGGTAATTATGTAATTTTGATATTGATTTAGTATATATAATGTACTTTAATAAAACCTAGCCTCCTTACTCCTTAGACCTATTAGTCACCTTTGAGTCGTATAACTCTAGAGAGAAGACTACCAAAGGATTCCATCTAAAACCACAAAATGCTGCTCCATCAAACATGCTATATCCTAAAAAATTTGCAATCTTGCTACAATGCGCTCTCATTTTTTAGAGTGCACTGTAGCTTAAATCTTATAAAAGAAATAAATTTTTATTACTTCTCTCATCTCTCTCACTATATTATTCTTTCCTTTTCTCTCACTAGTGTCACTTCTTCTCTCTTTTCTTCTTTCCTTTTCTCTCACTGGTCTCCCTTTCTTTCTCTTTTCTTCATTCACCGACATCCGCAACTAAAAACCATGGTGGTAATGGTGGTGGTACCCCCTCAACTTTTTTATTGGCCAATTTACTCCTTAAATTATTCACAACTGCCAAATCAATACTTCAATTAGTCACACGTTAAAACACTAAAGGAATATGCACATGTCACTCACGTGACTTTCAAATACAAACATAAAAAAACCCAAATGTCCAAAACCCAACGGAAAGAGGAGAAGGGAACCAAGTCTGGCAAAGAGAGAGAATCCACGCCATTCAGAGCCATTGCTGAGCTTCTCTCTGCCGTCTCGCCGGCCTTGTCCCAGCAACACCTTGGTGGTTCCGCCGCACTGTTCTATCTGCGTATGTCTCTGCCCTGCCAAGCTCCAACCATCTTTCTTCCTCAATTTGTCGCTGACCTAAGCCCTAAGCCCCAAGCCTCCATCGTTGACCCATTTCGACGTTTGTGTTTCTATTTTGGTATGGGTTTTGGCATTTATGTTTGTGTTTCAAAGTGGATTTTGGGCTATGTTTGTGTTTCGGTATGGGTTTCGGCATTTGTGTTTGTGTTTCGGCGTGGATTTTAGGCTGGGTTTCAGGCTTTGTTTGCATTTCGGGTTTGTGTTTCAGGCGTGGGTTTTGACCTCTCTCTACGTTTCGAGCTGAGTTTTTGTTGGTTATTCTCAATCTATTGGTTTCTATTGGTTTTAACGTGTGACTAACTGAAGTATTGATTTGACAATTGTGAATAGTTTAAGGAGTAAAATTGCCAATAAAAAAGTTGAGGGGCTCTTTTGATCAGTAGTTGAAAGTTTAGGGGGTGTACGAGCATTTTTCCTTTTTTTTTTTTTTTTTGGAGGTAGCTTGTGATTCTGATGGTGGTTGTTTTGGCTAGTGGTGTTGGTTTATTTTAATGGATTTTGTGGTGGGTTGTTGATGATGGTGGTTGTTGTTGTGGTTTTTTTTTTTTTTTTTTTTTTTTTTTTTCAGTGGGTTGTGGCTACCACGGTGGTGCTAGCGGTGGTTCTAGTTTGTGGGTTTTTGGTGGTCCAGTTTGGGTGTGATGTTGTAGGGTTTTTTTTTTTTTTTTTTTTTTTGGGCTATGGGGTTGATTTTTTTGATGGATGTTGATTGTGGTGGCAGTGGGTTGGCCATGGATCTGACTTTGCTATTGAATGTTGATGGTTGATTATGTTGAATGTTTGTAGTGGTGGTGGCTGGTAGTGGCTAGCTGTGGGTGTGACTGGGATTGCTTGGATTGAGAAGAAAGTGGTGGAAAGAGAGAGACACAGTGGTAAAATAAAAATAATATTATTTAAATGAAGTTGTAAAAAAAATAGAATGTTTGATGTTTGGTGGATTGTAAAGTGGTTTGTTAAAATTGATAAAGTAGGATTTTAAAATGGTAAATACTAAAATATTTAGCACTCTTGATGAGAATGCTCTAAAGAAAAAAAAAATCAAATAGGCATCCATATAGTTTTAAAAAATTATAAATACTTAAAATTGCTATTTCTAAATATATTAAGTGTATGTTTGGCTCCAAATTAAAAAAAAAAAAAAAAAAAAAAAAAAAAAAAAAAAAAACTAGCTTATTTTACTATTCAGCTTATTTTTATTACTATTCATGGGTCCTACTACACTTTTTGATACTATTCATGGGTCTTATTGTACTATTTTAGCTAACTTTTACCTTTATCTACAGTATTTTCAGCCAAAAGTTTTCAGTTTCAGCAAAATAAACAGATCCCAAACAAACCCTAAGATGCAATTATTTACCAACAGGTTTGACTTACCTCTAGTATTTTTTATCTGGAGATGTCATTTTATTTTAAATATACAATAGCAAGTAGTAGTAGGTTTTAATCTCCACATTTTATTTAGTTAGTGAGTGATGTGACAGTTTCTCATTAAAATAAAAGGAGATTCTAGTTTAAAAAGTACTGGAATTAAGCCAAACCCTTTACCAACAAAGACAAAGACAAAGACAAATAAAAACAAAATAATGTTTTTTTTAACACTAGGTTGGCTAGGATTTTTTTTTTTTTTTTTTTTTTTTTTTTTTTTTTTTTTTTTTAAAGTTAGAACATTCACAATGGTGGTATTAAAAAGTTTAGTTTTAAATACTTCAAAAATGTATTTTATCTATTTTACTACCTTACTTTATATGGTCAGCTATGGTGACGAAACCTTTTGTCACAATATGTCCTTATTTCATTACCAAAAATATATGGTGACAAAACTACATTCATCACCTAAGCTTGGTCATTGAATGTCCTAGTGACGAAAATTTTTCATCACCAATAAAACAATGATAGGTGACGAAATTTTTTTGTCACCAATAAAAAATGATAGGTGACAAAATTGTTTTGTCATCTAATATTTTTGTTACTAAACCTTAGTTTTAGTGGTGAAATAAATTCGTTACCAATGATTTTCTATTTTTAATTTTTTTTTATTTAACCATATAAGGTGACGAAATATTTTGTCACCGATTGTATTTATTTAATTTTTTTTTTCAATTTCAATAGATTAGGTGACGAAATATTTCGTCACAAAATGTATTTTTTTCTTCCAATTTCAATAGATTATGTGACAAAATTTTGCGTCACTGGTTGTACTTTTTTTTCTTTTTTTTTTTTAATTTCAATAGATTAGGTGATGAATTATTTCATCACCAATTTTTGCTTATAATTTATTTATTAATGTTCTTTACATTTACTTGTCATTACATTAACCTGTTCATTTCCAACTACATCCATAAACAAATCATCCATTCATTCCCAACCATATCCATAAAAAAAAAAAAATAATAATAATAATAATAATAAGCATTTATACAATCTAAAAATGAAATAAAGAACCATTATACTTTTAAAACCATTGAACCAAGTTGTTCACAATGTAATTACAACCATTTATATATACATGATGTCTTCCATACTTTACAAAAAATTATTTGAGTTCAAGTAGTGCGACAAAAATAGTCTTTTTGCCACCAATTCCCTATCTACACGAGTATAAAGAAAAATATATCAATACCATATCTATTGGAATAAGCAACTACTTGTACAACTAATCACAAGATTGCCCAAAGTTCAACTAAATTTGATACATTGATATTACGATCATGGATCCAGTTTAAAAATACAGTTTGATACAAGTAACTAATTTAATTAATGAAACTTAGCATGAGATAAAATCCTGAAAAAATTAAGCTAATATGTCACCAATCCCAAATTCATTAAAGAATATTTACATACAATATAAACAAATTGCACTTATCAAGTCACTTACACAAGTGTCAATGCACTATGAGAATATAATTAAGGAAGAGCAATGATGATGCACAAAAATCAATAGACTGAATGCTAGCCCACCATCAAGCTACATTATACATAAAAAACGCATGACAAAGATGATAGACTCATGCCACCACAATTCAAGATATCCAGTCTCAACCAATGCAATTTGCCTTGAAGTACATTGACATCATCTAAGAGCACAATCATCAAGTTCCCATTATCATTAATTCATTTATTCATTCACCTCTAGCATCATGCACATGTTAGATTATTACATAATGTAACTAGGAATGCTATCCAAATCACCTCTACTATCAAACCATTTGCAACCAAAAAATGTTTGTAAGACCTCAAAATTCCACAAATATCCATGACAATAAGGGGTTAATAAACATTGGTTATTAGGAAAGAAAATAAAACACTAACCAAGATGTGTTCTAGTTAGTAGATGAGCTCCCCCCCCCCCCCCCCACACTACCACAAATGTCATGGAAACCCTTGCTCCTAAAAAATTGTATGATGCCATCTATCTTCTCCTCCTGCCTTAAGTTTCTATCATGGATCTCATCTATCTTCTCCCACTGCCTTAAGTTTGCATCTTGGAACTCATCTATCTTCTCCTTCTGCCTTAAGTTTGCATCCTTGAGCTCATTTATTTGACCCTCGAGTTTTTGAATATATTGAGTTGAGGAAGATGATGCAGGAGTCCTAAGAGATGAGGAAGACCTCAGGCCAAGTTCCTTTACCTAGCCAGATCTCGGCTTAAGAACCATCATAGATATCTCTTTTTCGGTCAAAGACTCTGCATCAGGAGTACTACAATGCTTTTCTTATACTCTCAACATCTCTTGCTGTCATTTCAAATAATAGAAACCATCAATTAGAATCGAAATAAATATATTTTAGTTTTGCAAACATATATAGAATAGAAATACATATATTCTAGTTTTGCAAACTTAAGGTATGTATTGATATACGTACATATGTATGTTCGCAATTAAGGTGAACCCACTGATTAGTCTGTGAATTGAAGTGGGTATCATGGTAGACTTTTGCCAAGTTAGGAATATGACCTCTATTTTTCCGCCTCTGATTAATTTGCTTTCCAATGTTAGAAGACAAGTAAATTAATTACAACAAGTAATATGCTAAACTTTTGAAAAATTGAAATAACACACACCTCTTCATCTACTCTAGCTGCAAGCGACTTTGCTCCACATCCATGGATGTTTTTGCCAACCATTTCTGCTCTTTTTTTTTTTTTTTTAGCATTTCTTTTTAAGACTTTCTATAAAGAATAAAGACCATGAAAATATTAGAATTTTGACTTAATTTATATATATATATATATATATATATATATATAGTTTACAATATAAATCTACTTCACCTTCCAAATAAGTATTAATCCAACGAATTTGATAGATCAAATAATTTAACATACATGAGAGAATAATAAGATCTACATAAAACATTAATCCAATGGATATATAGGGAGGTATTATATAGGTGAAAGGTGAGAACATACTTCACTTGTAATTAAAATTTTCCAAGTATTAATTACCAGTCAATCTTCATTACTCCACTTTCCATCAATTAGTTCAATCCATTTTTCTCGTGTGACATTGTTTGGTGAATGGTTTATTGCATACGTACTTCCTTCATCACTTACAAGTTGTTTATATTAGGCAAACAACTTATTGGAGTGGCTGTTCAATAATCTACCACACTTTGTATTTAGAGTTTTTTTCACAATTACATATTCTCCTTGTAGATCAAATTGATCCTACAAAGTGAGGTATGTATAACAAAAATATTATTCCATGAATTCAATATGCTTAGTGGCAACATCAACAATACACTACAAAATATAGCATAAAGTACAAAACAATGTAATGAAAACAACAAAATCGAACTTATGGACAACTACCGCTAGATTTTGAATGATCGCCTCTTTTTCACCGCTATCAACATTCTTCCAACAATAAACATTCATAGTGGACAAGTTTGTATGCACTTGTACACCAATTTGGCTAGCAAGCTTGTATGCATGTTCACCAACAGGAGCACAAAACTTTAGAGCAATGCCAACCAGTAGCTTCCCATGTTTCTCAACAAGTCCTCATACCCCTAATCCACGCGTTGTGCCACAGACACGTCTACTAGTCGATGCTATCAAGGCATAATATAAATTGAATCAGCAATTGAACCAAATATAGTGTGATTATGAAATCAAGTAATGGAACTTAGATATCTCACCACTCGTGCTAGACGATGTGCCCACAAACTGTGCCTCTACATTAGTAGAAATTTGGGCATGAGAATCTCCATCGAGATGTGTGCTCGATGATGGGCCAGTATGTTGGACTGCTGGGGTAGATTCCTCACGCCTTGAACGAGCTATCTATATCATACAAAAGTATATATAGATATCTAAATTCATTACAAGTTAAGATATAAAAAAGTTATTTCATTATTTAGAATATCTTCAATTGATGATTTTCATTGATCATTCCAAGCACAATATTACAAAAGTATCTCAGGCACCAAATCACATACATAGTACCTCAAAAACTCCACTGGGAAGTAGGCTCGATAATGGGCCTATATGCAGGACTATTGGGGTAGATTCCTCACGCTGTGAACAAGTGTTACATCCCGATGCCAACTATATCATAATATATATATATATATATATATATATATATATATATATATATATATATATATATATATAAATTCATTACAAAGATATAGACAAGTTGTTTCTTCATAATATTACAAAGTACGAAGTATCACACGCACTAAATCACATATATTATACAAGCACAATATTACAATTTATCGCAAGCACTAAATCACATATATAGTATCTTATTATTGATGACTTGCATAATTGAGTGTAATTTATTACTTCTCAACTTTAAACTTTAGTGTAATTTTATTTATTTTGTTGATTTTAGACTTGATTTTTTGTTATTTAAATTTTATTCCAGATTTGAAGAAAATAAAGATTTATTCAAATAGAAGAGATGTGAAGCGGCTAGAGAGAATATTTGGTCTTGGATAAACGGAGCTAAAGAAAAGAAAAAAAGATGGCTGAACCAAAAAAGAATAAAGCAGAAAAAAAAGAAGATGAGAAGAGTGGCTGAATTGATAAAAAAAAAAAAAAAAAACGTTTTGGGCTGAACTGAAAAAAGTTTTGGGCTGAAGCAAAAACGTTTTGGGCTGAAAAAAGTGTTTTTGGGCTGAAAAATGTTTGGGCTGAAAAGCTGAAAAACGTTTGGGCTGAAAAAAAAAGTGTTTTTGGGCTGAAAAACGTTTGGGCTGAAAAATAAAGGGCAACACACCTAAAGAAAAGAAAAAGAGGGCTGGAGCAAAACAGTAGCGTGGAAAACAGAAACAGAAAAAGGAAGAGAACAGCGGCGTTGAAGCTGAAAGAAAGAGAGGGCCGAAACAGATAATTTTTCAGCATTTATTTTCCTTCAAATCTTCTTAGAAAAATTATGGGGAATTCGTTTATGTTGAATTTAATTTTTAGCATGAACTAAACTTTCTTTATTCTAGGAAAACGATGTAATCTAGTTCCGAACTATGCTTGCTTTTCTATGTTAATTTGAACAAATTTTCTTCATGTTTGTCTGATTTATTCTAAGTTTATTGCTTCTAATTAACTGGCCATTAATTAGATGATTTTAATCTAGTGATTTGCTATCGAAAGAGGGAATTATAGGATAGATCTTGAATATTTCAGCATAAGTAAATATAGAGATCGAAAGACTTGTATGAACCTATGTAGTATTAAAATCGTTGGTCTTAATGCTTTCTTGTTTTATTAAATTGCATACTCTTGTGTAAAATGATGAACAAGAATGTTTCCAATTGACTGTCGAAAGAGGCTTTTGAATGAGTTTGGAGATTGCTAACAAAGAGAGAGAGTTAAATTAAATTAGCTAGATGAGTAAAGCATAGTGAGGAATTAGGTGAAATCGATTTCCTAGAAGTTTTCTTCCCATTAAATTGATTTTTGAGCAACATCTCCTTTTTTTTTTCCTTTGCGTATTTTCTTTAATTTGATTTTATTTTAAATTCTAGTTACAAAAACCTTAGTGACTTCTCTAGATAAAATTGAGATTAGCATAATTTTGGTATTTGTCAAAAGTAAATTACCAATCCCTGAGGACGATACTCTTCTCATCACTTTACTATAAAACTACGATACTGTGCACTTGCAGTTTTGCACCGTTCAATTATTTAAAGAACTAGATGACTCATCATCATCGTCATATTCACCAATAGGTGGTACATAGTCGTTGTCATCTTCCTAAACACTTACTCTCTTTCTTTCCACATGTGCACATCTAGGCTGAAAAGTTAACAAATTCTTCAATCCCAATGCATTTTATTCACTCTTGGTTTTGCTTGATTCTATGTGCTTTTTCCATCTCATATTTTGCTTTTTTATTATGAGTGTCTTTGCCTTTTTTGGCCATTTTTTGCAACTATAGATTGACATAGAAAATAAAATACAATGTCTATTCATTACAAATTCTTAAAAAGTACGAAACATAAATTGGAACATCAAATAGAAATATACATGAACAAATATAATCCAAAAATAATTAACACTTCATCTTCATTGTTATCCCCTTGCTTTCCTTAACCTTCTGGAATATTCTCAACTTCAATACCACCTTTATAATATTGAATATTATCTCCAACATCGATAGGGATGCCATCGCTAATGGCTTCTTGTTGGAATGCATCATTAGCTTCTGTTTGATCATTGGATTCTCCATCACCCACCTTTGGCACATCAAACACTCTCCTATATTGTACGCATTGTACAACATGCCAAGATTAGTTTGATACCTCCATCACGAAGGTAGAAAACTTGTTTCACTTGACTAGGTAGTATGAAAGGGTTATTTTGATACCACCAACTCTGCACATTGATACTTGCGCAATGTGTCTCAGTTCGTATCATACTCCTTCGACTAGTTTCATTACCAGTATTGTACCATTCACACTAGAACAAAACAACTTTATATTGATACATATACTCCATTTCCCAAATTTTGCACACATGAAAATAGAAGTCGTGTATTTGTCCATTGAACATGCAAACTGAGTACTCTTTCACTAGTAACTTAGGACCATCTGCTAATGACCACATTAGTTTTGTAACTTCCAATGAGTCGTTCTCTTTCAATCTATTCATCTATGATGACATGTAAAATGTGACATTAGTAGTGAGCAAATTATATAATTTCTTAATACTATTTAATGTGTCACAAGATTCAAAATGTCTTACACATTCTTTGAACCACTTGGAAAACTCTTGTTGTTGTATTTGAGTTATGTCTTCTCCAGTTGGATTATGTAATGTGTTTTTGTGTTCACTATTCAAAACAAGTGTTTTATATTTAGCTAAGAAATGCAAATAATATTAAGGATAATTCAAGCATAATCAATATAAGACATCACATACTCTAAATAACACTCCAACTCTGGACAATTGTACAACAAATACAATTAAGCAATATCACACAATTCACGTAACATCCTAGCATCATTCCACCTAGACCCAGTGGGTCGAGCTGCTCATGAGAAAATGGTTAGCCCTTGGCCATATTCACTACAGTCTGCATTTCTTTCCCTTCAATTATACACAGTTTAAACTCCATCAAGATATAATGATGAAAAAGTAATACACTTTTTAAGAATGTAAGCCTCTGCAATTGAACCTTCTGCTTGAGCTCGGTCGGAAACGTATCTTTTCAATGTTCCAAGAAACCTTCAAGGGAAAATGAATTGGGAGTATGACTACACATGCAAAAAAATTTGCTTAAAAAAACACCCGACAAATCGCAGTTGGCGTCAGCACTGGGTTAGGTTGGGCTTGGCTTGTCGACGTCAATGTTGGGCTCAGCTCAGCTCAGCAGCGACTAGTGGCTGGGTTGGGCTAGTCGGCGATGTTGTATGTGTGTGTGTGTGTGTGTGTGTGTGTGTGAGAGAGAGAAAAAGGAGAAATAAAATTTTATGAGTAATTTGAGGATTTAGGGTTAATTTCAATTTTTTACCCAAAAATAAAAATAAAAATAAATTAAGAACTCTGGTGCCCAAAACACATAGAATGCATGCCCTAATTGTTTTACAATCAGTGACAAAACCTTATTTCGTCACCAATGAAACCTAATTTTTTTACCATCAGTGATGAAACCGTATTTCGTTACCAATGAAATTGTTAAGGACATATTTTATGTAATTGGCTAACCTTTTGACAAAATACACTTTACTTGTAATTGGGTAGATCTAGGATGAGTTAAGTACTTCAAGAAACAAGAGTTCAAGTCAAGTATTAAGGCCATGAAGATTGGGCCAAGAAATAAGTAAAGAAAAGTTGTTCATTAAAGCTCGACAGATACCTCGACAGAAATAATATCTATTGAGATTTAGAACGAAGCTCAATAGATGCTTGATAGAAGCTGAATCTATCAAGATCTACGAAATCAGAATTTCCAAATCTGATTTTTTGCTCTTGCTGACATGTATGTATAGGGTTTTTTTTTCTCACAACCCTAGACATATATAAGGCTTATTTTAAAGGCCGTTATAGATGGAGAACACATACAGAAAGTGACCTAGTGCCTTATTCTCTCTACAAGAAGTTATTGCATCTTTTGTGCCTTAGGGTTTTGTAACCAAGTACTTTTTTATCTTCATTATTGATAAAGTGAAGAACCTTGCAGCCAACAACATCTTCAAGTTGCTAGAGTTAGTCATATACTGGGATCCGTGCAAAAGGGTGGCGTTCATATATTGAAGAGTTAGAGGTTCTGAAGCGGTAGAAGTTTTCTACTGTAAGTTCATCTACGGGGATTGTAGAGTCTAGCGACAAAGGTTTTGTACTAAATCTGAAACTTCTCTTTACTACAGTGAATTTCTTTTCGGGAATGTTTCCCTCTAGGTTTTTTTTTTTTTTTTTTTACTGTGAAACTAATTTGTTTCATTGGTTTTCTTAGGTCATTATATCTTATCTTATTTACTATTCCACTGTGCATGATATTGACATGATATTGATGTTTGTTTATTTTAACAAGGTTTATTCATAATAAATCTAATTAACATCTTGGGTTTAACAATGAGGAATTCAAGAAAATATTATCCACAGAAGTTGCCAAGGAAGCATGGACCATTTTTTAGACCATCTATGAAGGTACCAAGGTAGTAAAGATTGTGAAACTTCAAAGACTCACTAGTAGTTTTGAAGAAATAAGGATGGAGGAGGATGAGACCTTTGATGAGTTTTATGCTAAACTTAAGGATATTGTGAATTCTGCCTTCAACCTTGGAGAATCTATAACAAAATCCAACCTATGAGATGGGATTAGGTTTAATGGGAAAATGTGGAAAGAGTAGAAACTTAGCTCTTAAGGGTATAAAGGAAGAGATTGATGACTCTAAAGATGAAGATGAAATCGAAGATGAAGATGAAGATGATGATAAGGATGAAGATCTAACCTTCATAGCTAATGAGATTATCAGGCTTCTTCAATATAGGAAAAAGGATAAGGACAAACCTAGGAATCTAAATCCTCTAGGAAGGGTAAGAGTGAGAAACCCCTTATCCAATGCCTTGAGAGTAAAGGTTTTGGTCATATGAGGATAGAGTGCCCGAACTACCTTATAAAGGAAAAGACAAAGAAGTCAAAGGATAAAGTGTTGGTTGCTACCTTTAGTGATATTGAGAATGAATCTTATAATGAGTATGTGGATGAATGTGATCACTTTATGTCTTTTGTTGCCACAACCGATAAGGTGATTGTGGAGAGTGCTAGTGACAGTGAGGATTCTTTTGATAATGAAGTACCTAAGTAGTTGAACTTTTAGGAAGCCTATGATAAGCTATGCACTGAGTTTATAAAATCTGATAAGGCTTTACATCATTGTAGAAAAGAGCTTAATGAGGTAAAAACTGAAAAAGCTGATCTATTAGTCAAATTAGATGGGACTACATGGTTGGTTGAGACTCTTATTGTGGAGAACATCTCGTTAGATGAGAAGGACAAAAATATTGAGGTAGAGCTTAGTCAAGCTAGAACTCAAATAGAGAGGATGTCTAATGCAAAGCTTAATGAGGTCTTGAATGCTTAAAAGCCTAGTTTTGATAAGGCTAGCTTAGGATATGTTGACTCCTCCAGTCCCTCCTCTTCCATGGCTTTTGGATTAAAGACTGTCTTTGTGCCCCAATCTGAGAAAGGTGATAAAGGTATGAAATCCATGACTAATTTGTCTAATTCTAAATTCTTTGTTAGACCTCACGCTAGGAAGTCTAGTAGTCCTAAAACTACTCATGTTTACCACCATTGTGGTGTTTCTGGACACATTCATCCTAATTGTTTTAAGTTGTATCCTCAAAAGTAAGTGTCCAAACAGTCACAAGTTTCCTCTCAAGGAACTACACATCTGTTTGGAGAGTTATTAAAAGTCTTGAGTTTTTTTAACTCAATTTCAAAAGAATTCTAATTCTTCTATGTCCTTTAATAGACATACAAGGACACGTGCCTTTTCATCTTCATGGCCAAAGACTCGCGCTGTGTGGGTGAGAAAGGAACCTATGACTTAATTGTCTTTTCTGTTGTCCTCTGCTTTAATTCCTTCTATTTAAAGTAGGACTCTCTTTGCTTGATTTCTTATTTTCTTTTGGAATCATGCTCTCTTGCATTTGCATCTTTCTTTCATATTTTCATGTTGTTTGTTTGTTTTTGTTTGGTTGTTTAGTCTTTATTTTGTGTCTTTTTCAAAATAAAAAGAGAAAAATCAGAAAAAAAAAATACAAAAATAGTGTGTGTTTGTGTATGTTGGTACTTGTGTACCTTTGATGGCCATTGAAACAAAATTTCTAAATTTTGTATCTCTTGTACTTAGATGAGCATCTTAATGCACAACTAAGCAAGTGAGCTTTGTGGCTCATGTTTGTGATGAGCACGATTAAGATGATCTCTTGTATCTCATGCTCATATCACTCTTTTTGACTGGAAGGACTAGAAAATCCTAAGAGAAAAGCATAAATAATTATCTCACCACTAAAACCCGCCAATCATAAATAACATCTGTGTGTTTAGGCACAACAAAATTAGGTTGTTTTAGCTTACATAAATGGGCATTTCTTCTCTCCCTTATATGCTCATGCATACTATGCTTAAAATAAAATAAAAAATTCAAAGAAAAAAAAAATAAAAGCAAAAAGATTAAAATGCTTTTAATCTGATTGTAAGTGTGTTTCTAGGAGATGTGAGAGCTATAGGATGTACCTCGAATGTGATAGTCTCCATCAAACAGTTATGATTGTGTGTGAGTGTATTTGATTTTTTTATGTCTCAAATCTTCATAATATGAGACATTTATGCACTCTTGTTTTGTTTCACACATATCACGCAAATTCTTTGCTACTCTTGATACAAGTGTAGGTACGATGTGATTTGGCCATCACAAATGATATATATGTTAATATATACTTGCTAAACAGTCTTAACTTGTTTTCGAAAAATAAAATTAGTTAGACTTGTTTAGTATGTTTGTGTGTCTTTTGATCTAGAAATGCTTTACATTTAAATTTGAGCTGTGTTTGAGTGCTTAACGTGCTACTTGGATGCTTGTTTGAGTAGCTATTTTGTTGCATTCATCTTATGTGCTTTTCTTCCCTTGGAAAACCTTACTTATGTCTTCTCGACAATTGCTCGATACCTTCTCGACAGCAGCTCGACACAAGTTTCTTCTATTGAGATTTCTGGATTTGACCTCGATAGCTTCTTGACAGCTAGGTTGATCCATCAAGCCAAATTTATATGCTCTCTGTCTGTTCTATACGTTCTAGACAGATTCTCGATCCATCGAGATTTCTACGTAGCTTCTCGATAGATTCTCGACACATATCTCAATCTATAGAGGTAATTTTATGTGCTCTCTGCAGCTCGATAGCAACTCAATAGCTTCTCGATCTATCGAGACCCTCTTGCATGCATTGTTTTTCTCATGTTTTGCGTCTTTCTATTATCTTGTCATCCCTAGCATCTTGTTTCATTACATTCATGCATTTATATGGATTCCTTGTGTCCTTTGATCATCTTAGATCATCTTTATGTTTCTTGGGTGAAGCTTTATAGCTTTTTGTACCCTTTGTCAATCATGACAAAAAGGGGGAGAAAATGTGGTTTCTTTTTAAGATTCTACATGTTAGGGGGAGAAATACATGTCTTTGTTAGGGGGAGTTGTATTTCATCTTGTTAAGGGGAGAGTTTACCTCCTTGTTGTTTTAAGAGCTTCTTTTAGCTTCTTGTACCTTGGTTTTTTTACCTTCATTTTTACACACATTATGCTTATCTTTGATATATATATATATATATATATATGATGATGATGATGATGATGATGATGATAATGATGATGATTTATGTCTTCTTCACCTATCTTTACATGTGCTGTTTCTTCTCTATCTTTATACACGTGTTTCTTTACGTACGCAATCTTTATTTCTGTTTCACACATGATTCCTTGATAAGTTTTTTAAATGTTTCAGAAAGATAGGTTGTGAAAGTCTATCATGCTATGAACTCTTTTCTTGCAAAGATTTTCAAGAGTTTGTAGTAGGAATAGATTTATTTTGTAATACAACAAGCAGTTATAAGTTAAGTAATTTTGTGGCTTTGTCACAAATTGCCAAAGGGGGAGATTGTTAAGGACATATTTTATGTAATTGGCTAATCCTTTGACAAAATGCACTTTATTTGTAATTGAGTAGATCTAGGATGGGTTTAGTACTTCAAGAAACAAGAGTTCAAGTCAAGTATTAAATCCATGAAGATTGGACCAAGAAACAAGTGAAGAAAAGTTGTTCATTAAAGGTCAACAAATACCTCAACAAAAATAGTATCTATCGAGATTTAAGAATGAAGCTCGACAAAAGCTGAATCTGTCGAGATCTACGAAATCAGAATTTCTAGATTTGATTTTTGCCCCTAGCTAACATGTATTTGTAGGGAGGGTTTCTTTTCTCACAACCCTAGACATATATAAGGCTTATTTTAAAGGCCATTATAGATGGAGAACACATGCAGAAAGTGACCTAGTGCCTGCTTCTCTTTGCAAGAAGTTACTGTGTTTTGTAACCAAGTAATTCTTGATCTTCATTGTTGATGAAGTAAAGAACTTTGCAGCCAACAACATCTTTAAGTTACTGGAGTTAGTCACGTATTAGGATCCGTACAAAAAAGTGGTGTTCATATATTGAAGAGTTCAAAGGTTCTGAAGCGGTAGAAGGTTTCTACTGTAAGTTCATCTACGAAGATTGTAGAGTCTAGGGACAAAGGTTTTGTACTAGATCTGAAACTTCTCTTTACTATAGTGAATTGCTTTTTGGGAAGGTTTCCCACCATGTTTTTTTTCCTATGAAACTAGTTTGTTTCATTGGGTTTCCTAGATCATCATATCTTGTCTTATTTACTATTCTGCTATTCATGATATTGATGTTTGTTTGTTTTAACAAGGTTTATTCATAATAAATCTAATTAACAACTTGGGTTTAAAACTTGTTAATTCTATCAGTCGTGGTCTAAATTTCCCAACAAAAACCTAATTTTTTTACCAATCATGATGAAAATTTATTTTGTCACCAATGAAATCTAAATCTTATATATTGGGTGATGAGATTAGTATTTTGTCACCTTATTTTATTTTATTTTTTTTGGTGATGCCAATCTTTCGTCACCATAGATCTCACTTTCAGTGATGACAATGTTCATCACTATAGACAATGGTACAACTCGTGCAACTAAAAACCCAATGGCGCCTTTATATTTCATGAGCTATTGTGACAAAAAACCTATTTCGTCACCAATATGAATATCTTTAGTGATAAAATACCATAGTAAAATATTTTATCAAAATTGATGACGAATTTTTGTTTTCCTCACCGAATGTTATCATTTAGTGATGAATTTAGTTTTCCCCACTAGATTTCGTCATGATAGCCCACTTTTGTTGTGGTGTTACTATACATCCAATATCAAATGTTCATTTTTTTTTTTATTTTTTTATCATTTCATTTAAAATAATATAAAAAAGTCATTAAAATAATAAAGGAAGAGAAAGAATTTGAGTTTTTTAAATTGAATGAAGAGATATAATCTTAACAAAAAATTGTATTTTATTTTTAACAACTTGCTGCAATCAATTGCTATTTATACTAGTTTACTATAGTTGCAAAAAATTTAACTTTAGCTTCTTCAATAACACATGATTTTTTGGTTCTTTGGTGGTAAAATAGTCTTTTTTTTTTTTTTTTCTAAAATACAATCACCATTGTAAATGTTTTTATTATTTTTGTTAAGTTTTTGGGTTAGATAGTTGCTATTTGGATGAGATTAGCTAGACTTATTGAGTAGAAAGAGGGCCTAAGGTTTTGGAAGGAGGACCTAATTACAAAATTGAAATATTAAATAACTAAAAAACAAAATTTTGAACACAGGGGGTTTAGACCCCTTTGGGCCCTTACCTGGGACCGTCCCTTGTTAAACCCTAGGATAGGTGATTCTAGTCATATTTTGGGACACCATTCTTAGTTATTGAATTGATTGTGATGGATTTTAGATTATGCTGGAGTCTACTTGGGAAGTTGTAAGAGTTTTTTGAGTAGGCATTGATGGATGTAAGCAACCTTTTTTTTATTAGTTATATTTTGGCTCAAAATACAAAGTATATATATATATATATATTTTTTTTTTCTTTTTTTTTTAGTAAACAATAATACTATAAACAAAAAATTTCTCAATTGTAGAAAATCAAACAATTGAAAAGAAATATGGTTTGCAAATATAAATTTGTATTGATGTATAATGAGTTCAATCTCTATTTCAATTTTTTTATAAAAAAATGCCTTCTAATTCTATCTTCTTTGATCTTAACTCGAACAAGAAATCTTCTTGACTTTGGTTGGAAGATGGATTGAACAGTCTTCACAACAAATCTCTAGCTTTGAGCTTATTAGAGATTTATTGTTCCTCAAGTCTTCAAATGTGAAGGCTCGTAGGTTGAAATTCTTCAGGGCTTTAGAGGCTTGATCCATTGAGTTTCAAAGATTTGGGTTTGTTGAAGTTTATGGAGGCTTTTTAGTTTAATTCCAATAGAACTTCAAAGAACTCGAACAAGAGTTCTTTTTGACTTTTGTTGGAAGATGGATTGAACAGTCTTCACAACAAATCTCTAGCCTTGAGCTTGTTACAGATTTGTTGTCCTTCAAGTTCTTCAAGCCCTTTGAATGTTCTTCAAGTTCTTCAAAGATGCTTCAAGTTCTTCAAAGACTCTTGAGACAGAATTTCTCTAGAGCTTGGGCCTCTTGAAAACTTGTTTGTGAAAATAAGAGGAGATGTCCTCTATTTATAGTGATTTTAGAGGATAAATTCCACTTTAAATTAATATACTTGAAAATATGTAGTAGATTTTTTATTGGCCCAAATTCTTCTTAGAGATAATTATCTCTATTTATCTATTTTGATAAATATCATATTTTGATAAAGATAATAATCTATAAAGATAAATAATTATTTCTATTTAATTTATTTTAATAAAGATAATTATTGATCAATTTTGAATAGAAAATTTATCTTTATTTTATTTATTTATAAAAATAATTATCCATAAATTTTAAATAGGAAATTTATCTTTATCTTGTGGGCCAAATGACATGTGGCGAATTTCAACATGTTAATGTAATATCAGTTTGGATGACACATGTCATCACGTAATTTAATTAATTTAAAATTTGCCACTAAATTTTGATGCAGCATTTTATGATTGGCTTAAAATTTTTGCCTCCTACAAATACTTATTAGAATACACACGAAAATAGTAAAAATAATATTTTAAATCGGGTTTATAATACATTACATAATCAAAATACAATTGAAAAAGGGCCTAACCTTTGTAGTTGTAGATTAAGTTATAAACAACAGACACTAAACACACACAAACAATGTGAGATAAACATACCTTTTTTTTTTTTTAGTAAACAATAATACTTATTAGAACACATACGAAAATTGTAATAATAGTGTTTTAAATCGAGTTTATAAACATTACATAACTAGAGTACAACTACTAAATGGCCTAACCTGTTATAAATTTTCTAGTAGCAAACTTGCACATTGCACGTTATATTTTTTTTAGGTGATCTTATTAAATATATATTTCTTAAAACCTTATATATATACATATATATACATATACATATATATATATATATATAATGTGAATCTTTACATATATTTGTTAGGATATATGTGATTCACTTGTTAGGAACATATGTCACTATTTTATATAATTGGCTAATCCTTTGATAAAACACACTTTACTTGTATTTAGGTAGATCTAAGATGTGTTTAATACTTCAAGAAATTTTGTTTCAAGATCAAGTGTTAAAATCATGCAAGTCTGTCCAAGATTCAAGCTGAAAAGTGTCTGTCATTAAAGCTCGACAGCTAGCATCTATCGAGACCTATAGAGCAATTCTAGTTTGTGGCTCGACAGCAGCTCGACAGATAGGTATCTATCGAGGTTTATGAAGTTCATTTTTTTAGGACTGTTTTTCATTCAATTCGTGATTGTATGTTTGGGCTTTATTTTCTCACAACCTTAGACATATAAAATGATTATTTTAAGGGCAGTTAAAGGTGACACAAGTTGTACAAGTGTTGAGCAAAGTTTGTTTAAGAAAATTGTGATAGGAGATAGAATTACCCTAATTCATCTTTCTTGTGAAGAAGCTGCTGTGTTTGTACACCATAGGGTTTTGTAACCAAGGAGCTTGTCGATCTTCATTGTGATGAACCAAAGAACTTTACAACCAACAACCTTTTTTAGTTGGTGATTGAAGTCACGTACTGGGATCTACGCAATTGGTTAGTCATGTACTGGGAGTCGTGCATTATACGGAGAGATTGTCATTATAGAACAAGTCCAATTGGGTATTGGGATAAGAGTTCAACTGTAGGTTGGTATAAGATACTGGGATTCCTTTACTTGTAACCGCTTGTTGTGATAATAGTGGATTTTCGGGAGTGATGACCTTAAAATCACCCGATGGGGTTTTTGCCGTGTAGGTTTTCCCCATTCGTAAACAAATCACTATATCAATTTATTTTCTACTGCATACTTTAGTTATTGGTGATTTGTTTGTGCTACCACGCGTTTACATGTTAATTTGATTAATTAATAAACTTGACTAATTAATCAATTAATTCATCACAATAGTTCAATTCGTTTTTGGCCTATCAATATCTTTAAGTAAATTCTATATATTTAACTTCTTTAGATGTGTAAAACAATGGACTAGTACTCTATAATAATAGTTGCTAATTAATTTTATCATTTTTTTTATGATCTCATTTGTAATGCTTCTTACCATTATCATATATTTACTAACCGATGATTTCCATAATAGAGACATTAAATGAGAGATAGCATCATTCATTAGATTTTCAAAAAGTAATAGTGTATGAAAATTTTGTATGTGTGTGTGTATATATATAAGGTCAAATGAAATGTCAAAAAAAAAAAAGATTTTTTTTTTAACTTTATTTCTTATGCAATTTCTATTATTACAGGAGAACATCACCTTTTCAGTTATGATTGGAAATATGGTTTCCATGATTAAAGTTTGGTTAGTGTTAAGTTTAAATTTAATAATATGATTGTATTTAATTGTTGATTATTGATTTAATTTTTTAATAGTTGTTTTTTTAAGTGATTATTGTTTCTAATTTTTTTTTTAAGTGAATGTAATGGTTTATTTTACTACATTGTAAAGTTTTTAATATTATCCGTATGAATATCTCTATTTTATTTTTCACTTCTCCTTATAGCTTTTTTGTTTTCCAATTATCGTCTACTAATCACATTTGATTTTTTTTTTCTTTATCTACTATTTATTACTTTGCATTGTTCTCTCTCTCTCTCTCTCTCTCTCTCTCTCTCTCTCTCTCTCTCTCTCTCTCTCTCTCTCTCTCTCTCTCTCCATTGGCTACCTATCATTTTCCAAAATTTGATGATGATTCTATGGTATTAAATATGTATTATTAGTTTCTTTATGTTATATTTCGTTGGGAAAAATGTCCATACACTCTCTGAACTTTAAAGGAGTGGATAGGACACCTCCTAAATTTTCATTTCAGCCAATTTACTCATTAAACTTTACAACTTTGCCAAATTAATACATTAGTTGGTCTACCGTTAATATACTAATAGAAACAGACGTGATACACACATGAAATCAAAATCAATCCTCTAGACCCGTGTGGAAAGAAGAGAGAAGCTTTAGGGAAAGACTATTGAATCAGAAGAAAGAAGAGAGAAGTTCAGGGAGAGAGACAATCGAACCAAAACAATTTTCGGTCACTACACTCCTCTCTTCGGCGTTGGAGCTCTTTGTCCCACTGTCGATCTTGCCGTCCTTGGTTACCAAGTTGGTCCCACCACATTGTTCAAGCATCTAGATTCGACCCATATTCTAGCATCTACGACCAAAAGCAAACCACTATAAATAATTTGTGTACCTTTTTGTTTGTGTAGCTGATGACGATCAGGATTAAGCAATTTCATGAGCTTACTTTTCTTTGCTTTTGGGTTTGGATTTTTTTTTTTTAAATGGGATTTTTTGGTTTTGTTTGTAGTGATTTTGAAAGATCTGTGTTTGTTGGGTGAGCTGAAGGAGACAACATAATAAAGTGTTTTATTTCTCAATCCAAAATGAAAATCATTTTATAAAGTATAAATTGCAGATCCAAATAATATGCTGTTGAATGTGGGGGAGAGATCAATAGCAAGACAAATAAACCCGTCGTCGAAGGAGGAATGCGGCGATCGCTGGTGGTTTTGCTTCAGTCGTGTCTCTTTCTTCTTTTCATATGGGTTTAGTACTAATTTTTGTATTGTAAACTCCCATGTGTTTCTGTTTGTATATTAATGGCATACCAATCTTTTTTTGTTGAGAAAGTAACGTTAGACTAATCGATGTATTAATTTGGCAGAATTGCAAAGTTTGAGATGTAAATTGGTTAAAATAAAAGTTTGAGGGGTGTCATGACCACTCGTCTAAAGTTTAGGGGTTTATGAGCATTTTTCCTATTTTGTTTGATTTTCTCATTATTATTTTTTTTTTTAATTTAGTGTTTCTAAATTGACATTTGTTTTGTATTCCATTTTTCCTTTAACATATTAGGTGTGAGAATGAGTGTTTCTCTAGCATTACTCTACTTTATGAGGACAATTTTATTTATTGAATTTAAGTAAATTATTATATGTTTAATTTTTTAATATAAAAAAATAGAAGGAATATAAATAATTTAATGATGTGGAGGATGTAACTAAATTTAAATGTTGAATAAAATAATATGAGAAGAAAAAAAAGTAAAAATAAAATATATAACAATAAACACCAAATTATCAAAAGCATGCTATGTAATATAATAATAATATTTTTTATTTATTATCTTTAATTTTTTATAATGCAATATGATAACATTTAAAAATCAAAGTGAACCAAAAAAAAAAAAAAAACCAAACAAACTTAAAACACAAAACTAAATTGAATCAACCTAAAATAAAGTTCTAAAGAATTTGCAAGAAAAATTAAAAAGTCCACCAAAAATTGAGGGAGAAATAACATTTTTTGTGAGGAAAAATTATATATAGAATGGAAGAGTGAATGACAAATTTACGCTAAGAGGAGGATAATAAGAAGAAACAAAATAAAGAAAGATAAATGGAAAAAGGAAGAGTGATATTAAGGTAAAGGGTTTGGTAGAGGGTTTGGGGAGATGAAAAAGTAACGGGAATGAGAAAAATTGGAGAAAGTGTAAAATAGTATATTTTTAATTTTTAAAAAAATAAAAAAGATGAGAATATATAAATAATTTAACGATACAGAGGATCTCATCTTATTTCAATGTTGAATAAAATAAGATGAGAAAAAAAAAGTAAAAAAAAAAAAGATATAAAAATAATCACTAAATTATCCAAATCATTCTATGTAATAGAATAATATTATTTTTTATATATTATCCTTAATTCTTTATAATACAATAGGATAATACTTAACAATCAAAGAAAAAAAAATTAAAACACAAAATAAATCTCATCAACCTAAATTAGAGTTCTAAAAAAACACAAAAATTTATCAACCTAAAGCAAAGATGTAAGAAAAAAAATAAATAAACAAATAAAATCTACCAAAAAATTGAGAGAGATAGAGAGAGAGAGAGAGAGAGAGAGATAATCTTTTTGTGAGTGAAAACTATTCAAAGAATGGAAGAAAGGATGACAAATTTATAGTAAAGTGGTATAAATAAGAAGAGACAAAATAAAGAAAGATGAAATGAAAGATCAATAGTGATATTAAGATAGAGGATAGTAGGGAGATGAAAAAGTAAGGGGGGAGAAGGGTTAAAAGAAAAAAGGATAATGACATGAATGAACGCTGATGTAGCTTAACTGGAGTGTAGTAACAATAAATGTTATACTTTAGCTTTTAAGATATATATAGATATAGATTAGCTTTCCTATTGAAATATTAAAAACTTATTTGATTAAGATGGTTATTTAGAAACTTTCTATCTCCTTCAAATTTGGGTCAAGCATGTGTCACTTTTGTGAAAGTAACATGTCCAACATGCAAACCATTGGGTCACACACATCTTGTTGGTTAGGAATGAAAAATTAATAAATATAAATCAATTTAAGCATCAAATATATTAAAAAATTAAATGGCACATCACGGTTTGAACTCAGTTGAACCTCGGTTCAACTTCAAAAACCTTGAACTTCTCCCTTTCTTGGTTCATTAAACGGTCTAGATTTCAAAACCATGGTTACAGTTACCAAGCTTATGAAGTTTCATCTTATGAAAATTTATTTATTTTACTAGTAGATAAGAGGAGTTTAGGAATCCTTTTGAATTAAGATTGAACTTTTAGTACCACTAGTTGTTAATCTGTGCTTCGCACGGTTGTGTTTTCGTTTTAGTTTATAAGCTTGTATTTATCACAAATAAAAATAATTTTTAGTATTGTATAGAGAAGTTTTTTATTATTATTTTGTGTTGGCCTATTTTAATTCATAGATGAATGTGATCTAGGGGACAAAGTCTACTGGTCCTCACCTTATCTGCCGTATATGCCATACAATAGCTAGATAAACAAAAGAACGGCATGTGTCATGTTTCCAAAATGCGATGTTGATCTCTACCCCTTTTTTGCCGATGCGTCTGCAGTCTGCACAGCCATTTGCTTCACAGTATGTATGAAGTAGGTGAATGATCCAGTTCTTAAAATCAACACAAGAAAGTAAAGCCAAAGAAAATAACGAAAACAAACCACGAGAAAGATGAGTGGAGGAATATGAGAACCCCGCCAATGCGAGTCAACATGCATCTCCAATAATTGAGCTTTGTGTAACAAACTACCATTTAGCTTGCACAAATTTATATCATTGCTCTCAATAGTTTATTCGTGAATTGACATGAGATAAGTATGCACTATGCAGAGACGTCAATTGAAACGGGTTGGAGGATCTTCCTGTCGCAATCAGGTCTGCAAATACCGATTGCTCCCTACATGGAGTTAATTTTTAGACTTTAACCTCTCGTACAGTTGTACTTATACTTGACACCAAAATAATAATAATCATAGCACAAAAATACTCAAATACATCATTCAATAAAAGCAAATACTCAAATCTATCGATTTCTTCGATCTTTTTATTTTTTTATTTTTTATTCTCATCTTCTCTATGTTACGTCATCTAATATCTATGGTAAGCTTTTGTGTAAGGGACATTATTCTTATGATGAACAGTTTCTATTTGGGCATAATTTGATATTTTTTATTTTTTATTTGTCATTTCTCATTAGAGAAAACTTTCATTTGTAAATTTCATAAATTAGTTTTGCTGCACTAATTATGAATTGATTTTAAGTAGTTTAACAATTGACAAAAGAGAGAGAAATAAATAAAATGATAGAGTTTTTGATAAATTTTCTCTTAATATATAAATGGATGAGTCATCGCATTCAAAGACCGAATATCTCTCTATTTTGCTTCAACTTTTCCTTTTTCTCTTCAGTGTGTAAGAGCATTAGCATCAGAAAATTCTAATTCTACTCTATTTTACCATTTCAAAAGGCCACTTTATCATTATACCATACCATTTTACCATTTCTCCAACATCCCAAAACTCTATTTTTATTAAAATATTATTTTTTAATCATTCTTTATTATTTATTTCCAACCACTACATTTTTTCAGACTTGGCTGGAATTTCATCATTTTTTTCATCCTTTTTTTCACTCTCTCCCATGCTCTCTGTCACTTTCTCTTTGCCCCTCTGTTTCCCTTTCTCTATGCCTGACTACCTCTCGAGTTTGTGGGTCTCTCTAGTGCTGTGTGTGGCTGGGCTGTAGTGGTTTTTCGTGGATCGTAGGTCTTTGCGATGGATTGTGGATCGTGGAATTTTTGTATCTCTGCGGTGGATCGTGGATCGTGGGTCTTTGCGGTGGATCGTGGATCGTTTTTCGGCGAGTTTTAATTTTGTTGGGTTTTGATTGATTTTGGTGGGATTTGATTTTTGTGGTTGGGTTTGTGGGTTGATGGAAGTGGCTTTGGGTGCTGGTTGTGGATGGGTATGGCTATGGTGTTGGTGGCAGATTGATTTTGGGTTGGGGTTCACGGTGATGGAAGGTAGGTGGGTGAGTGGGTTTTGGTTTATGGTGGGTATGGTTTGTGGTGGTGGTGGCTAGTGGTGGGTTGATTTTGGGTTGGGGTTTATGGTGGTGGCAGGTGGGTGGGTGAGTGGGTTTCGGTTTATGGTGGTTGATGGTGGTTGGGGTTGAGGTTGTGGGTGGTGGTGGTGGCTGTGGTGGCTATGGCTGTGGTTGTGGCTGTGGTTGTGGTGACAGTGGGTGTGGGTAGTGATGCTTCAGCGATGGAGATGGGTGAGAGGCTTGGTGAAGCTTCAGCGATGGAGGATGGTGTGTGATGTTGATGTTGATGTTAGGAGGAGGATAGTGTTTGGGTCTGAACAAAGGAGAGAGCAAACGGAGAAACAGAGAAGGAAGAGAGAGAAGATTTCGTTGGAAAAAACATAATAAAATATTATTATTTTTTTATAATACTGTGAACAGTACAATTCTATGTTTAGAATTGTACTGTAGCAGTATTGCAAAAAAATTTGCAATACTGCTGTTTACAATTCCCTAACGCAAGAGTTTTTGGAGCTTAAAATACCAAATTTTCCTTAGATTTGGCATTAGCATTCCCCAATGCTAATGCTCTAAGACACGCCCAAGTCACCTTCCAAAGAAAAAGCAAGATAACTTTTGTGGCTTGTTCAACAACCTCATTAAATGAGGTGTCCTATAGAATGTGGGCTGGACTACAATGGTGCCATGCACCCAACATTGTGAACCGACACATAATTTGTCTAATAAGTAATTTGGTTTAAAATTGGTAGTATAATTTGGCACAACCGGGTCTGAGGCCTAAATCCATAATAGAATGATTTTCTTTATTTACTTGACATATCATGTCGTCATGAAGTATGCTTATCAAAAGAACTGGATCCACTAATTTAGTCAAAAAAGCAAATAAAGTAAAATGACATGGAAGGGATTCAAATCAAACAGTAAAAGTGGTTTAGAGCCTGTTTGGACAACAAAAAATCATCACTCAATTTCCGTCACTCAATTTTCATCACTCATCACTCATATCTCATCACTCATCACTCATCACTCATTTTTTCACACTCATTTGGCAACATCACTTTTATTTTCATCACTCAATTTTTTCACACTATTCATGGGTCCCACACCTGTCAGCCGGTACAGTTTTTTTTTTTTTTTTTTTTTTTTTTTTTTTTTTTTTTTTTTTTTTTTTTTTTTTTTTTTTTTTTCAGTACCCAACTCATCGAAGCTAATATTATTAAAAAAAAAAAAAAAAAAAAAAAAAAAAAAAAAAAAAAAAAAAACTGAACGGCCAACCCAGGAAAAGAAAAGAAAAGAAAAAAAAAAAAAAAAACCCAACAGCCAACGCCAACCCAAGAAAAGAAAAAAAAAAAAAAAGAAAAAAAAAAAAAAAACACAGCCAACGCCCAACCTAGAAACAACAAAAAAAAAAAAAAAAAAAAAAAAAAAAAAAAAAAAAAAAAAGTCAAAAGGTGGTCAAAAGTTACGGCTTTGGGTCCCCTATGTGTGTTTAATTACAATATTGCCATTGAGTTATGAGTTATGGAAACTGAAAACAACCAAAAGTTGTTTTCAGTTTCCATAACTCATAACTCAAAAATCAGAGAATTGAGTGATGGAAACAGAGTTATGGAAACAGAGTTATCGTTTGGCCAAACAACCTTTTTACTATGGGTCCCACCATTTTTGAGTTATGAGTTATGGAAACTGAGAATTGAGTTGTGGAAATTGCTTGTCCAAACAGGCTCTTAAGTTGCATAACCGTTTTGTAAGCTTTTCCCATTCTCACAGTGAAAATTGCTGACCAAGAAGTCTTTGCGTCAACAAGCAAGAACATGAGGCCATTTTAGAACCAAGAAAGCCAAAACAGCAGGTGCAACGCCCCAGGCCCCCCCACCCCCCAAAAAAAAAAAAAAAGTCAGATTTTAAGTAGCCACACGTGACCCACCAACCCTTATTTCTCCACCACACACCACACACAAATATCTCCTCTCAGCCGGCCACTTCCTCATTTCTTTTGTTTCTTTTTCTCACAAACACACACTCCTCTCTTCACCCCCTCACACTCCCACGGTGGCCACTCCACACCACCACATCCACCATCATTTTTAAGGAGCCACACGTGACCCACCAACCCTCATTTCTCCACCACACACCCCACACACACAAATATCTCTTCTCTCAGCCAGCCACACCTTCCTCATTTCTTTTGTTTCTTTTTCTCACAAACAAACACTCCTCTCTTCACTTCCTCACACTCCCACGGTAGCCACTCCACACCACCACATCCATCATCATTTTTCTGGCAAGATCACCTGAAAACTCCATAGGAAAACGGTAAGGCTCACTCAACCCTACTATTTGAAGTAAAAATTTTTAATCTTTATGTGGGTTTATATGCTTTTGCTTGAGGTTACCGTTATTTAAGGTTTAATAATAATACGCATGTGATTTATGACCATTTGAAGTGATATTTATGTGTTTTTATGTATGAGTGTTGGTCTTGGTGGATGTATTTGATGAGTCGGTTTATGATTTTTGCATTGGTGGTTAGCTAAGTGATGACGATTTGGGAGTTTGGCTTTTTAAGGTGAAATAGTTGACGAATCTAATTTTTATTGTGTATTTGGAGCTAAAAGAGGATTTTCATTTGGGGTTGGTAATGGTGGGTATTGTTTTATATGTTGTTGTTTTGTGGGTCTCTTGAAAATGACATGTTTGAGGAAAAAATTCATAAAGTGTTAAGATCTCTTATGGTTAAGTTGAAGCTTGGAATGACATGATGATAAGTTGGAGTCTATGCCTTGTAATGAAATTTTTGAGAAACTTTAGAAGTTGAAAATATTATTTGTGAGACTAAATCTAGGCTTGCCTAATTTAGTACTTATTTGGCAATTCCTAATATGTAACTAGATATAATTTTTAAGTTTTATGCTTATTGTGATAGGTTTGCTTGGTATTGTTTAGGTTTTAGCTAATCTTCTTTAGAGTTTTGGAACTAAGCTTTTTGTGGGTTGCAAGGTAAGTAGCTTTTAATGGGATTTTTTGGAAAATAATTATGTAGTATAAACTTTGTCTTTTTGGTCAAAACACATTTTGGAAAATTAATGGTGGAACTATGTTTTTCTAAAAAGTGTTGTGTTGTGACCCTACTATTTATGATTATATATGAAAGAATATATTCTTATTGCATATGGGGAATTGCATGATTTGTGAGTATGGAAAAGATAAGCATCTTTTATAAAATTCTTGAGAATGGATTTTATGAATTTATTGCATTATTTGCAAATTCTAAAGATGTTTTATCTTAGTTTGTATTATTTGGGAAATTTTCGCAAAATATTTATGACAAGAAATAGTTTAGAGGACTTTGAGTATATTGTGGCTATTTGGTTATTGAAATATTTTATGAAACTAGTTGGAAGTGAATTGTGTATTTCAAATACTTTAACTTATGAACTTTTGATGTAGTTTTGTCATTGTGCCATGATATTAGTGATGGCCCCGTCTGTGTGGCATTGGGTGAGGTTTCTGGATTTGAAATGGTATTGGATATTTTATGGCTCACAATGAATAATATGTAGTTTCATAGTTACTTTGAGAAGCTTGGTGCTACAATATGATTATCATTCTTGTCATGATGTTAAGGAAATTTATTTTGCAGAATTCAAATGGAGATTCCCAAATTTTACTGTGTTTGTAAAATGTTCATTATCATGAAACTTATATTTCCCCCACTTTCGTTAAATATGCTACTTACTGGGCTCTATCTCATCCCATTGTTTTATAAACTTTTCAGAGTAGGCAACAATCTTTTGAGATAGTTTTTTGGTGGCTAATAGTAGTTAGATTAACTACTTAAGGAGGTTGAATTTTTGTAATGGAGATACTAGATGTTGTACATCTTAAAGTAGGCTTGACTCATTCTTTTGTGTATTATAGTGGTTGTGACTTTATTTCCGCTAATGTGACAAGCTGTTGTTATGTAATTATTTATTCAGACCTCTATTCTTTTGTGGTCATTGGTCATTGTAATTATTGCTTAGAACTTTGACTTACTCTGAGAGTATATTCAATGGAATTATTATGATAATTCTTGATGTTTGTATTTGAATATGATTTATGTGGATTGGATTGTAAAAAAAAAAAAAAAAATCTACAGGTACTTTGAGATATCTTTCTCATGCTTTGAACCCTTTGAGGTTTGGGGCGTGGCAGCAGGAGTTGCTGAAATTAGATGATCAGCGACCACACCGACACTGTGCTTCTAACAACAAAGTAAATTCTACTTGTGCGTGTGCTTTTCTTCATCATGGTAGCAGAAAGTTGAAAAATGGGAGCAAACACCGTTATTAAAGGATGGTCCGCAAACTGCATGCTGTGTTCCATGTTCATCTTCTACATACCAGTACTTCTGTGTTCCTTTCGTGTTTATTGCGCTGATAGAGTTTCTTTGAGGTATGGTGAGTTGATTAGAGACAATGAAGAAACTCTGGTTTCGCCTGGAAGAAAGTTTGAATTAGGATTCTTTGGTCCTATTGGAGGTTCTGAAGAGAAAAGGTATGTTGGAATATGGTACATGTTGGATAAGAACATAATTGTATGGGTTGCCAATCGAGATAGCCCACTTCCCAAAACCACTGGAGCTTTCGGATTTACAAAAGATGGCAACCTTGCGGTATTAGATATGAGCAGTGGGAAGGTTCATTGGTCTTCTGAACTTGGTAGTTATTATTGGTGTGATCCGTGTACAACTACAGACTGGATTCTGAATCTCACGGATTCTGGAAACCTGGTGCTATTCAATAATGAGACAAGTCTATGGGAGAGCTTTAATAATCCAACTGATACATTTCTCCCAAACATGACTATGGATCAATACATGAAGTTGACTTCTTGGAGAGACCGTGATGACCCTGGAACCGGGAACTTCACGTTTATGCTAGGTCCAGCAGGAAATTCCACACAAATCATCAACAAAAGGGGGAATATTTACTGGAAAAGCTTGAAGAATGGTGGGTATTACTTTATCGTCACAACAGAATTTCAAAATAGGTATGGTTTTGAGAATGCAAGGTTGTTGATGAAATTTAGTGGGAAGATAGAGTATTGGAGACAGAGCACAAACGGGGATTGGTTGTTGTTTGATGTGCAACCCAGTGACGATTGTAGTGTGTACAACTTTTGTGGAATATTTGGTAGCTGTAATTTAAACAATAATAAATTGTCATGCAAATGTTTGCCAGGATTCAAGCCCCATGTCCCTCAGAAGTGGTATTCTGGAGATTTTTCGGATGGGTGCACCAGAAATTCGATGTCCTGTGGCGACACCTTCTTGAACTTAAAGATGATGAGTATAGGCGGAACACCAGAACAAAGTTATCAGGTCGGAAACGAAACAGAATGCAAAGAGTTGTGCCTTAAAATCTGCGACTGCAAGTCTTATCAATACTCTAAAATGGCATGCTCGATTTGGACGCAGGGGCTAGTTAATCTTCAAGAGGAGTATGTTGACGGTTATAACCTCTCCATCCGTGTAGCAATTTCCGATATAGGTAATGTACTAACTGGTCGATTTTACATAAATTGCTTAGATTTACTAACGTAGTATTTTACTTAAAGGAAATTTAGAGAGCGTCTTGAATATGAAGTAGAAAGTTTAGAAATCTTGCAAGCTGTTTATAGTCCAAGCCAAAGTCCATACAAAATGTTAAAGAAACAGCCACTCTCTTAAGATACTGGATACAATAATAGTACTAGCAACTTAGTAACTTTATTTATAATGAATTTGACAAGGAGCATGGTTCTACATAATAACCAAAATCTTGTCAAGGTGAGCCGATAATTGAAAATATCAATTATCTTTACTGAACAAAAATAAAATGTTAACCTTGTCTCTGTATATGATAAACTCTCAACCATGACCCATGGATGATGGGCTGTCGGTTTGTGGACAGATGGATTTGCAATGATAGGCAATTTCATTATATGTATATAAGGCCAAGTCCTATTTGATTGAGTTTTTTCACTATTTGAATTTTGAAACTTGATATTTCTGCAGAACCAACTGTACAAAATTGTGAGCCTTGTGGCACAAACATTATCCCTTATCCACTTAGCACTAGCTCAAATTGTGGTGATCCTATGTACTTCAGTTTCAATTGCAACCCCTCTGGTCAGATTAGCTTCAAGGCCCCAAGTGGGACATATCGAGTCACTAATATCGATCAAAACACATCAAAGGTTTTTATCCAAGTCAAGGATGTAGGAAGTTTGCGGCTAAACCAGTCATTGCCATTTAATCTAACTACTCCAAGAAAATCTAGTTCTAATGTTTCATCTGGAGTTACAGATGATGTTGAGATTGTTTGGGAGCCACCACAGGAGCCAATCTGTAATTTACCTACAGATTGCAACGATTGGCCACATTCAACTTGCAAATCAGCAATTGATGGGAAGAGGAGGTGCCTTTGCACCAAAAGCTTTCGATGGGATGGCTCAAAGTTAAGTTGTACGCAAGGTTAGGATTCTATATTGTGTGGATATTGCAAATTAAAATTACTTTATTACAAATAAAGATTTAGTTAATGTTGCCCCAGCTGAGATTTTTTATTTTCTTCCTTTACTAACTGTGATAATGGTTGCTTTAGTGATTTAGCAGAATGTTAGGACCTTGTGTATTTAGCTAAGGACTGATTTTCAGGGGTTTTTCTTTTACTTACGTGTAACGATTCTAATTTTACCTCCAAAGTTGGCAAGTCTATCCTAAAATTTGCAAAATCGTCTACGGCAATGTCAATGTGATCATTACCGAGTCATATATTGTTAGAGTCTGTATTTTGTATAAAAATAAATATTTTTGGTTCACAAATTGATGAAAATATACACCCTTTAACTTCCACTAATTATCGTTTGATTATATCATTTGAGCCTGTTCACTACTGTAACTAAACATAATGCGAGAGATTTCTATTCAAATTCTATAGACTGAAGTATGACTGGTCATCTTTCTTTGTTGTAGTTTCTTCACCATCAGAAAAAGGAATGATATTGCTTCTGATTGTTGGAATAACTAGTGTGATTGTTCTCTGTGCCATTATTTTTATCTACATATGGCGTAGGAAGACGACCAAGATACAAGGTAAGCACTTTGCAAAATGCATACTATGCACATTGATCTTTATTTTATTTTATTTTATTTCGGGTTAGATTGAATCATTAAAAAACCGGTTGCAAGTTCTTCTATGTAATTATCATGTGAACTAAGAGAGATTAGCGTCTTCTGAATTTAGAAAATAGACAAATTGACCAAAGAAATCGAGTACAACGCATGTTATATAGTGAAAGCTATGTCCAAGACTTGATAGATTCAAGTGAGTTCCAAGAAGAAGCTGAGAAAGGAATAGATGTACCTTTCTATGATTTGGAAAGCATACGGGTTGCTACTAATAACTTTTCAGATGAAAACAAGCTTGGGCAAGGAGGCTATGGGCCTGTTTACAAGGTAATCTCAGCAACATTTAGTGGTCATTAATGTACATGTCAACTAATTTTTGGTTAATGGTAATATTGTGTATTGGGAATTTTGGTCACAGGGTAAGCTCCCAAGTGGTCAAGAAATTGCTGTAAAGAGGCTTTCAAGTGTCTCAGGTCAAGGTCTACAAGAATTTAGGAACGAGGTGGTATTGATTGCAAAACTCCAGCATCGGAACCTTGTCAGACTCTATGGATATTGCATAAAAGGGAACGAAAAGATTTTAATATATGAGTACATGGTTAACAAAAGTTTAGACTTCTTCATATTTGGTTGGCTTCTATACCTATTTCCTGTATCTACTATCCATATTATGTTGATTTTATTTCTGACTTTGGATTGGCGAGGATTGTTGGTGGCAAGCAAACTGAGGCAAACACAACAAAAGTAGTTGGAACTTAGTATGTTTCCTATGCATAATCTGATTGTTGTAGCCGATTGTTTATGTATTATGGCAAATCTTCATTATACTAACTTCGTTTAGATAATATGCACAAAGAAGTGTCTTGCTAATATCATAATTTATACAACTGTTGCAATGTAGTGGCTATATGTCTCCGGAGTACGCATTAGATTGAATCTTCTCAATCAAATCCGATGTTTTTAGTTTTGGTGTAGTTTTACTTGAGATTATAAGTGGAAAGAAGAACACAGGTTTTTATCAGTCAAAACAAGCAATGAGTCTTCTAAGTTATGTAAGGATGTTGAATTTTCATAACTATCTTCATTCTCATTAGTTTTTGTTTCATTATAGGTTACGCAGGTGTATTGATTTTTCTCATAACCTATGCTTTGGTAATTTTTTTACTTCATACCAATGTTTGTTTACTGTCATAGGCATGGAGATTGTGGACCGATGACAAGCTGTTGGATTTAATGGACGATACCCTACGAGAAACTTGCATTGCAGATCAGTTTGTGAAGTGCCTAAATATTGGTCTCTTATGTGTACAACATGACCCAAGTGATCGCCCTACCATGTCAATTATTATCAAGATGCTTGATGGTGAAACTGTGAACCTTCCAACTCCCAAACAACCAGCCTTTTCCATAAGGAGAGGCCAATCCAGCTCAACTTCTTCTAGTAGACCGGAATCAAATAATGAATTAACGAATAGTCTAGAAGGACGATGATGCGTGGTCACGGTTCTCATGAATATTGTTATTCTCTTTATAATTCCGCTTGCAATCTACAAGGAGATAATGCAAATATTTTTCCTTAATTAATTCCGTCGCTGGATACTTCAGGAAACTATAAATCCTTTCCTATGTTTGTTGCAATGGTGTTTTGAATTTGAATGGATAAGATTTGAAATGTCTTAAATTATGGTTGGACTATTGCTATTTTAAAGAACTTCTTGTATGTTTTAGAAGACATGAATTAACATAATTCTTGTATTTATATTTTCTATTAAATTCATTACCGTATCTACCCAAAGATCCCCTTCCATGTTTCGGGTGCATGGAATTGTGTAGGGACTGTATTAGTGGTTCAGAACTTAGGAAAATCGCTTGGGTTGCTTAGAACAACGAACAGGTGGTTAACACCTCTACAAAGAACTCAAGGTTCTCAAAATAGCACTTAGGCCAATCAATTCACTAATCAAAATCAATCAAGCATAAAAATGAAGTCTATATGCCTATTTATATAACTGTTACTGCATAATTGTCACTAATTGGCTGTTAAGTGTTACAATATTGTTTATTAACTGTCTTAAGAACTAACTGAAATATCAATCTGTACTTGTACGGGACTCAGTTGAAACTACAATATGAGGGCTGTTCGGTAACATATGCAGTACTGTAACTAACCGCATATGCATCAGTCATCTTTTTAACTTCCAAATTCCTTCTAGAAGCTTCCAACAACCTAGCAGTGAAGTTTTCTAATTAGGGACTTATGCTGTAACATAAGTTCTTGAACTTGAATTTGAAACCCAACTACTTGCCCTTGTAAGCATACATGATGCTCTGCATCAGCTTCTCTGCTGAATAAAATTCATTCATGCTATACTGTATCAACAACAATTTATTACGTAATTTTTTTTTAATAGAGTAATTAAAATTTAAAAAGGTCGTCAATAATAGTTCAACTAGTTTGACACTTTCTATTGTGTTCATGACATCTAAGCAAGGCCAACTAGAGCATATAAGCGGCGGCAATGGTCTAAGGACCCCAAATAATAGAAGGCCCCCTTTTTTAACTAATACTATAATATAATAGAGCAAGACTTAGGTACAATACTTAGGTATTGTTCTTTAGATTCCTTTCTTAAGATTCTGTTATATGGATTTTTTCTCATGGAATGGAAGTATATGTTTTAGTTAAGTAGCCACATGGCCGAATTTTAAGAAGGAAACTTAAAGAACAGCACCTAAAGTACTGTACCTAAATTTTGTCAAATATAATATAATATATGTATGTGTACATTTTAATTAAAGATTTTTTTTTTTTTTTTTTTTTAGATAAATTAAGGCTTCTTTAGGGCTTTACCTAAATAATAATGATAATAGTAATAAGGCCCTTTTCTTGAAGATGAAGGTGAAAAGACAAAATTAAAATTAGACAAAGCACACCTAACAAGATTAAAATCTAAATTAATAGTAGACAAATTCATTAATTCATTTATTGAAATTTGGTAAATTCTAAATTAATACTAAACAAATTCATTAAATCTAACTTTTACCTCTTGAAATTTGCTAAAAGAGTGACTATTTATCTCTAAGGACAACACCCCCCCCCCCCCCCGCCCCACACACACACAAAAATCATTCTCTCTCTCTCCATCTTAATCCTTGAAAAAAAAATTCCAGATTTTTTTCTCAATGCTCATCTTAGTGTTCTTCATCTTGATCTTTTTCTTGTTAAGCTTTCTTGGTACTAGAGGCTCATCTAGGTGGACGGTGTGTGTGATGTGCCTACTTCGATTTTCAAGTGGCTTCTAGCATTCAATTTTTAACACTCCCCCTTTCTTCTTTTTTAAAATGAGTTATAAAAACACTAGCATTAGATGTGCTAAATGCTAAATATTTAGCATTTAGCACACCAATGACCAAACACCAAAAGACCACCTACATTAGATGTGTCATATGCCAAAAAAAATAGCATGGTGCTACAGTACCCCAGTAGAAGGGTATTGTAGCACCATGCTATTTTTTTACTTAGTTTTTTAATAATATTTTCTCTCTCCGCTCTCTTCATCAATTTTCCACTTCTCCTCCAGAATCTTTTTTTTTTTTCTTTTAACCTATCTGTCTATTTGCTTTGCCTCTATCTCTCTCTCAACCATCCCTCTCTCACTCTCTACCTCTCGCCATGCTGCTAATTCTACTAACCTTTTGGATTTTGGGTTGATTTTGGTGATTTTGGGTTGATCCAATTTTGGGTTTCTAGTGGTTTTGGACCCGTGTTGATTGGTTGATTCTGGGTTGTTTTTATAGTAGCCAGTGGTGATTGGGTTAACTTTGGGTGATGTTTGGTTGGTTTTGGTGGCAATTAGTGGTGATGGGTTTGCATTTTGTAGTACTGGTGGGTTATGGGTGGTGGCTAAGTTTTGTATTTTTTTTATACTAGCGGGTATTTTTTTTAATATATTTAAATGTGTCATAATGATAAAATAGAAGTTGGGATATAGGGTGTATTGTTAAATGTTATACTAAAATAGATAAAGTGACTTTTTGGTATGCTAAAGTAGCATTTTTTTGTGTGTGTGTATGTGCGGAGAGAAATAGTGTTTTTTTTCCTATTTTAACTAATTACTTTTCAAAATGTACACATGATTCTCTATTCAATTTATTTAAATATTTATTATTATTTCCATCCTCCTTTCTTTATTTTTCTTATGTTCTCTCGACAGATGAACAAGGGCACTATATAGCAAAATGGTATTTTGGCTAATGTGTAGGGAAGCAAATGTGGGTGTTTTTTTATTTTTTGTTTTTTTTATATAGTGTTTTTGTCATTTTAAAGAACCCATTATAAATGCTCTCTCTCTCTCTCTCTCTCTCCCTCTCTCTCCAAGGATAGTTGGAGGCCTTTTGGGCGGGGATTTGAATTTTAGATGTCTTCATTGAAAGCATTAAAATGTGTCAATTGTATTACAAGGCTTTAAGCCCAACTACATAAATATTAGTATATTAACATATTAGACATCGGGCAAAACAATGTTAATGTTCTTCAACTTTTGTTAACTACAATTCATGAAACTATGTAAGTCTTTCTTACTCATGTCACATCAATTGAGACCATGCATACCTTGGTAAGCTCTTGGAATATGTATACCCTGTGAAATATGGAAAACACTCTAGTGCTCTGGGGGAGCAATGCTCCCTCCTCTCACATGAGGGGTGAGCCCCACGCATAAGTCCCACCATGAGGCTCACCTCTCATGTGAGAGGAGGGAGCATTACTCACAGAACATGTAAAAATTACCCGTGAAATATATCATGGGACAAACTGGTATTCAGTGTAATGAGAATATACAACAATCCCTCACATAGGGATGGATCTTAGGTGAATATATTGAGTGATTATTCTTTTGTGAATTGTTTAATTTTGATAGTTTACTTGCATAATATTACGTTTTATGTTAAATATGTTCTAAAAGGTTAAGAACTAGTTTATTTTTAAAAAGTTAAAAATTAGATTATTTAAAAAAAAAAAAAAAAAAAAGAGAAAAGCTGAAACGAAAACTAAAAGTTAAACTTTTCAACACCTAATAATATTTTGAACGTGAGAACCTTGTTAAGGGAAATAAGATGCAAATTTCAGATTAATCAGAGGACGCGTAGTCCTAAACTATATTCATCGTATGTGGAAAATGGGAGTGGCTGGTATCCTTCTATCATATGGAAGGTCAAAGAAGTAATTACGAAATTATGTACACGCTCATTCTGGGAAGGAGATGAAGTGGACGGTAGCAGCCAAGACCACTTTTAAGAAATGGGTGTTCATCAGCCCCAAACCACGTGACTGTAGGGATAAAATCGCATGTCTCATTGGCTCCTTATTGTTACCAGCATAGCACATTTATTAAAACATCGCTATTTAAATCACCTAACTTTTCTGAAAATATTATATAAAACAAAACGACCTTTGATGTATTGCCAGCTGCTTGCTATTAAACATGAACATGAATAAAAAAGACCTTTGACGTATTGCCAGCTGCTTGCTATTTACTTTTTTTTTTTTTTTTTAAAGAAAGTAAAAAGGTGCTTTTACTTGCTGTTACTCTATTATTCCAGGAAACCACCACTCAAACTGCAGATTAATGGTACTTCTCTCTTTAACTATAGTCGTGACCCCAAAATTATGGACTTCTTCCGGAGATATTACCCTTATTTGGTTTCTAACCCATTGTGCTGAGCTAATTTACTTCGGAGACAGCTAACCTTTTTTTTTTTCCCTGTATCTGTCAATTCAGGACGAACGTAAATTGGAAGGATTTATTATTATTTAAACTAAGATCCTTCAACTAGAATTTCAGTTCAATGCTAATTTAGCTTGGCTCTAATTTTTTTTATGCCTGTTTGTTTGATATCATGGACCTAGTTCATCAACTACTCAAACTAACATTTTGGTTAGCTTCAAGTCGCCTATTTGCTTCAAGATTAATGCCTAACGAGAAATATTATGTAAACTCATTAATTAGATTAAAGTACATCTTTCACTCTTAAATTTTGGAAATTTTTTTATTTTATTTATTTTTTTATTTTGGCCCTTATAGTTTGATTATGTGTGCGTTTGGGATGAGTTGAATTTTTTAACTTATCTCCACTTTCAACTTATTTTTATTACTATTTATAGATCTCACTATATTTTCTAAAACTATTCATGGATCCAACTATACTATTCAACTTTTTTTTTTAATTTTAAATTTCTATACTTTTAATAAAATATTTTTAGTTTCAGCTAAATAAACTGTTCCAAATGGAGACTTCGTATTCATATTGCCCTAATCGTTCATTTCAAATGGCAATCTAGTGATAAGATGGCCATTATATGGGTAATACTAATGTGACTTAATGGATGCCACTTATCTAATACTTAATGGTCAAATTATTATCAAAAATGGATAACAGGGTTAATATGAAAATGAAATCAAATGTGAAGGGCCAACATGAAAAGTTTAATATATAAAGGGCCAAATGGAAAACAACCCCAAACTTTAAATGCTAAAATTGTACTTTAATCAATTAATTAACTATTTAATAATTATGCAAGTTTAATTAGTGATTTTCAATATGTTAAGTTAATCACAACCACAACAAGTACCAAATCTAAAGAGTAAACTAGGAGACAATCGTAACTCAAATTTGGTAATGAAGTGAAAAATTATTGGAAAAAACTCCAAAGGAAAAAAACACTCTATGAGTGTATCCTCGCCCAACTAAAAAAATCTAGTTAAACTCATTTTACTCTAGAGACTACCCTGTTGACCTATAACAATCTTAGAATGTCTGAACTCTTTGTACACGAACCCCTTCAGGAACAATCCATCTATGTTCACTACTAGAATTTTTAATTGACTCCAATGACCCTTCTTAAAGGTTTGAGTACTACAGTGATATATATTGGCTTGATAAACTTTGTGGTTTCAATCTTAATTACCAATATGGTAGCAACTTTGTAGTGACTTTAATTGTTGATTATTGATTTAATTTTTTAATAGTTGCTTTTTAAGTGATTATTGTTTCTTAATTTTTTTTAAGTGAATGTAATGGTTTATTTTACTACACTATAAAGTATTTAATATTATCTGTATGGACATCTGTATTTTATTTTTCACTTCTCCTTATAGCCTCTTTGTTTTCCAATTATAATCTACTAATGACATTTGATTTTTTTTTTCTTTTTTCTTTATCTACTCTTTATTACTTTGTATTGTTTTTCTTTTTTCCCTTTACCATATCTCTCTCTCTCTCTCTCTCTCCCCATTGGCTACCTTTCATTTTCCAAAATTTGATGATGATTCTATGGCTTTTTTTTTTTTTCTTTTTTTCTTTTTTAAACTGATTCTATCGCATTAAATATGCATTATTAGTTTCTTTATGCTATATTTCGTTGGGAAAAATACCTATACACCCCCTGAACTTTAGAGGAGTGGCCAAGACACCCCCTAAACTTTCATTTTAGCTAATTTACTCGTTAAACTTTACAACTTTTCCAAATTAATACATTAGTTGGTCTAACGTTAATATACTAATAGAAAAAAGATCGCTAGGGAGCAAGGTCGGGCCCAGAATAAAGGAAAACAAGTGCACGGCCCAAGTATTGGTTCTAAACGCCAAATGGCTTTGCTCTTTGCTGAGGGTGAAGAAAGTTTAGCTAGAAAAAAGAAGTGTGAGGGTCTTGATGGTTTTGATGGAAGCTCTTATGAAGAAACTGAGTTATCAATAATGGCTGCAATGTAGCACTGCCACTATCGAGGGCCATGAATTCCATAGGATGGAACTGCTGGGGTCTTGGGAACCCCCAATTAGTTCGAGCATTGCACGATTTGGTGCGATGCTGGGATCCCAAAATAGTCTTCCTTTTGGAGACTAAGGTAAGACAACAATGTATGGAGAGAATAAAAGAAAGAATTGGTTTCGCTAATGGGCTCTGTGTTCCATGTCAAGGGCGTAGTGGTGGCTTAGCTCTTTTGTGGTCATGAGAGACAAATTTGGAGATAAAAAGCTTTGGCAGCCACCACATTGATGTTGTTGTTACTGATGAGAGCTCAAATTTCAAATGGAGGCTCACTGGTTTTTATGGCCACCCCCAAACACATATGAGACGACAATCTCAGAATTTGCTTGCTTATTTAAAGAATCAATTGCAGCTTCCATGGTTTTGTTTTGGAGACTTCAATGAGATTTTGTCTTCGGAAGAGAAGTTAAGCGGAGCTACAAGATGCCAAAGTCAGATGGATAAATTTAGGGACGTGGTTAAGCTATGTGGCTTCAAAGACTTGGGCTATTCGGGGACAGATTATACTTGGTGCAATATGCAGTCTGGTGATAGTAGAGTATATTTGAGACTAGATAAGGCCTTTGCAACTAGTGACTGGGTGGATAAGTTTAGCGAGGTAAGAGTTAACCATCTAGTGGATTCAACTTCGGAACAGTGTGTTTTGTACATTGCAGACCTAAGAGCCCCTAAACAGCCCCATGCAAGGCATTTTCACTTTGAGGCTATGTGGGCTAAATGTGAAGCTTGTAAGGATGTCATTGAGGTAGCTTGGAGTAGTGTAGGTAATGCAAATACTTCGGAAGGTATGGTTGCTGCCATTAATGCTTGTGCTACTGATCTTAAGGCTTGGAGTTCTGCTACTTTTAGTCAAATTCCAAAGAAAATCCAAGAAAAGAGGAAACGACTAAGTACACTGGTTCAAGCTGATAGGGATGGTTCGCTAGGTGATGAAATAAACTAGGTTAGGAAAGAAATTAATGAACTTCTTGACAATGAGGAAACTTACTGGTGTCAGTGATCAAAGGCTCACTGGCTCAATAAGGGAGATAGGAACACGAAATTTTTCCATGCTTGTGCCTCTAAAAGAAGGAAACAAAATACTATATTGGGTATCTGAGATAAATTTGAGAATTGGTGTGAGGACCAAGATAGTATTGCTCGAGCTGCTATATCCTATTTTGAGGATATTTATACCACTTCCTCTCCAAATTAGTTTGAGCAAGTGACTGATCTCATCTCAGTCAAAGTGACAAATGAAATGAACATGGAGCTAACCAGAGGCTTCACCAAAGAAGAAGTTGTTGTAGTCCTTAAACAGATGCACCCTACTAAATCTCTTGGCCCCGATGGTATGTCCACACTTTTCTTTCAAAAGTATTGGAGTATAGTAGGCACTAATGTATCTAATTTGGTTCTAAATGTTCTTAATCATGGCATGTCTATTTTTGAAATTAATAGAACTAATATAGCCCTTGTGCCAAAGAATAAAAATCCTCATAAAATAACTGATTTTAGGCCAATCAGCCTTTGCAATATGGTGTATAAACTTATTTCAAAAACTTTGGCTAACCGTCTCAAAGCTATTTTGCCATTTATCATTTTAGAAAATCGAAGTGCTTTTGTGGCGAACAGGCTCATCACAGATAATATCTTGGTTGATTTTGAGATTATGCACTATCTAAAGCACAAAAGGGGTGGGAATGATAGCTTTATGGCAATTAAGTTAGATATGAGCAAAAAATGGAAAAGTTATGCATAGAATGGAAAAATGAATGTCAAATTTATGCTAAGAGGGGGATAATAAGAAGAAACAAAATAAAGGAAGATAAATGGAAAAAGGAAAAGTGATATTAAGTTAGAGGGTTTAGGGAGATGAAAAGGTAAAGGGAATGAGAAAAGTTGGAGAAAGTGTAAAATATTATATTTTTAATTTTTTTAAATAAAAAAGATGAGAAAATGTAAATTAACAATATAGAGGATCTCATCTTATTTCAGTGTTGAATAAAATAAGATGAGAAAAAAATTTTAAAAAAATATAAAATAATCACTAAATTATCCAAATCATGCTATGTAATAGAATAATATTATTTTTTATATACTATCTTTAATTCTTTATAATACAATAAGATAATATTTAACAATCAAAGGAAAAAAAAAAAAAAAACTTAAAACACAAAAATAAATCTCATCAACCAAAATTAGAATTCTAAAAGATACAAAAATTTATCAACCTAAAGCAGAGATGTAAGAAAAATTAAAAAACCTAACAAAAAATTGAGAAAGAGAGAGAGAGAGAGAGAAATGACCTTTTTTGAGTGAAAACTATGCAAAGAATGGAGGAAATATTATAAACTTATTTGATTAAGATGGCCATTTAGAAACTTTCTATTTCCTTCAAATTTGGGTCAAGCATGTGTATTTGATTCTAAAATATGCTGCTGGTAGGACTATTTGAACTTGCTCTCAACAAGTAAAATAACATGTCCAATATGCAAATCATTGGGTCACACACATTTTGTTAGTTAGGAATGAAAAAATAATAAATATAAACCGATTTAAGTATCAAATATGTGAGGACTAGTTGTCTCTAGAGTACTATTTAAGCTAAATGGACTGGGTCTGTGGCCCAATGACCCGGTCCAAGGACGCATACATATCCGAGGACGGTCAACTAAGGTAGAAGTGGAAATTGCATTGCAAGAAGAGCTGAAAGTTATTTATAATAGACCTAAACCTATCCGAGGTGAAAAGTCACCTCGGAACATTTGTCCGAGGTGGTTTGAAACATTCCTATCCCAGTGGATACTGTTTTAAGGGAACCTTATGACAAGGGGGTCGAAAATTGGATAAGGGATGATGGTGGAGGATAACAAATATTTGTAAGAGCTGTTAACTCCACATTAAATGCTTCCCAGCTAACTCTCTGGCCGCATTAATGTGGAGGTGATACCTGAACAATGAATAAGTAGCCTTATAGCTGGTAGTAGAAAGTTCAGAGAGGTGTAAGATGGGATAGGGAGAAGCTCCCACAACCCAATTTATACATGTACGGTGAGAATGGTACTAAAATCATGGTATATAACGTGAGAGGGTATCCAAAGAAGAAGGGGGATTGGAAAACCCTAGAGAAAAAAGATTAAGAAATACAACACTAAAAGAAGAGTTTTGGGTTCTTAATTATGTTACTCAGGCTACGCCAAGAACGATTCTTATATTTTATACTTTCAACTTTTCTTCCAAACCACCCATGATCGTTATCTCCATTCTAAAATCAGGCTAGTTCTTTCTCCCATGCTTTACAAATTTATTGTTTGGGCTTGTTGGGCCAAAACTCAATCCTGTTTTAGGGTCTAAGCTAAAACTGGTCCTTACAATCGGCGCCGTCTGTGGGAAGAGCTTGATCTGATCTGAAGGAGATTCCGATTTAGCATTGGAGATGGAAGAGTCAGGTTCGCACCAACCGACGATTGGCCTACATCAAGATAATGTTAATCTGCACCAGGCAAAATCGGGGGGATCTCAACATAACAATTCAGTTGTAAACCCTCAACAAAGGGGAGATCATGAAGGAAGTGTGCAAACAATGCATACTAGCAAGAGTCAGTCACGAGGGAAGAGCCATGTCTCCCATGCAAAGAATGAAAGAGACATGCAACGTGAGATTGACGAGCTGAAGAAGGAGTTATGTCGCACCCGACAAAGGCGCTCATTACCTGACTCTGAGCTTTCTTCTGAGGAGACAGATGATGCCACGTACAGGTGAAGATCCAGAACTCCGCCTAGTGAAACTTTCTCTGGTGACAAGGAACATAACCCTAAGCGTATGACTAAGAGCCCAACTCATAAGGGCCTTGGAAACAATGCCATGAACGAAGTTTTATATCAGGTTGCTAGGTCCCCTTTCACACGAAGGATAGAGGGTGCGAGCCACCCTCGACGATTCCATCAACCAACCTTCTCCCTTTATAATGGTCGGACGGATCCAGTGGAGCACGTCAGTCATTTTAGTCAGAAGATGGCCGTTCATTCTAAAGACGAGGCCTTGATGTGTAAGATCTTTCCATCTATCCTAGGTCCGATGGTGATGAGATGGTTCAATGGCTTGAAGGCAAATTCTATTGATTCCTTCAAGAAGCTTACACAGTCTTTTGGCACGCGCTTTATCACGTGTAGCAAGGTTCCATTGCCTTTAGGATCTTTGTTATCTATGTCCATGCGAGATGGGGAAACTTTGAAAGCTTATTTTGATAGATACTGGGAGATGTTTAACGAGATAGACGGGAGCTACGATGATGTGGCCATCAGTACCTTCAAGGCTGGACTACCAGCCGAGCATGATTTGAGAAAGTCCCTCACTGGTAAACCTGTTACAAGTGTACGTTCGTTGATGGACAGAATTGATAAGTATAGGAGGATTAAGGAGGATCAATTACAGGGAAAAGGGTAGGCGAAGGCGATCCCTCAGGAGAGAAGGGATTCCAGGTCGGATAGGATCTATAACAATCGACCTCGGAGAGACTTTGCAGGGCAGTCTGGGTCTGCCAACGCACAGGCGGTCAATGTTGTATTTCGAGAGCCAATGAAAAAAGTCTTAAAGAAGGTTAGGAATGAACCATTCTTCAAATGACCGAATAAGATGGCAAGAGATCCTGTGAATCGCAATCAAAACCTATACTGCCATTATCATTAGGATCATGGACACACTACCGCAGATTGCCGAAATTTGTGGGATCATTTGGAACAATTAGTCCGAGAATGAGAGTTAAAGCATCTCTTGCATCATTCCAATGGCCGAGGAAGCCAAACGAGCTTGGCGTTTCAGGGAAATGCTGCGCCGAGACCTCCTCTCGGCACCATAAATGTCATATTTGTTGCTCCTGGGAGGACTAGATCTTGTCCTTCCAGGATAATGTCAGTGTCTTGTCGCTCAGATGAGGACTCTAATTCAATGCCGAAAAGAGTCAAGATGAATATCCTATTGGTGTTGAGCTTTTCGGATGCAGACAAACAAGGAACCATACAGCCACATGGCGATGCTTTGGTAGTTACACTTAGAATCGATGGGTACGATGTGAAGAGAGTTATGGCTGAACAAGGCAGTGCAACTAAGATTATGTATCCTGACCTCTACAAGGGGCTAGGTTTAAAACCTGAAGATTTAACGACCTACAGCTTCCCTTTGGTAAGTTTCGAAGGTAAAATGGTTGTTCCTAAAGGGCAGATTAGATTACCCGTGCAACCCGGTACAGATGTGGTTGAAGTGGATTTTATTATAGTAGATGCATTTTCTCCTTATACAGCCATAATAGGCAAACCTTGGCTACACTCCTTGGGAGCTGTCTCATCCACTCTTCATCAGAAGGTAAAATATCCCTCTGAGGGCTAAGTACTGGAGATAGTAGGAAGCCAATCTATGGCTAGACAATGCTTAATAGCAGCTATTCAACACAAACCAGAGGTTGGCACCTCAGCCATTACTGAAAACAATTTATAGCAGCTAGAAACTCTGGTATCTCTTTTTAATGGGCAAGCCAACGAGGTGAAATGCGAAGACCTAGAAAGGGTGGTCATTGGAGATGATCCGAAGAGGTTCTTTCAAATTGGAGCTCAGATTCCCCTACTGGAGAAAGAGCAGTTGGTCGATCTTCTGAGAAAAAATATAGATGTGTTTGCGTGGGATGCCTACGAAGCCCCAGGGCTAGATCCAAAGTTTATTTGTCATCATTTGAATGTGAATCCATCCATTACTCTAAAAAGGCAGCCACCTCGGCGCCCATCCAGGGAACATGTAGAGGCTGTCAAGAATGAAGTGACCAAACTTAAGCAAGCAGAGGCTATTAAAGAGGTGTTTTATCCTCAGTGGTTGGCCAACACCGTAATGGTGAAAAAGAAAACAGGAAAGTGGCGCGTGTGTGTGGACTTTATAGATCTTAATAAGGCTTATCCTAAAGACCCTTTCCCTATGCCTCGAATAAATCAATTGGTAGATGCGACGGTAGGTCATCATCGGATGAGTTTTTTGGATGTCTTTCAAGGATATCACCAAATACCCCTGGCATTGGATGATCAAGAAAAGACAACTTTTGTTACCCCTGTAGGAAACTACCACTACAATGTGATGCCATTTGGTCTCAAAAATGTAGGGTCAACTTATTAACGAATGATGACCAAAATGTTCGAACCATAGTTAGGTAAAAACGTCAAAATCTATATTGATGATATGGTTGTGAAGAGCAAGTTGGTGTCCGAACACGTAATAGATCTCACAAGCATTTTCGAAATCCTGAGGGAGCACAAGCTGCATCTAAATGTGTCTAAATGTTCATTTAGAGTGGGTTCAGAAAAGTTTTGGGGTACATGGTGACCCACAGGGGAATTGAGGTAAACCCAAACCAAATTAAAGCTATTAATAACTTGCAACCACCTCAGAATCCCAAAGAGGTACAGAAATTTATTGGAATGATGGCCGCTTTGAATCGGTTCAAATCTAGATCGGCAAATAGGTGCAGGCCTTTCTTTCTTTTGCTGTACAAATGGAAAGAATTTGAGTGATCCGAGGAATGTGTTGTAGCATTCCAGCAACTTAAACAATATCTATCACATCCGCCCATTATGTCCAGTCCCATGGTGGATGGGGTTCTTTTTGCCTATATTGCAGTAGCCTTCTATGCCATAAGCTTCGTGCTGATACGGGTGGACAGTGGGATTTAACGACCAGTCTATTATGTGAGCAAGTCGCTTAATGAAGCCGAGGGGTGCTACTTGCCATTGGAGAAAGCCATATTGGCAGTGGTGCATGCTACAAGAAAGCTTCCCCATTACTTCCAAGCACACACTATGGTCATGCTCACTTAGCTTCCACTTAAGTCAATACTCTAAAGTGCGAATTATACTGGAATGATTGCCAAGTGGGGCACGATCCTAGGGACTTTTGACATAAAATACATGCCTCGTACTTCAATAAAGGGACAAGTTCTCGCCGATTTGGTGGCTGAATTCGCTTAATGTCCTGAGGAAATGGATGTGGAAAATCATAACATGGGTGAAAGATCAGTCGGCATAGTCTCTGTTCGATGTCCCATGCCTTGGGAATTGTATGTGGACGGGACAGCCAACCAGCAAGGATCAGGGGTGGGGATAGTTCTAGTGTCACCAGAGAAGATTATCATTGAGAAATCCTTAAGGTTGAGTTTCTCAGCTACAAATAATGAAGCAGGGTATGAAGCTTTGCTGATGGGAATGGCAATGGTCCAGAAAATGGGAAGAAGAGCAGTGAAGGTTTTTTCAGATTCAAAACTAATGGTGGGCCAAGTAAGGGGTGATCTTGAAGCACATGATCCAAGAATGCAGGAGTACTTATGCCAAATCAGGAGTATACAAGAAAAATTTAAAGTCTTTGACTTATCTCATATCCCTAGAGGTGGGAATACCCATGCAGACTCTTTGGTTACCCTCGCCACGTCCTTGGCGCAGGATTTGCCTCGAGTAATACTTGTTGAAGACCTATGCACCCCCACTTCGTTACACCAGGGTATGCCTTAGATCCACCAGATCAAGCTCGGACCAAGCTGGATGGATTCCATCTCACTATTCCTGGAAAAAGATATACTGCCTAAAGAGAGGTCCGAAGCTGAAAAAGTACATAGAAAAGCTCTTCGGTTTTAGCTGTTTGAGGATAGAAAATTGTATAAGCGTTCTTTCTCTGGCCCTTATTTGCTTTGTGTACACCCTGAGGCATCAGAATCACTCCTAGAGGAGCTCCATAAAGGGGTTTGTGGGAGTCACACAGGAGGAAGATCCCTGTCTCATAGGGCTATTTCCCAGGGGTATTAGTGGCTAGGCATGCAAAAGGGGGCGCAGGAATACATTAAGAAATGCGATCAGTGTCAAAGGTTTGCGCTAAATATTCATCAGCCTGAAGAAGTTCTTAATCCTCTTTCTAGTCCTTGGCCATTTGCTCAATGAGGCTTGGACATTGTGGGACCATTCCCTAAAGCAGTAGGAAATAAAAAATATCTACTAGTCTGTACGAACTATTTTACCAAGTGGGTCGAAACTGAGCCTCTGGCTAATATCAGAGATGTGGATGTTAAAAGATTCATCTAGAAGAACATTGTTACACAATTCGGGGTTCCTTATGTGCTCATCTCGGATAATGACCTTCAATTTGATAGCAAAGCCTTCAGGAAATACTATGCTGATTTAGGTATAAAGAATAGGTATTCCACTTCGACCTATCTGCAGGGAAATGGGCAGGCTGAGACTGTTAACAAGATCATAGTAAACGGACTTAAAAAGAGATTAGACATCACCAAAGGAAAGTGGGTGGAAGAACTACCACATGTCCTTTGGACATATCGAACAACACCTCGAAAGTTCACAGGAGAGACCTCTTTCTCAATGACATATGGGGCTGAGGCTGTAATTCCATTGGAGAATGGTTTCCCAACAATGAAATCTAACACATTCACCTCGAATGGAAATGATGAGTTGCTGAAGAAGAATTTGGACCTAGTTGAAGAACATAGAGAAAATGCAATGGTGCAGCTGGCCTATTACCAACACAAGCTTAAGCAAGGGTATGATATGAATGTAAAATTAAGGCCATTGGCTCCAGGAGACTTGGTATTAAGAAAATTCTTGGGCAATACTAAAAACCCCGCTTGGGGGAAATTATGGCCCAACTGGGAGGGACCATATTGCATCACATCAGTGGCAGGGATAGGCACGTACTACTTGGAAGATTTAGATGAAAAAACTGTACTCCATCCTTGGAATGTAAACAACCTGAAAAGGTACTATTATTAATAAGATCAGTCACTTCATGATTCTTTTCTAATTTATGGTAAGTGTATATCATGAATCCTAGACATCTTTTGAAATATTAAACAGAAACTAAATTATGTCAGGTCCTCGGATCACAAACTTAGTGAAAATTAATATCCTATGACATCTTTTGAAATATTAAACAGAAACTAAGTTATGTCAGATCCTTGGATCACAAACTTAGTGGAAATTAATATCCTATGACATCTTTTGAAATATTAAACAGAAACTAAGTTATGTCAAATCCTCGGATCACAAACTTAGTGGAAATTAATATCCTATAAAATCTTTTGAAATATTAAACAAAAACTAAGTTATGTCAGATCTCGGATCACAAACTTAGTGAAAATTAATATCCTATGGCATCTCTTGAAATATTAACAGAAACTAAGTTATGTCAGGTCCACGGATCACAAACTTAGTTGAAATTAATATCCTATGACATCTCTTGAAATATTAAACAGAAACTAAGTTATATCAGGTCCTCAGATCACAAATTTAGTGGAAATTAATATCCTATAACATCTTTTGAAATATCAAACAGAAACTAAGTTATGGTAAGTCCTCGGACCACAAACTTAGTGGAAATAAGTATCCTTGCAGTATCCAGGGAAGTATTCAATAGAGTTTAAGTTGTATGAAAACCTTTAGATCACGATCTTAAATACAAACTCTTATGCTTCAGACTAAGTTATGACCCAATTTATAAGTTATGATATGCCTCATAGATATCAACTAAGGGTGTTTCAATATGTTTATGTCCTGCTTGTTGCTTAAACAATGAGATGGTGCCTTGAAATTGGGAAACCTGTCAAAGGTTAATAAATTGAAAGCATGTTTTGGAAATAAGGGGAACTAATGGTTATATTTAATTTAGACAATGAGTTCAGGCACATGAAATTGGATTTTCATTGGTTTCCATGAGTTTTGCTCCTTTATAGAGTATGCTTAATGTGAACAAAAAATAAGATAAAGTAAATATTACACAAAAAAGAAAGCAATGATATTGACATATATTACTTGAAACAAAAAAGAAAGTTCATACATTAGTAAAATCAGCCTTTTAAGTACAAAAGATAAAGTTACAATAACTCTCATTATCCTAAAAATAAAAATTAAGGCTTAAGCTTTATTTGGACTCTGTACTTGGAGGCCTTCTCAGTTGCTTTAGGAGGGATTTCCTTCTCTTTCTCCTTAGAAGCTCCTCCCACGGGCAAAGTGGTTGAAGCTAGCTCCTTGTCAAATCCTTGAGAAGCTGCCCCAGGCTGAAGAGCCTTAGCTACTTTGTTCGAGGAGGAACCCTTCAAAGTTTCAGACTCTTTGTCCTACTCCTGCTGACTGGATGAGGGAGGATTTTGAGGTTAGGCCTCTTCAGTTGGCTGGGAAACTGAAGGAGCTGCCTCTTTTTGGTTAGGAATTTGTAGGGCGGGAGGAAAGATGATGTTCTCTAGCTTTTTCAACTCGGAAGAAGCATCAATCCCAGCTCGATTGAGGGCTTCTTCCCAAGTCTGAGTGCAGTAGGCACGGCATACGGTAGGAACCTCTGCCCTTAGGACATCCTCGATCTTAGCCATATCAACATCATAACTATACTGCTCAAGTTCATCTCTCTCATTTTCAGCTTTGGCTTTGGCTTTTTCTGCTTCAACCCTAGCTTTTTCAGCCTGATCTCTAAGCCTTTGAGCCTCCTTCCATTGCTTCTTCAAAGCTGCCAGCTGCTCCTTAGAAGCAGCCAGCTGGTCACTGGCCTCTCGTGCTAATTTCCTCTGACTCTCAGCTTGTCTCTTGGCACCCTCTAGGGCCGAGTCTGCACTCTTCCTAGCTTGTTCCTTGGCGATCAGCCTCTTCTTCAAATATGAATTACTGTTTTCAACAATAGTCAAGGTTTGCACCACTGCAACCCTTCTTTTTCTCTCATCATCCAATTGCTGGCAAATGGAATTGGTCATCTCCTCGAGCCTAAAAGTATTTTGGATAGCCTTGGAACCAAAAGAGGGGAATTAGCATCACACCAAATAAGAAGAATAGATGCATATGCCTAGTAGTTATGAATTCAAAAAAAAAAAAAAAAAAAAAAAAAAAAAGGAAAAACAGCAATAGATAGTTAGCACATACCATGCCCAAAAATCTTTTGGTATGAAGGATAACCTCACTCCTCCTAAGGCCTCGTAGTTCAATCATATTTTTAGAAAGCAGTAGGGTTTGCTCCAGAGCCAAGGCGACGTGACCTCCAATGCCTCCATTGAAGTCCCTGATCGATGCATCATCCATTAGGGGCTCACCACGAAGCATGGGAGCTAGGAGCCAGGCATGGGACTCTGGGAACTGGTTGTCCATCCTTTCCACTCCTCGGTTGGGGGCATGGCTGATTTTTTGCTGCTTTGTAGCCCTGTAAGTGTCCTCTTCATTGGTTGGACGAGGTCTTCCAGTCTCTATTACGTCCTTGCCTTTCTGTTCTCACCTCCTCTTAGGGTCAACCTGTTCAGTCCTAGAGGGTAAGGTTGGCCGGGGAGCGCGAGGAGGAGACCTCGGCGAAGGAGGTGGAAGCCTGGATTGGGTAGACTTCCCAGGCTCTTCTCTTCCCAGCTGGTTCTCTATCAACTCCAGCAGGCTTTTTTGGGGTTTCCTTTGGATACCCATCTCGTCTGGTAGGTTCTTGGGGGATGAAGGTTGGTTGAAAACTTCAAACTCGTCTGTGGACTCAGTTAGGTCCACAAAACCTTCTTCTTCTTGTTCCTCCTCTTCTTCCTCCCCTCTTTAAAGAATGGGTGAATAAGATGGTACTCCTGCTGAAAGGGTGGCAACGGGAAGTGGTTGGGTGAATAGTGTATTTGTAGGGAGTGGAACGCCTTCATGAACCATGAACCCCTCATAGGCAACACTAATGCGATGGAGCCGAGGATCTTTAGCCCTTATCACGCACCTCGGAGCTTGGAACACACGGGAAATGGGCGTGTATCCAAGGATAAGGTGTGTTGCTCTCAGTTGGCCGTCAGCTTCGTTGACATACACCTCGAATTGAAGGATCCTGTCTAAGCTCACCTTATTAACTAAGCAGAGCAAAGGTGCAGTGGAGTTGGGATCTGCAAGACCATTACAACCATGAAAAGTACATTTCAGTAATAGCAAAGAGTAAGGGAAATGGAAGAATTGTACAAGTTACAATGTAGAACTTAGCGATTGGCCCCCCACCTGGTTTACCCTCCTTAATTGAACAAAGTAAACTGTCATGCCATTGCCCAAAAAAAATTAAAAAGTCATCCTTTAGTCCCTTGTTTGATATAGGGAGGCACTGGATCAATCTAACTTCGGAGTGCCTTAACTTTAGGTAATACCCCTGCCCTTTCAGATTATGCAGATTGTATATCCAATTCATGTCGTGATAGGTTAGGTTTAGGTTCATCCTCTCGTTTAAGACTTCTATACTCCCTAATACCCTAAACATGTTCGGGGCACACTGCGTGGGAGAAAGCCTAAAAAACCTAAGAATGTTCCTAGTGAGGGTACCCATAGAAATGGTCATCCCTCCCTCTATGAAGGCAATCATAGGGATGACCACCTCTCCTATTTTCCTCTCATCAAACCATTCCCCCTGTGCAGCGTACCTAACGCCCACGTGTGGGGGAATGTTGTATTTGGTCCTAAAGCTCTTCATCCCCTTCTTAGAGTCCACTAAGTGCTTAAATCTACCCATTTTCTAAGAAGTCTTTAAAAAAAATTTCACAAGTCAAGATAAAAGCTGAAGTGAGTTCAGGGAGACTTACAGGTTTGAGAAATGGTCCTCGGATAAGATTTTTGTATTTGTAGATACACAAAAGAGTGAAAGAGAGAGAGAAAAACAAGTTCAATGCACATGTTCTAGAATAATGCAACTGTTAAAGGTAAAAAGGAATTGATTTGAAAGCTTATTTATAGTGACATGGAAATTGCAAGCGGGAGATTTCCCGCTCGTATTCCAAGAAAACCCATCCACCGTTAGATTCCCATCCTACCGTTGAACGTGGGGGACAAGGGAGTTGCCAAAATTAAATAAAGGTACGCTCTGAGCGCTGAAGCGTCAGGGATGTGCCTTAGGAAGATAAACACGTATTTTTAGGATTCAACCAAACGAAACAAGATCATAGGGGAAATAGGACGAGGATATCAAAATCCCCCTTTCCTCTCGGAGAGTCAAAAAGCAAGATTTTGAGGGGCTATTGTGGGGACCAATTGTCTCTGGAGTACTGTTTAGGCTAAATGGACTGGGCCTGTGGCCCGATGACCTAGTCCAAGGATGCATATATATCTGAGGACGATCAACTAAGGTAGAAGTGGAAATTGCATTGCAAGAAGAGCTGAAAGTTATTTATAATAGACCTAAACCTATCTGAGTTGAAAAGCCACCTCGGAACATTTGTCTGAGGTGATTTGAAACATTCCTATCCCTGTGGATACTATTTTAAGGGACCTTTATGATAGGGGGGTCGAAAATTGGATAAGAGATGAGGGCGAAGGATAACAAATATCTGAAAGAACAGTTACCTCCACATTAAATGCTTCCCAGCTAACTCTCTGGCCGCATTAATGTGAAGGTGATACTTGAACAGTGAACAAGCAGCCTTATAGCTGGTAGTAAAAAGTTCAGGGAGGTGTGAGATGGGACAGGGAGAAGCTCCCACAACCCAATTTACACGTGTACGGTGAGAATGGTACTAAAATCATGGTATATAATGTGAGAGGGTATCCAAAGAAAAAAGGGGATTGGAAAACCCTAGAGAAAAAAGATTAAGAAATACAACACTAAAAGAAGAGTTCTGGGTTCTTAATTATGTTACTCAGGCTACGCCGAGAACGATTCTTATAGTTTATACTTTCAACTTTTCTTCCAAACCACCCATGATCGTTATCTCCATTCTAAAATCAAGCTAGTTCTTTCTCCCATGCTCTACAAATTTATTGTTTAGGCTTGTTGAGCCAGAACCCAATCCTGTTTTAGGGTCCAAGCTAAAACTGGTCCTTACAAAATATATTAAAAAAATTAAATGATACATCATGGTTTGCCTCGATTGAACCTCGGTCCGACTCCAAAAACCTTGAACCTCTCCCTTTCTCGATTCATTAAACGGTCTAAGATTTAAAACCATGATTATAGTTTCGAAGCTTATGAAGTTTCATCTATGAAAACTTATTTATTTTACTAGAAGATAAGAGGAGTTTAGGAAAATTTTTTAATTTTTTTCCGTTAAACTCATACGCCATTACCAAAACTGCATACAAGAATTGAACTTTTAGTACCAACACAAGAAAGTAAAGCCAAAGAAAATAACAAAAACAAACCACGAGAAAGATGAGTGGGGGAATTTGAGAACCCCGTCAATGTGAGTCAATATGCATCTCCAATAATTGAGCTTAATTTGTGTAACAAACTACCATTTAACTTGCAGAAATTTATATCATTGCCCTCAATGGTTTATTCATGAATTGACATGAAATAGAATGCACTATGCAGAGACGTCAATTGAAACGGGTTGGAGGATCTTCCTGTCACAATCAGGTGTGCAAATACCTATGACCTTGTGGCTTAATAGCATATTACCCTCTACATGGAGTTAATTTTTAGAATTTAACCCCTCGTATAGGAGAAATTATTGTGTGCTCCTGGAGTATCATAAATGCATACTCCCTCCTCTCACATGAATGATAGGTCCCACTAATTAAATTCATGGTGGGACCCATCATTCATGTGAGATGGGAGAGTACGTATTTATGGTACTTCGAAAGTACCTAATAATTTTCTCTCGTACAGTTGTACTTATACTTTACACCAAAATAATAATAATCATAGCACAAAAATACTCAAATGGATCATTCAATAAAAGCAAATACTCATATCTATGGATTTCTTCGATCTTTTTATTTTTTTTATTTTTTATTCTCATCTTCTCTATGTTACGTTATCTAATATCTATGGTAAGCTTCTATGTAAAAGACATTATTCTTATGAGGAACAGTTTCTATTTGGGCATAATTTGATATTTTTTATATTTTATTTCTCATTTCTCATTAGAGAAAACTTTCATTTGTAAATTTCATAAATTAGTTTTGCTACAGTAATTATGAATTGATTTTATGTAGTTTAACAATTGACAAAAGAGAGAGAAATAAATAAAACGATAGAGTTTTTGATAAATTCTCTATTAATATATAAATAAATGAGTCATCTCACTCAACGACCGAATATCTCTCTATTTTCAGCCAAAAAAAAAAAACAAAGAAAAGAAAAAGAATATCTCTCTATTTTGCTTTAGTTTTTCCTTTTTCTCTTCAGTGTGTAAGATACATCCAAGACACCTTCCAAGAAAAAGCAGGATGATTTTTGTGGCTTGTTCAACAGCCTCATTTAATGAGGTGTCCTATAGAATGTGGGCTAGACTACAATCGTGCCATGCACCCAACATTGTGAACCGACACATAATTTGACTAATAAGTAATTTGGTTTAAAATTGGTGGTATAATTTGGCACAACCGAGGCCTAAATCCGTAATAGAATGATTTTCTTTGTTTAATTGACATATCATCTTGCTTTGTAGGAAAAAATTGTGAAACAGTCTATTTTTGGGAAAAAATTAGGCGTGTGACATGTGTTTAAAGTTATTTAGTAAGTTGGACTCTTTTTGAAAGTCGAGTTTGGCAAACTCGACTTTTGGCTTGAAAACAAACACTATAGTGGCCTTTTTTACAAACATCACTAAAAAAATGTCACTATAGTGTTCGTTTTCCAGCCCAAAGCCGAGTTTACCAAACTCGACTTTCAAAAAGAGTCCAATTTACTAAATAACGTTGAACGCATACCACGTGCCTATTTTTTTCTCAAAAATAGACTGTTTCGCAATTTTTGCCTGCTTTTGTAAGTAAAAAAGATTATTAAAAAAAAAAAAAAAGCAAATAAAGTAAAATGACAAGGAAGAGATTCAAATCAAACAGGTTTAAGTTGCACAATTGTTTTGTAAGCTTTTCCCGTTTTCACAGTGAAAATTGCTGACCAAGAAATCTTTGCGTCAACAAGCAAGAACATGAGGCCATTTAGTACCAAGGAAGCCAAAACGGCAGGAGTTGCCGAAATTAGATGATCAGCGACCACACCGACACTGTGCTTCTAACAACAAAGTAAATTCTACTTGTGCGTGTGCTTTTTTTCATCATGGTAGCAGAAAGTTGAAAAATGGGAGCAATCACCGTTATTAAAGGATGGTCCGCAAACTGCATGCTGTGTTCCATGTTCATCTTCTACATACCAGTACTTTGTGTTCCTTTCATGTTTATTGCGCTGATAGAGTTTCTTTGAGGTATGGTGAGTGGATTAGTGACCATGCAGAAACTCTGGTTTCGCCTGGAAGAAAGTTTGAATTAGGATTCTTTGGTCCAACTGGAAGTTCTGGAGACAAGATATGTTGGAATATGGTACACGTCGGATAAGCAAATAGTTGTATGGGTTGCCAATCGTGACAGCCCGCTTATCAATACTATTGCTGGAGCTTTCGGATTTACAACAGATGGCAACCTCACGGCATTAGATATGAGTAGTGGGAAGGTTCATTGGTCTTTTGAACTTGATAGTTATTATTTGTGTGATCCTTGCAATACTACAGACAGGATTGTGAATCTCACGGATTTTGGACACCTGGTGCCATTCAATAATGAGACAAGTCTATGGGAGAGCTTTAATAATCCAACTGGTACATTTCTCCCAAACATGACTATGAATCGATACATGAACTTGACTTCTTGGAGAGACCGTGATGACCCTGGAACTGGGAACTTGACTTCTTGGAGAGCGTCTTGAATATGAAGTAGAAAGTTTAGAAATCTTGCCAGCTGTTTATAGTCTAAGCCAAAGTCCATACAAAATGTTAAAGAAACAGCCACTCTCTTAAGATACTGTATACAATAATAGTACTAACAACTTAGTAACTTTATTTATAATGAATTTGACAAGGAGCATGGTTCTACATAATAACCAAAATCTTGTCAAGGTGAGCCGATAATTGAAAATATCAATTATCTTTACTGAAAAAAAATAAAATGTTAACCTTGTCTCTGTATATGATAAGCTCTCAACCATGGCCCATGGGATGATGGGCTGTCGGTTTGTGGACAGACGGATTTGCAATGATAGGCAATATCATTATATGTATACAAGGCCTAGTCCTATTTGTTTGAGTTTATTCACTATTTGAAACTTGATATTTCTGCAGAACCAACTGTCCAAAATTGTGAGCCTTGTGGCACATACATGATCCCTTATCCACTTAGCACTAGCTCAAATTGTGGTGATCCTATGTACTTCAGTTTCAATTGCAACACTATCTCTGGCCAGGTTAGCTTCAAGGCCCTCAGTGGGACATATCGAGTCACTAGTATAGATCAAAATACATCAAAGTTTTTTATCCAAGTCAAGGATGTAGGAAGTTTGCGGCTAAACCAGTCATTGCCATTTAATCTAACTACTCCAAGAAACTCTAGTTCTAATGTTTCATCTAGAGTTACAGATGATGTTGAGATTGTTTGGGAGCCACCACTGGAGCCACTCTGTAATTTATCTGCAGATTGCAATGATTGGCCACATTCAACTTGCAAATCAGCAATTGATGGGAAGAGGAGGTGCCTTTGCACCAAAAGCTTTCGATGGGATGGCACAAAGTTAAGTTGTACACAAGGTTAGGATTCTATATCATGTGCATATTGCAAATTAAAATTACTTTATTACAAACAAAGATTTAGTTAATGTTGCGCCAGCTGAGATTTTTTATTTTCTTCCTTTACTAACTGTGATAATGGTTGCTTTAGTGATTTAGCACAATGTTAGGACCTTGTGTATTTAGCTAAGGACTGATTTTCATGGGCTTTTCTTTTACTTACTTACGTGTATCGATTCTAATTTCAGTTGCACTCCAGGTTAGAATCCTATATTAATGCACCATATGATAACAGTGTGCCCTGTACATTTAATTTTGCTTTGTTAATGAACGATAAATTTTGTAATGCTGCCAAGAGTATAAATACTCAAAACGATATTGTCAATGATAATTATGAAATCATAAGAAACCCCTCTTAAATTTGAAACCCGTCTGCCATTAGGATGCCTAGATAGTTTGTTCTAGGCACTCACTTATTCCTTTCCTCAAATGAATATTTTTCATATGCATTATCATAGACCTAGATTGAATGCAGGTGGGAAACCCAACCATTTTATCTTGACAATGGCCCAATAGTATTCATCTTACTTATTGTTTTCTTTCATTTTTGAATTTGTGCACAACGAGCTTGCAGTGTCTCACAAAAAAAAGAACCTATTACATGCAATTATCCCAGTGATTACTGCAACTTTGATGGTTATTGCATGCTGTTACTTGTATTATTTGAGAAGAAGAAAAGTGGCCAACGGACAAGGTAACTGGTGCAAAAACAACCATATATCCTTGCTTCAAAATGACAATATTTTGGTTTCCTCCATAAAAGTAGCTAGCAAGAGACTAAAGTTATGATTAATCTCTTAGAATCAGTTAACAAGGAAAGAAATCAGGGAAACGCAGCATTTCGACTGTATGACAGTGAACGAAGTGTCAAAGCCTTGATAGATTCAGACCAATTTAGAGAAGATGATGAAAAAGGCATAGATGTACCATTTTTCAATTTGAAAAGCATACTAGCAGCTACAGATTACTTCTCAGATAAAAAAAGCTTGGACAAGGGGGCTTTGGGCCTGTTTACAAGGTATTAACCTTTTTAGTACTCAATCAATATAGCAGTTTGTTTACTAGTTTCTAATTAATGATGGGTGGTGCTTATGGTTATGGGAGTTTTCTCTCAGGGTACAGTTCCAGGAGGACAAGAAATTGCTATAAAGAGGCTCTCGAGTGGTTCAGGGCAAGGCTTGGAGGAATTTAAGAATGAGGTTTTTTTGATTGCTAAACTTCAGCATCGGAATCTTGTTAGACTTTTGGGTTATTGCATAGAAGGAGACGAAAAAATGGTACTCTATGAATACATGCCAAACAAGAGTTTAGACTCATTTTTATTTGGTTAGGCTCTAAACCAGAATTTTATTTTATTTTATTTTTACTTACCAGTAATTTGGATTTGAATGGTTACTAAAATATGCCCTGAAATGGAAAATGGCATGCAAGATCGGACTCTATGCGTGTTACTGAATTGGAAGATACGCTTTGACATCATTTTGGGAATTGCTCGAGGGCTACTCTATCTTCACCAAGATTCAAGGTTGAGGATCATTCATAGAGATTTGAAAACAAGCAATGTTCTTCTAGATGAGGAGATGAACCCCAAGATTTCTGACTTCGGCTTGGCAAGGATATTTGGAGGCAAACAAACTGAGGCAACCATGACAAGAGTGGTTGGGACTTAGTAAGTTTGATGCAAATGGTTGATTATGAAAGTTGATTATTTAGACTTTGTATAGCAGTTTTCAGTTTTCCCATCTATGTCCCCTAATTCACTGACAATATAAATAATTTTTGTTGTGCAGCGGCTACATGTCTCCAGAATTCGCATTGGATGGGTTTTTTGCATTGGATGGGTTTTTCTCAGTGAAGTCTGATGCCTTCAGCTTTGGTGTAGTTGTATTTGAGGTTATCGATGGAAAAAAAAAAACACAAGATTTCACCAGTCAGAACATGCTTTGAGTCTTTTAGGTTATGTAAGTATGTTGCATTAGTAAACCAAAGAAAAAGTATGTTGCATCAATTACAAGTAGTTATATTTCCTGCCCTCTACCTAATGGCAATTTGAATTTCAAATCATCCTGAGGATGGAAATTGTGGAAAGAAGGCAATGCTTTAGATTTAATGGACCAAACAATACGTGAAACTTGTAATGCAGACGAATTTTTGAGGTGTGTTAACGTTGGGCTTTTATGTGTACAAGAAGACCCAAGTGATCGTCCCACAATGTCGAATGTGGTTTTCATGCTTGGTAGTGAAACTGCAACTCTCCCAACTCCTAAACAACCAGCCAATGTTGTAAGAAGATCCCTTTCTAGTGCAACTTCTTCTACTACTAAACCAGAAAGCTGGAATGAATTAACATCTACCATTGAAGAAGGCCAATAATGGTGGATAGCATAAGGGCTCTCATGATTCTTGTTTTCTCTTTATCAGTCCTGCAGAAGTTTCTAGTATTCTTACTATGGTTCTCATAGGAACAATTAAGGCATATTTCTTGTCTGTCATATTGATACTTTTTTTTTAATTGTCCCTGATAACTGATAAGTGATAAAATTGTATCCAATCTAAGTCTGATTGTTTCCTATTTGAACCTCCTTTGTATTTATTGTACTTACTGATTTCTGATTTTCTCTAACTCTGACCAACTGCCTTCGTTTATTTATTCCTATTATTTGGAAGCTTAGAACTGCATTATTTGCAATTTTCATCAAGAGGTACAGTCAGTCTTACATTTGAGCTGTACTGTTCACTGCCACACTAAGCAGGAAGAGATTCAAGAGAATGCTATTCACATGTACCATTAGTGCACTTATAAAGAATAGGCATACATGTCATGTCTCCATTGTAGATCATTTCAAATTTGGTCATATGAAGCCATTTGGAAAATGTTCTAATTGGAAAGACAAGTCGTAATTCACGTAGGACGCCATATAATTGTATCTAATATTCCATCTAAACCAAAGAAACATAAAAGTTAAGTAGTTGAAACAATCGAATAGTTAAAAAGGAAAACTGGAAAACAGAAAGGACAAGATGAAAAACTCAATTTAGTTTTGATAATCGAAAAAAGTGATTTCGTATGCTGCTTTCTGCTGCCTTTGGAGAATTCCTTACTCTGTTCTTGCATGACAGTATCCTGGCTTTCCTGTTGTGCGTATTCTGTTGTTTAGGAGATGTAGTACTATAAATTTTATTTTCTAGTGTTTGCTTCTGATACAAATCTTTGCTTCTAATTCCCCAAATCCCCGGTATGGAGAAGAATGCCTTTAATGCGAGATACATCATCCTTTATTAGATTGTAGTGATTTCGTACCTTCATCAGTTGTAATTCAAAGTATGCATTTTCACCCGTTCAACACCAATAGACACTATGCACAGAGACAGAGTCAAGACTTTAGCTTAGGAGGCTAATCATGAACAAAAAAAATTTGAATTCAAGAATGAAATATATACTAAGATTCAAGACTAAATATATGGTAAAAATTAAAACTAGTGTGCATTCAATGTTAATATATATAAACAAAAGGAAAGATACAAAACATAAATGAAATATACTAATAAAGAAAATGAAACTGGGCATGCATACACACATATAAGAGCAAGACACTAACTTAATTATAATATATAAACATAAATGAGTAATCTCACTCAATGACCGAATATCTCTCTATTTTTGCTTCAGCTTTTCCTTTTTCCTCTTCAGAGTGTAAGACACGCCCAGGACACCTTCCAAGAAAAAGCAAGATGACTTTTGTGGCTTGTTCAACAGCCTCATATAATGAGGTGACCTATAGAATGTGGGCTGAACTACAATGGTGCCATGCACCCAACATTACGAACCGACACATAATTTGACTAATAAATAATTTGATTTAAAATTGGTAGTATAATTTGGCACAACCGGGACCTAAATCCGTAATAGAATGATTTTCTTTGTTTACTTGACATATCAAAAGAACTGGATCCACTAAATTAGTCATTTTTGTTTTGTTCTTGCTTTGTCATGCTAAGTAAAAGAATTATAAAAGAAACAAATAAAGTTAAAGGTCAAAGAAGGGATTCAAATCGAACAGTAAATTAAAGTGGTTCACATTGCATACTTTTTTGGATAATTCTAGTGCCACAATTTGTGGTACAAGATTCACAACTTGTTCATATGGTAAGTTGTAATTGGTAAAAGTGTGTCTTTACATAAACTCACCATCACCCCTCTACCAAACATAACGTTACTCTACTTTTTATGGCAACCTTTTCTAGTTGTCCAAGTGAAAATTGATCACCAAGAAGTCCTTGCGTCAACAAGCAATAACACACTGACACTGTGCTTCTAAGTTCTAGCAACAAAGAAAATTGTACTTGTTTCATTTTGGTAACAGAAAGTTAAAAATGGGAGCAATCACTGTAATTAAAGGATGGTCCGCAAACTGCATGTTGTGTTCCATGTTCATCTTGTACATTCCAGTATTGCTGTGTTCCTTTCATGTTTATTGCGCTGATAGAGTTTCTTTGAGGTATGGTGAGTGGATTAGAGACCATAAAGAAACTCTAGTTTCGCCTGGAAGAAAGTTTGAATTAGGATTCTTTGGTCCCTGGATCAAAGAAAAATAGAGGAGAAAAAGGGATTTAAGGGGAGAGAGAGAGAGAGAGAGGGTACACGCAGGTACCTGTCCTAGCTTTTCTAAACACAATCTGTCTGTGGGTCCCATAAAGTGAAAATATTTGAGTTTTTTCTTGAAAGAAAACTAACGGATTTACGAGCCAAACAAAGGTGAGATTGATATTGAGGATTTTCAAGTTTAGAAAAAAAAAAAAAGAGTTATAAGATAATGAGTGATGAAATATGACTCAGCTAAGCAAACTCTTAATAGTGGAAGCCATAAATAATATAGGTGAGATGGTATGTACAAGATGTCACCTCATCCACAGTCTCGCCAGTCGACAGTCACCTCATCTTTCTCTCCGTGTTAAATCAAAAATCATATAGTCATAGCCACTACAACCAAATTCTCTCACATGTGCTTGGAAACAATTCTACAACAAGTGCTCTCGGGCTCTCGAGCATGTGGAAGCAATGAGGTTCTTGCTCTTTGCAAGAAGTGGAGTGCCCTCCGTTGAGTGAGGGCATCGGTAGGTTTTTTCTTCCTTGGGTCCCTTTACTAGCAAAGTAGATGTAGAGGGGTAGTTTTATTCATCTGCAACGTGGGGTGCTTAAGGCAGGGGAAGCAGAAGTGAAGGGTTATGGTAGAAAAGTTAGAAGAGCTGTGGAGAAAGCTATCCTTCATGGAGGAAGAAGACGAGGGCATCGTGTTAAGAAATAATAGCACCAAAGCGGCCAAGGCAAGGGGCAAATTATGCGCAATGTTAAAAATCCTTACCCACAAGAGTGTTCATGTGGAAGCTCTAAGGAAAAACCTGAGAATGTCCTGGAAACTGAGCAAAGGGGTCAACATAAGCGAGCTGGACGATGACTTGTTTCTTGTAGAGTTTGGGGACGAAAGGGACAAGAAGAGGATAATGGACATGTCACCATGGAGCTATGAGAAACAGCTGGTGATCATCCAGGAGTTTGAAGGGGAATTAATGCCAAGAGAGATGGAGTTGAAATAATGTCCTTTCTGGGTCCAAATCCTTAACTTACCATTGAAGTGTAGAAACAAAGAAACGACATGGACAATTGGGTCGAAACTCAAGTCTGTTATGGAAGTGGATGTCGCTGACTCAGGAGTGTAATGTGGCAAATATCTTCGACTAAGGGTCAAGGTAGACATTACAAAAAAGCTTATGAGGGGAAAGAAGGTTACATTGAAGGGGGAAAGAGCCGATTGATACAGTTCAGATATGAACGACTCCCCAACTTTTGCTATAAGTGACTCCTCGGTCATGTGTTAAGAGAATGCTCGAAAATGACGGATAACAATGGTCAAAATGAGGAAGAATAGATGCAGTATGGGGCTTGGTTGAAGGGTGAGCCAGGTAGAAAAGGTGTAATTGAGTTGGAAAAACAGAGTAACGGGCCGAATTGGGGGAAGGTGGTAATTGGGGGGCATTAGAGAAGGTGGCAAAGACGGCAAAGTAGGCTAAAGCACCTGAAAAGTCGTGCGAAAGGAGTAGGACACACATGGTGATGAGGAAGGATCAAAGGGAATAAACAAAAAATCTGGAAAAGCTAACCCATGAGCTTTCCTATCAAACTACGAAAGACTTGCATGAAAAAGGGAAGATTAGTGAGGGGGAAGGAAAGCTAGTTGAGCTGAACGCCTAAACTAGTGCATGCACCTCGAACTTACCCACTGACACAGGGGAGCAGCTGCCATGCATGTTATGGGAGTAGACACCTATCTCGAGTAATATGCCTGATTTCAAATACGTGTTGGTGCCAAATAAAGATCAAGAAAATACCGTGGAAAGCCTAACACCCCGGGCTTCAGATATGGGCTCGATGGCCATGTGTTACGATCCAAATGAGGGGTGGGTTACATCCAAGTATGGCCCAACGAGTGGGCATTGGAAAAGGTTGGCTAAGGAAGCAAAACAAAGTAAGCCCAAAGGGGAAAAAGCCCAAAAAAACAAAAACGTAGTGGTCCAACTCCTTTACAAGAGTTAGACCCCAATGCATTTGAATTGAAAAAGGAGAAAGAATCAGAAATAGAGTGAGGCATTAGGGTGGGAAGAACAACAAAGAAAGGAAGAACACAAGAATGGCAGAGAGGCAGTGGCTGCGATGCAACACTGCTAAGCCTCATGAATATCTTCGCTTGGAATTGTCGAGATCTCGGGTCCTTTCTGGCAGTTCAAAATCTCATCGATGCGGTGAAAGAGATGGACCTGATGTTGGTGTTTTTGTCTGAGAAGAAGGTTGGTGTAGGTAGAATAAAAGGAATCCAAAACAAGCTCAACTTCACACAAGGTATTGTTGTCCCAAGTGATGGCAGAAGTGGGGGTCTAGCTCTAATTTGGAGGGAAGGTATAGAGGTTTGCTTGAAGAGTTGTTCGCACTCTCACATTGACGTGGTGGTCCGAGATGGGTCGATGCAAAATCCATGAAGGGCAACTAGCTTCTACGGCCATCCCGATGCGAGTAAGCAGCAAACTTTGTGGCAGCTCCTTAAAGCTTTGAAGAATCAATGTACGATGCCGTGGGTTGTGTTTGGCGACTTCAACGAAATTACACATCAAAATGAAAAGCTTGGATGGAAGCAGAGGTAGTTGAAATAGATGGAAGGATTTTGGGAAAGCTTGAGTAAGTGTGGTCTATTTGATTTGGGTTTTATTGGACAATGCTTCACATGGTGCAATGGGCATTTTGGGGAACAAAGGATGCTGCTCAGACTTGACTGAATGGTGGCAAATTCAAGTTGGTTAGAGCTCTACCTGGAAGCCAGAGTATATCACAGGTCTATGTCTAGCTCTGATCATTGCTTACTTACTTTAAATCTGAAAAATGTACATCCTAGGAAATCTGTAAAGAAACTTTTTCAATTTGAGGCCATGTAGGTGAGGGAGGAATGATGTAAGGATGTGGTGGAGGGGGCTTGGGAACCATATCGTGGGGATTTGGGGTATAGCATCATGGATAGATTGAAGAGATGTCAAGTGAGCCTCTAAGGTTGGAATTTAAGAGTATTAGAGAATGTGAACCTAGTGTTGAAGCAAAAACAGGAGAGATTGCAACATTTGGAGGGCCTTAATTGTTTGCATGAGAAGGCAGAAGAGATTCAAGGGCTAAGAAAGGAGATTAATGAGATGTTAACCAGAGAGGAGATTATGTGGAATCAAAGGTCCAGAGCCTCTTGGATTAAGTGGGGGGATCACAATACAAAGTTTTTCCATGCCACGGCTAGCTAGAGACAAAGGTGAAACAAAATAGAAGGTATACAGGGGGGCAGATGGAGCTTGGCAGGAGAATCAAGAAGATATTGAAAGCACCATTCTTGAGTACTTTGAGACAATCTTCAAGACCGATCATCCATCTCAGTTTGACGCAAGTCTGGGTGCTATCGACCAAAGGGTTACCCAGGATATGAACGAAAATCTAGTGGCAGATTTCAAGGTAGAGGAGGTTAGGCGAGCTCTCAACCAAATGCATTCCACAAAGGCATTCGGGCCAGACGGTATGTCCCCTATTTTCTACCAACAATATTGGAAAATTGTATGCCTTGAAGTGATAAAATGTGTTTTAGATTCACTCAACTTTGGTGTGTTGCCCTGTGGTATAAATGAAACATATATTTGCCTCATTCCCAAGGTGAAATCCCCCCTAAAAATCACGGAGTATCGTCCCATCAACCTGTGTAATGTTATTTATAAGCTAATTTCCAAAGTGCTTGCAAATAGGCTTAAAAATATCCTGGCTTAGATCATTGATGAGTCCTAAAGTGCCTTTGTACTGGGTAGGCTTATTTTGGATAATGTCTTTGTGGCATTTGAAACAATGCACAATATAGATTAGAGGAGAAAAGGGAAGGAAGCGTTCATGGTGGTTAAGCTCGACATGAGCAAAGTCTATGATAGGGTTGAATGGGCGTACTTGGAGGCTATGATGTGGAGGATGGGCTTTAATGAAAGGTGGAGTTCTCTTATATTGATGTGTGTGAGTACGGTGGAGTATTCAGTGTTACTTAATGGGGAAGCAAAAGGTAAAATCATTCCGACTAGAGGGTTGAGGCAGGGGGATCCTATTTCCCCTTATCTCTTCTTGTTATGTGCCGAGGGCTTATCTGCTATGACTAAGAAGGAAGAAAGGGAAGGTCTCTTAAAGGGGGTGGTTGTAAGTAGAGAAGCCCCGTGAATTTCCCACCTATTGTTTGCGGATGATAATATTGTGTTTTGTAGAGCATCCGTAAAGGAGTGTGATAGGGTAATAAAAGTGTTGGAGGACTATGAGGGGGAATCAAGGCAAAAGCTAAACAAAGAAAAAACTTCCATTTTCTTTAGCAACAACACACTAAAGGAAACAAAAGAATATGTGCAGCAAAAATTTGGGGCCCAAATCATCCAACATCATGAGAAGTATCTAGGACTACCTCTATTAATTGGGAAGGGGTAGAGAAAAGCTTTAATCAAATAAAAGACCAAGTTGGAAGGCATATAGTTTGGTGGAAAGGCAGATTGTTGTCTAATATTGGTCGGGAGGTGCTCATTAAGGCCGTGGCCCAAGCCATGCCCATGTATACAATGTGTTGTTTTAAGCTCTCGGACTCACTTTGTAATGAGATAAACTCTATGATGAGCAACTTTTGGTGGGGGTAGAAAGATAAGAAGGGGAAAATGGCTTGGATGTCATGGAAGAAGATGTGCACAACGAAGGGAAAAAAGTGGAATGGGCTTTAAGGACTTGAAAACTTTTAATTTAGCACTCCTCGCTAAGCAAGGATGAAGAATCTTGACAAATCAGAACTCTTTGGTCCATAGAATCTTTAAGGCAAAATATTTTGCAAAGAATACCTTCTTGGAAGCCGAGTTGGGTAGACGGCCTTCCTATGCTTGGAGGAGCATCATGGCGGCAAGGGAAATAGTTGAAAGGGGATCAAGGTGGGCTATTGGCAACAAGGAGAAGGTGAGCATTTGGGATGACCGATGGCTTCGAACCCTGGAAGCTTTTAAAGTAGTAAGTCCAAAACCCTTTCAGCCTGAGGCTAAAGTAGTGGCAGAGCTTATAGACATGGATAGGCGATTCTGGGATGTTGCAAAAATAAGGAGAATGTTCCTTCCCCATGAAGCCAATGTTATTCTTGGCATTCCCTTAAGCCCTTGGCTGCCTAGGGACTCCTTAATATGGGCATGGACACCAAAGCTTATGGAAACAAATCTAGAGCTTGAATTGTCCAAATAAGGTTAGAATGTTTATGTGGAGAGCATGCTCAAATATACTTCCAATCAAGTATCAATTATGGGCTAGGGGTATTGGGAGGGATGACGTTTGTGACCTGTGTAGGGGCTGTGAAACATCTGGGCATATTTTGTAGGGGTGCAAAGTGGAAGGGGAGGTGTGGAGTAACACAAGATTAAAGTTGCCATTGTTGGAGGTCATACCAAGAGACTTTGTTGATATAGTGTGGGACTTTTTAGTGAGGTGGCTTGAGATTGATTGGGAGTTGTTTGCAGTCACGACATAGGGTTTGTGGAATAACAGAAACACGACATGCCATGGGGGTAAGTGTAAAAGCCCAGAGCTGATAGCCCGTGAGGTGGCTGTTTATACGAGGGAAGTCAGATAGTTTAAAAATGTAAAAAACAAACCTGTACTTTCACACGTACAATCATGGACCCCTCCAAAAAAAGGATTCTACAAGATAAATGTCGATGGAGCGGTGTTTAAGGAGTTGGGATGTTGTGGAGTGGGAGTGGTCATAAGAAATGAATACGGACAACTAATGGGAGCAATGAGCAAAAAGTGTGATTTTCCCTTGAATGTATTGGAAGTGGAGGCCAAAGCAATTGAGGAAGATGTTATTTTTGCAAGGGAGCTAAGTCTAAAAAAGGTAATTCTGGAAAGTGATGCTCAAGTTGTTGTTAAGTCCCTGACAGAGAAAAGCTTGGCGCCAAGCTCTATCATTATGGTGATTGAAGGAGCAAAGTTGCGTCTACGTGGTTTTGATTCATGGGTAATCAACCACATTTGCAAAAATAAGAATTCTGTAGCACACATTATGGCACAAAATGCCAGGTTTATATATGATATAGTGATGTTAATATTTGGGTGGAAGACACCCCACTTGTTATTGAACAACAAATTCTGTATGATGAATCTCAATTGAATGATTTTATAATCTAATGAACAGGAAGTTTATTTGGTTATCCCCAAAAAAAAAAAAAATCTGCAACAAGTAGGAAAGGAGAAAGGTGTACTATTAGAATTATTCAATCAAATAGTACTCTGTTTGCATTATAAAAAAAAAAAAAAAAACAGTACTCTGTAAAGCAACGTGTCCTCCTGTGCACAAAAGTAGTGGACACAAACTACACTGCAATACAAGTCTTTTCCTTGGGCAATTGTTTGGACTTTAACAATTATTTTATGGATCTTGTTAATGTTTGTCTTAAAGGCACACATTAAACTTTTTATATTTAGAAATATTTTTTTAAAAATTAAAAAAATTGTTATTATTTTTTTAATTTTTGAGAAAATATTTTTAAAATTAGAAAATTTAATATGTGCCCTTGAAACACATATTAGTAAAATCCTTATTTTATTTTTGTGAAGAGTTCGTATAGGTTTTTGATAGACTAGAGTTCGTATAGCTTGTTCTTTCTTTGCAACCGCACTCATATTATTGTGGATTGATCTTTCACATCAGAGTTTTCGGATATTTTTGGTAAAATAATTTGAGAATTATTGTTTGAAGTTTTTAAAAATTTTTTAAAATATATATAGATAAAAAAATATATAAAAAATGTATAATATTATTTAAAAGGTAAAAATTATTACTTGAATTTGGTTGCTAAACAGACCTTTCATTTCTTGAGATACGTTGGTCGGTTGTTGACATTATTAGTTTTTTTTTTTATCTAAAATAATTTAATATCGTATATATGTTCTAAATTTAAAAGTATTTGTTAATAGAACCATTATAATGTCATCTCACCCAGTCTGCCGGTCAGACAGTCACCTCATCTTTCCCTCCATTTTAAAATAAATCATAAGTCCCAGCTTACACGTACGGCAGAAAATTCTCTCACCTGTGTCGGCACTTGGAGACAATTCTGCAACATGCGGGTAGGGAGAGAAAGATCTGCTATTAGAATTGTTCAATCAAATGGTATTCTGTAGAGCAATGTGTCCTCCTGTGCACAAAAGTCTTGGACACAAACTATGCTACAATACAAGTCTTTTCCTTGGCCAGTTGTTTTTTACTTTAATTATTATTTAATTTTTGTGAAGAGTTCGTATAGCTGTACTTTCTTTCTTTGCAACCATACTCATATAATTGTGGGTTCATTCTAAAATAAAAAAAAAAAATATATATATATATATATATATATAATTGTGGGTTGCTCTTTCACATCTGATTTTTCGTTTCTCGAGAGGGTGGTCAGTTGTTGATATCATAAAAGTTGCAGAGTACGTTAAGAGAGAACATAGGCGAATAGGCGAAGCTAGGGGGCAGCGGGGTCATGGGCTCCCCTAGCTTTTTGAAATTCCTATTTACAATAACAATATAATGACCCAGGCTTTTGTTAAGGCTATAAATAAACTGAGTGTACGTTTGGATTCACTGAAGTTGTGTCTGCATCTGTGATAAGCTGCATTTTTGTTCATTTTTTTTTTTTTTTCACGTGTTTTGGAGGAATACGGTTATTGTTTATGCCCTGTTTATTAAACAGTAATCATAAATATTGACTTTTTTTATAGTGAATAGTGTATCTGTATACTGTTTATAGATATATAAATTTCACTTTCAACAACTTTTTCATTAAAAATAAGTCTCACGGTACTATTTATACATTTAAAAATTATTTTGCTACAATTTTTTTAGTTTTCAGTTTTCAATTTCAGTAAAATAAGTTCTATCCAAACAGACCCTAAGTCGTTTATAAATAGTTTAGAGTTGATTCGATAAAAATCTCATTCAGGTTTATTTGTTTATAAATAAGCTAAGCTTAAACTTTAGTTTTAGACCTATTTAATAAACAAGCAGAGTCTTAGTAAAAAATATTTTTCATGAACTAGCTCGTGAATACCAAGGTTCGATATAAAATTAACAAAAACAAGTTGAATCTAAGCTTATTTATGAGTTTGGTAATAAAATTTATATGAAGTTGACAAGCTAATTCATATTCTTCTAAAACTTTAATTAATTATAAATTGAGACCACTCATCCAAACAAAATATGCTAGATAATAAACTTGATATGAGCTTAATGATATGTTTGTGTTGGATCTCAAGCTCAAAAACATGATATTGAGCTTAAGTTTGGGCTTTATATTTAGCTTAAATTTAGCTTAACTAATGAATCAAGTCAAGCTAAGCCAAGATGAACTCAAACTTTTATACTTTATAATGAGCTCAGCTTGAACATTATTTGTAAGCTCGTATCAAGCTCAAACTAAGTTTGAACATTCTACTTTGCTGTCGAGTTGAGCTTGAACATTCACTACTTGACAAAACTCGGTTCGTTTATAGCCTTAGCTTTTGGTAACAAATGCTATACTTGTTTAGTATGCATGCTATTACTAAAATAGCCCTACTTTAATGGGAAAATGGAGAACAACGTCACCACCTGTATGATATGTGTAGGGTAGCATATGAAACGTCAAATGTAAGGGAGTCAATACCGTACCGGAAGCAATATTAGTTTGGTCAGCAGTATAATATATTTCGAATACTGGTCAATATCAGTGTACTATTTCGGATTTACCGCAAAATAATATATATATATATATATATATATATATATATTCATAACATTTAAAATAAATAAATTTAGTGTCCTTTTAATAATTTTTTTACTAGTATATTTTTTTTTTGTAATTACTAATATACTAATTAAGCTTATAAATTATAAGTAGTAGATAAGAAAAAAAAAATAAAAAAGTACAAAATGAAGCTATGGTAACATCACTGACATGTAGGAAAGTTGTTAGTGGGGAAATATTTTCTTTTTCATCAAAAGTGAAAAAATAGTTTAAATAATACTCCATCCGTCAACTTTTTTTGTTCTGTTTGAAAAGTCAAACTTTTTAAGGAAACATCATTTATTAACTTGTTTACCTTTTAAAAATGTATAAGTTTCCAAAACTACCCTTAAAAAATTTATCAAAAAATTGAATTTGTAAATTAAAAGACAAACATACCTAACAAATTAAAATCTAAATTAATAATTGACAAATTCATTAACTCATTTTTTAAAATTTGGTAATGTAAGGACCAGTTTCGACTTAGATCCAACACAGGAATGGATCCAGGCCCACGTAGCCCAAACAATGAATTTGTAGAGTGCGGGAAAAAGAGCTAGTCTGATCTTGGGCCAAAATATTGGGTTTTAGTGTAAAAAGGTTTAAGACACGAACGTGATATCTCACCCTTGATCCTCTTCGGAGATGCCCTAAAGATATGATTTTACTTTTCCCGTTCCTCTCTACCTATCTTTCGATCCCCCGTTCCTTCTGTCTTTCCTCGCCTTATATATCATCGCTTTTTTGCCTTTCTTTCGCGTCTTCTCCTGAATCTTCCATCCTTAGCTGGAAAGCTGCCCCTTCACTGTTCAGGTATCACCTCCACATTAATGCGGCCAGAAGGTTAGCTGGGGAACATTTAATGCGGAGGTGACAGCATCACCAGATATTTGCTATTGTCTACCACTACTTTTTGCTGGATATTTTCCCCTTTGTGACGTTATATGATTGTCCTGGGCACTATTCCGAGTGATCAACAAGCTAACCAGGCACCTCGGACAAAAGTGCCGAGGTGACCATAGTCCTCGGACGCAGACCCACTCCCTGCTAACATGCTGCACCTCTCCTCGGATGGTAATTTCGCCCGTTCATTGGCTGGTCTTCCTCGGATGTTCGTATCTCCTCATACAAGATATTGGGCCGGGCCTTTCCCTTTACACTGTTGGAGCCCAGGGTAAAATTGGCCCACACAGGTAAAATTTAAATTTATACCAGACAAATTCATTAAACCTAACTGTAGGGTCACAGTTTATAGCCAAAACTCAAAAGAGTTGGGGTTTGAACCCAATACAATAAATTTGTAGAGAGTGGGTGAAAAAACTGGGTTTTTAGTGAATTGAACAACGGTTAGCTAAGATTTAAAGTGTGACCAAACATGAAAACATACGTAAATATTGGTGAAATGTTGGTGTGGGGGGCAAAAACTTGAGCCTTTGCGTTGGGCTTAAGTCCCACTCTTTAATAATAATATGTCCAAGGAGAAAAAAGCATGGGGAGAAGGCCCCGTAATAGATAGTAGAGCGTATAAATGTCCAAGGGTGTTGGTTCGAGAGGGTCATCCTCCTCGGATCTGACATATGTCAGTAAAGTGAGCTTCGCCTTACCCTAGACCACCTTCCAGGAAGCTCCAGCGACGAAGATAGACTTTAAATGTACAGGGAAGGGATAAGAACACAGAAATATCTAAGGAAAAAGCTGCTACCACCGCATTAAATGCATTACAGCAGCTTTCCTGGCCGCATTAATGTGGAGAAGACTTCTGAATAGTGTTTTCAACCACTTTTATTCCCAAAAAATAAAAAAACAGTGGGAAAGAGGACAGAAACTCGAGTACGAGGCTAGATAGTAGACAAGTGGACGGTGGGATTGAAAAAAGGAGGACTATATAACAGAGAAGAATCTCCAAAAGATGGGGATCGAAAGAGATTGAGAAAAAAAACATTAAGGAAGATTCACTGTAACAATAGGAAGAACATCATCAGAAGTAACCAATTCATCCAAGAACATACTCCTCGAACACCATCTGAAATAACCAACTTATTCAAAAATTTACTCTTCGGACTTGAGTTTACCATTGGATTATGCGTTTTATCCTCCTCGGACAGACTCCTAACGCCTATTAGCTGTTGTAAAACCCATCACCAGCCCAATTCTTTCACCCACTCTCTTACAAATTTATTGTATTGGGCTTATTGGGCCCATATCCTATTCTATCTGGGTTTGAGTTACGATTTGTGATCCTACAGTTGGTCTGAGGAGGTGAATTGCTATTCAAATCACTATTTCTGAAGGATAGTTCAACGTTTATCGCTACAGTAATTCTTTTTCTATTCTCTTCCACCGTGTTTTTTCGATCATCTCCTTACATAGGGTCTTTCACATTATATAATCTTTTCTAGGTCATCTCCTTCGTACACTTGTCCATCATCTAAATGTATACTCGAGTGTATGTCTTATCAAGTATCTTCTCTGAATCTCTATGAACAGTGGTGGTTAAGACTACACTGTTTAGAGGTCTTCTCCACATAAATGCAGCCAGAAAAGTTGCTACAGTGCATTTAATGCGCTGGTAGCTGTTTTTCCCTTAGATATTTCTATATTCTTACCCTCTCCGTACGTGCTTAAAGTCTATCCTCATCGTTGGAGATTCCTGGAAAGTCACCCCAGTCACACAGGTACTTGCTTGACTGATATTCGTCCGATCCAAGAAGGGTAACCTCCTTGGACTTCAGCCCTCCACCCTTTCCTTACACGATTCTCTATTATGAAGTTTCTCCAGTCATTTACTCCTCCTCGAACACATTCACATTAACAAATAGGGCTTAAGGTCCAATGTACAAATTTGAGCCTCTACCCCCCACACTAACTTTTACCTCTTGAAATTTGCCAAAAGCGAGACTATTTATCTCTAAAAACAAAAGGCCCCCTCCCAAAAAAAAAAAAACCATTCTCTCGATCTCTCCATCTTAATTCTTGAAGAAAAAAAATTAAATTTCATATTTTTTCTCAGTCCTCGTCTCAGTGTTCTTCATCTTAGATCTTTTTCTTGTTAAGCTTTCTTGGTACTAGCAGCTCATCTAGGTGGACGGCGCGTGTGATTTGCGGCATTTGTCTGCTTCAGCTTCAATATTCAAGTGGCTTCTAGCATTCAATTTTTAACTCTCCCCCTTTTTTCTTTTTTTAAATGCAAGAGTACAAGTGTAAAACTGAGATTGCAATCTCATCTAAGTTTTTTTCTTTTTTTTCTTTTTTTCCAATTTTTTTATCTCTTTTTTTATTTTTAAATTTCTACAAACCAACTTATACCTTTACCTTCTCAAAAGAAAAAAAAAAAGAAAAAAAAAATATATATATATATACACACGTTTACACACCTAGTCTTCCATTATGGCATTATCACATGGGTTATGCATATCACATCAACCCATTTGTCATTTTGTAAACTTAAAAAAAAAAAAAATTCAATAGTTTATTTAATTTTTATTGTTTAGGTATATTTTTATTAGTTATTCTTTTAGAATAATTTACTTTATATTAGTACTAATTTATTAAATTATGTGATAAATAAATTTTTGTCTGTCCAGTTTTAGAGTATAAAGTGATCACATCATTTAGTAAAGTTGCAATCTTTTATAGTTCTATACTTTAAATTCTATTTTAGTTAAATTATAATCTTTTATTATAAACCGTGTTTTATTTATTTAGAAATATTTCTTAATTATAAATGTCTATTAAAATATGGATATAAAAAACATTTAAAAAAGAAGAAGAGAAAACTTGAAAATAAATTGAATCTAAAAAATGATCTATCGATAAATTTGTTAGTACTAAACAAAAAACAGCAAAAAAATTTGGATGAAAATATAACAAATAAACAAAAAATTCATAAAACAGAATTAGAAGATAATTTTTTTGATGAATAAAAGATAATGAAATTATACAATAAAAAGATAATAATGAAAATAAATATTATTTAGTTAATATTTACATATAAAAAAAAAATGTCCCTCTTAAAGTTTTTCTTTAGCTCTGAAAAGTTGCTGAGCAAGCCTTGATCATTCCAATAATTGTTTCCCACTAGAAGAATAAGAAAAGTGAATGCTCCAATAATTTAGCTTTGTCTAACAAACTTTTTTTTGTTTTTCCTTGTTGTCGGCTTTGTGTAACAAATATCCCCTCAAAATTTCAGAAATTTAGGAGAACGTTTGGTAGAATAGTTTGAAAAATATTGTTTGTAGTTTTTAAAAATATGTGTGGGTGAAAAAATGGATGAAAAAATATATAATGTTATTTAAAATGTAAAAAAGTGAGTTTGAGATATATATCACTGCCCTCATTTCCTTGTGGGTGAAATGATGTACGGATATATTTTAGTTGAAACGTGTTAGGAATAAGAGATTCTTATAAAGGTTTTTAGGGTAGAAAAAGTTATTTAGATTATTTTTCATTACATAATATAATTTACTGATTTCTGATTTTCTCTAACTCTGACCAACTGCCTTCATTTATTTATTCCTATTCTTATGAAGCCTAGAACTGCATTATTTGTAATTTTGCGTCAAGAGGTACAGTCGGCTCAGCCTTACATTGGAGGTGTATTGTTGTTCACTGCCACACTAAACAGGAAGAGATTCAAAAGAATGCTATTCACATGTACCATTAGTGTACTTGTAAAGAATAGGCATACATGTCATGTCTCCATTGTAGATCATTCCAAATGCAGTCATATGAAGCCATTCGGAAATGTTGTAATGGGAAAGACAAGTCCTGTTTCATGGAGGCCATATAATTGTATCTAATATTCCATCTAAACCAAAGAAACATAAAAGTTAATTAGTCGAAAAAATCGAATAGTAAAAATGAAAGACGAAAAGGACAAAAGATGAAAAAACTCAAAATTATTTTCAATAATAAAAAATCGAACTTTTGTATCATGCCTTCTGCTGCCTTTATAGAATTGAGAATTCCTTAATCTGTTCCTGCATGACAGTATGCTGGCTTGCCTTTGAAGAATTGAGAATTGAGAATTCCTTAATCTGTTCCTGCATGACAGTATGCTGGCTTGCCTTTGAAGAATTGAGAATTGAGAATTCCTTAATCAAAATTATTTTCAATAATTTTTTTTTTCTTGACATATCATGTTGTTTTTGAAGCATGCTTATCAAAAGAACTGGGTCCACTAATTTAGCGATTTTTGTTTTGTTCTTGCTTTGTTGTGCAAAGTAGCTAGAAATGGTTTCAAAAGAAAACAAATAAAGGAAAAGGAAAAAGAAGGGAATCAAATCAAACAGTTAAAAGTGGTTCAATTTGCATACTTCTATTGCAACCTCTTTCAGTTAGACAGTGAAATTTGATGACCAAGAAGTCTTTGCGTCAATAAGCAAGAACATCAGGGCATTTTCGTAACAAGAAAGCCAAAACAGCAGAAATTGCTGCCATTGGATGATCAGAAATCACACTGACACTGTGCTTCTAACAACAAAGAAAATTCTACTTGTGCGTGTGCTGTTTTTCATTTTGGTAACAGAAAGTTGAAAAATGAAAATGGGAGCAATCGCCGTAATTAAGGGATGGTCCGCAAACTGCATGCTATGTTCCATGTTCATCTTGTACACACCAGTACTGCTGTGTTCCTTTCATGTTTATTGTGCTAATCATAGAGTTTCTTTGAGGTATGGCGAGTGTATTAAAGACCATGAAGAAACTCTAGTTTCGCCTGGAAGAAAGTTTGAATTAGGATTCTTTAGTCCTGCTGGAAGTTCTGGCGACAAAAGATATGTTGGAATATGGTACATGTGGGATAAGCGAACAGTTGTATGGGTTGCCAATCGAGATAACCCGCTTATTATTACTACTACTGGAGCTTTCAGATTTGCAAAAGATGGCAATCTCCAGGTGATGGATAGGAGTACTGAGAAGGCTCATTGGAATTCGGAATGTTATAATTGGCGTGAATCCTACAATACTACAGACACGATTGTGAATCTCACGGATTCTGGAAACCTGGTACTATACGGATCCTCATACGGTAATGTGAAGAGTCTGTGGCAGAGCTTTGAAAATCCAACTGATACGTTTCTTCCAGGCATGACGCTGTCGTTGGATGGAAACATTAATTTGACTTCCTGGAGAGGCCGTGATGACCCTGGAAGCGGGAACTTCACGTTTATGCTAGATGCAGCCGAAAATCGGAACGCAATAGTCGCCAACAAAGAGGGGACGACGATTTATTGGAAAAGCTCGGTTAGTTTATACACTTTCCTCACAACAACAGAATATCAAAAAGATGTTCATTTTGAGAATGAAAGGTTGGTGATGAATTTTAGTGGGAAGATAGAGTATTGGGCACAGAGCACAAACGGGACATGGTACTTGGCCGATGCGGAGCCGGGCAACAATTGTAGCGTGTATAATGTTTGTGGAAATTTTGGTAGCTGTAATTTAAACAATAAATTGAAATGCAAATGTTTGCCAGGGTTCAAGCCATATGTTGCTCAGAAGTGGCATTCTGGAGATTTTTCAGATGGGTGCACAAAAAATTCGGTGTCGTGTGGCAACACCTTCTTGAGCTTAAAGATGATGAAGATAGGGAAAAACCTAGAACAAAGGTCTTGGGTTGAAAACGAAACAGAATGCAAAGAGTTGTGCCTTAAACACTGCGACTGCAAGTCTTATTCATATAATCAAGACGACCCAAGAATGCCATGCTGGATTTGGAAGCAGGAGTTAGTTGATGTTCAAGAAGAGTATGAAGATGGTTATAACATCTCCATCCGTGTAGCAAAATCGGATATAGGTACTGTACTAATTGGTCGATTTTACATAAAATTGCTTGAATTTACTAACGTAGTATTGTACTTGAGGAAATTTAGAAAGCAACTTGAATATGAAGTAGAAAGGTTAGGAAACCTGCCAGCTGTTTATAGTCCAAGCCCAAGTCTATACAAAATGTTAAAAGAGGCACAATAATAGTACCAACAACATAGTAAATTTATTTATAATGAATTTGACAAGGAGCATGGTCCTACATAATAACCAAATAATTTTTTCAATATGAGCCGATAATTTTAAGTGTCAATTATCTTTACTGAACAAAAATAAAATGCCAACCCTGTCTCCGTATATGATAAACTCTCAACCACGGCCCATGGGATGATGGACGGTCGGTTTGTGGACAGATGGATTTACAATGCTAGGCAATTTCATTATACGTAAATAAGACCAAGTCCTATTTGTTTGAGTTTATTCATTATTTGAAACTTGATATTTCTGCAGAACCAACTGTACAAAATTGTGAGCCCTGTGGCACAAACATGATCCCTTATCCACTTAGCACTAGCTCAAATTGTGGTGATCCTATGTACTTCAGTTTCAATTGCAACACTACCACTGGGCAGGTTAGCTTCAAGGCCCCAAGTGGAACATATCGAGTCACTAGTATCGATCAAAATAAAACAAAGTTTTTTATCCAAGTCAAGGATGTTGGAAGTCTGCGGCTAAACCAGTCATTGCCATTTAATCAAACTACTCCAAGAAACTCTAGTTCTAATGTTTTGTTTAGAGTTACAGATGATGTTGAGATTGTTTGGGAGCCACCACTGGAGCCAATCTGTAATTTCTCTACACATTGCAAGGATTGGCCACATTCAACTTGCAAATCAGCAATTGATGGGAAGAGGAGGTGCCTTTGCACCAAAAGCTTTCGATGGGATGGCACAAAGTTAAGTTGTACACAAGGTTAGGATTCTATATCATGTGCATATTGCAAATTAAAATTACTTTATTAAAAATAAAGATTTAGTTAATGTTGGCCCAGCTGAGATTTTTTATTTTCTTCCTTTACTAACTGTGATAATGGTTGTTTTCGTGATTTAGCACATTGTTAGGACCTTGTGTATTTAGCTAAGGACTGATCTTCAGGGGTTTTTCTTTTACTGACGTGTAACGATTCTAATTTTACCTCCAAAGTTGGCAGGTCTTTCCTAAAATTTGCAAAAGCGTCTACAGCAATGTCAATGTGATCATTACCTTGTCTTATATTGTTATAGTCTGTATTTTGTATAACAATAAATATTTTTGTTTCACAAATTGATGAAAACATACATCCTTTAACTTCCACTAATTATCGTTTAATTATATCATTTGAGACTGTTCGCTACTGTAACTACTAAACATGATTCGAGAGATTTCTATTCAAATTCTATACACTGAAGTATTACTAGTCATCTTTCTTTGTTTTAGTTTCTTCTCCATCAGAAAAAGGAATGATATTGCTTCTGATTGTTGGAATAAGTAGTGTGATTGTTCTCTGTGCCGTTACTTTTATCTACGTATGGCAAAGAAAGATGACCAAGAGACAAGGTAAGCACTTTGCAAAATGCATACTTTGCACGTTAATTTTTTACTTTTATTTTTATATATTTTATTTTGGGTTATATTGAATCATTAAAAAACCTGTTACAAGTTCTTCCATGTAATTAACATGTGAACTAAGATAGATTAGTGTCTTCTGAATTTAGAAAATAGACAAATTGACCAAAGAAATCGAGTACAACGCATGTTATATAGTGAAAGCTATGTCCAAGACTTGATAGATTCAGGTGAGTTCCAAGAAGAAGATGAGAAAGGAATAGATGTACCTTTTTATGATTTGGAAAGCATACGAGTTGCTACTAATAACTTCTCGGATGAAAACAAGCTTGGACAAGGAGGCTATGGGCCTGTTTACAAGGTAATCTCAGCAACATTTAGTGGTCATTAATGTACATGTCAACTAGTTTTTGGTTAATGGTAATATCGTGTATTGGGAATTTTGGTCCCAGGGTAAGCTTCCAAGTGGTCAAGAAATTGCTGTAAAGAGACTTTCAAGTGTCTCAGGTCAAGGTCTACAAGAATTTAAGAACGAGGTGGTATTGATTGCAAAACTTCAGCATCGGAACCTTGTCAGACTCTATGGATATTGCATAAAAGGGAATGAAAAGATTTTAATTTATGAGTACATGGCTAACAAAAGTTTAGACTTCTTTTTATTTGGTTGGCTTCTAAACCTGTTTCCTTTATCTACTATCCATATTATGTTAATTTTAGTTCTTATTTTAGTTGCTAAAATTATTTTTTCAAATGTGAAAGGGAATTATGGAAAAACACAAGATCAAAAGCAAAGCATATTTTTGGACTGGGAGATGCGTTTCAACATCATTTTAGGAATTGCTCGAGGGCTTCTTTATCTTCACCAAGACTCTAGATTAAGGATCATTCATAGAGATTTGAAAACTAGTAATATTCTTCTAGACTATGAAATGAACCCCAAAATATCTGACTTTGGATTGGCAAGGATTGTTGGTGGAAAACAAACAGAGGCAAACACAACAAAAGTAGCTGGAACTTAGTATGTTTCCTATACACAATATGATTGTTGTAGCTGATTATTTATGTATTATGGCAAATCTTCATTCTACTAACTTTGTTTAGATAATATGCACAAAGAAGTGTCTTGCTAATATCATAATTTATACAATTGTTGCGATGTAGTGGCTATATGTCTCCGGAGTACGCATTAGATGGAATATTTTCAATCAAATCCGATGTTTTTAGTTTCGGTGTAGTTTTACTTGAGATTATAAGTGGAAAGAAGAACACTGATTTTTATCAGTCAAAAGAAGCAATGAGCCTTCTTAGTTATGTAAGTGTGTTGAATTTTCATAACCATCTTCATTCTCATCATATTTTGTTTCATTATAGGCTATGTAGGTGTGTTAAAATAACCTATGCTTTGGTAGTTTTTTTCTTCATACCAATGTTTGTTTACTGTCATAGGCATGGAGATTGTGGACTGATGACAAGCTGTTGGATTTAATGGACGAGACCCTAAGAGATACTTGCATTGCAGATCAGTTTGTGAAGTGCCTAAATATTGGTCTCTTATGTGTACAACATGACCCAAGTGATCGCCCCACCATGCCAATTATTATCAAGATGCTTGATGGTGAAACTGTGAACCTTCCAACTCCCAAGCAACCAGCCTTTTCCATAAGGAGAGACCAATCCAGCTCAACTTCTTCTAGTAGACCGGAATCAAATAATGAATTAACGAATAGTCTAGAAGGACGATGATGAATGGTTACAGTTCTCATGAATCTTGTTATTCTCTTTATAAAGCAAATATTTTTCCTTAATTAATTCTGTTGCTGGATACTTCAAGTGACTATAAATCCTTTCCCATGTTTGTTGCAGTGGTGTTTTGAATTTGAATGGATAAGATTTGAAATGTCTTAAATTGTGGTTGGACTATTGCTATTTTAAAGAACTTCTTGTATGTTTTAGAAGACGTGAATTAACATAATTCTTGTATTCATTAGGAAAATGGCTTGGGGTGCTAAGAACAACGAACAGGTGGATAACACCTCTACATAGAAGTGATAGAACTCAAGGTTCTCAAAATAGCACTTAATTAGGCCAATCAATTCAATAATCAAAATCAATCAAGCATAAAAATGAAGTCTATATGCCTATTTATACGACTGTTACTGCATAATTGTCACTAGTTGGCTGTTTAGTGTTACAGTATTGTTTCTTAACTGTCTTAAGAACTAACTGAAATATCAATCTATACTTGTACGTGACTCAGTTGAAACTACAATATGAGGGCTGTTTGGTAACATCTGCAGCACTGTAACTAACTGCATATGCATCAGTCATCTTCCTTACTTCCAAATTCCTTCCAGAAGCTTCCAACAACCTAGCAGTGGTGTAGTTATCTAATGAGGGACTTACATTGTAACATAAGTGCTTGCACTTGAATTTGAAACCCAACTACTTGCCCTTGTAAGCATACATGATGCTCTGCATCAGCTTCTCTGCTGAATAAACTTCATTCATCCTATACTCTATCAAGAAAAGTTTATTACGTAATTTTTTTAAATAAAGTAATTAAAATTTAAAAAGGTCTTCAAGAATAGTTCAACTGATTGATACTTTCTATTGTGTTCATGACATCCAAGCAAGGCCAATTAGAGCATATAGGTAGTGGCAATGGTCTAAGGGCCCCAAATAATAGAAGACTCCCTCTTTTAACTAATACTATAATATAATGTATGTATGCGTACATTTTAATTAAGGCTTCTTTAGGTCTTAACCAAATAATAATAATAATAATAATAATAAGAAGGCCCTTTTCTTGAAGATGAAGGTGATAGAGACGGTTAAAATTAGACAAAACATACCTAACAAAATTAAAATCTAAATTAATAGTAGACAAATTCATTAACTTATTATTTGAAATTTGGTAAAATCTAAATTAATACTAGAAAAATTCATTAAATCTAACCTTTACCACTTGAAATTTGCCAAATGAGAGACTATTTATCTCTAAGAACAAAAGCCCACCCTCCCCCAAAAAAAAAAATCTATCTCTCTCTCTCCATCTTAATTCTTGAAAAAAAAAAAATATATATATATATATATATTTCAGATTTTTTCTCAGTGCTCATCTTAGTGTTCTCCATCTTAATCTTTTTCTTGTTAAACTTTCTTGGTCCTAGCGGCTCTCCTAGATGGACGATGCGTGTAATGTGCCTGCTTCGATCTTCAGGTGGCTACTAGCATTCAAATTTTTAACTCTCCCCCTTTCGTCTTTTTTTAAATGCAATAGTTAAAGTGTAAATCTGAGATTGCAATCTCATCTAAGTTTTTATCTATTTCGTTATCTCAAAAAAAAAAAAAAAAAAAAAAAAAAAAAAAAAAAAGCTTTTACCTATTTCTTGCTAATTTTTTTTTTATCTTTTTTTATTTTATTTTTTAAATTTCTACAAACCAACTTACATACATTTACCTTTCTCCACGCACCTAGTTTACTATCCATTATGGCATTATCACATGGGTTGATGCATATCACATCAATCCATTTGTCATTTTGTAAACTCAGAAAAAAATTCAATAGTTTATTTAATTTTTATTGTTTAGGTATATTTTTATTAATTATTCATTTGCTAATTTATCAATTTATGTGATAAATAAATGTTTATCTGCACAGTTTTAGAGTATAAAGTGGTCACATCATTTAGTAAAGTTGCAATCTTCTATTGTTTTATACTTTAAATTCTATTTAAGTTAAATTATAATCTTTTATTATAAATCACGTTTTATTTATTTAGAAATATTTTTTAATTATAAATGTCTATTAAAAATGGATATAAGAAAAATTTTAAAAAGAAGAGAAAATTTGAAAAATAAATTGAATCTAAAAAATGAACTATGGATAAATTTGTTAGTACTAAACAAAAAACAACAACGAAATTTGGATGAAAATATAACAAATAAACAAAAAAATTCATAGAATAGAATTAGAAGATAGTTTTTTTGATGAATAAAAGATAATGAAATTATACAATAAAAATAATAATAATGAAAATAAATATTATTTAGTTAATATTTACATATAAAAAATGTCCCACTTAAAGTTTTCCTTAGCCCCAATAGGTTGTTGAGCAAGCCTTGATCACTCCAATAATTGTTTCCCACGAGGAGAATAAGAAAAGTGAATGCTCCAATAATTTAGCTTTGGCTAACAAACTTATTTTGTTTTTCTTTGTTGACGCCTTTGTGTAACAAAATAACCCCTCAAAATTTCAGAAATTTATATCATTGCCCTTAGAAATTTTAGTTGAAACGGGTTAGGAATAGGAGATTCTTATAAAGTTTTTTAGGGTAGAAAAAGTTATTTAGATTATTTTTCAATACATAATATAATTTATGTTAGTGTGTGAACAAAATGATTGGTTCTGATTTTTTCTGAACCAGGGCCTCTACTATCACGTAGTTGAGGCTTCATTAGTTATGAATCTAAGCTAGATGACATTTCTTGTTGCAAACTTTTAATTTAGAGAAATGTTATATACACAACATTTTTACAATACTTTTACAATAAATTTTAAGTGGAAGGTTGTTATTAACAGTTACATGTGTGCAAAAAAATAATTTAAATTGTAAATTCAAGTTAGAGCCAATAATAACATCCACCTAAAATTTCTTATGAAAGTATTAATGGTTACATGATGCTCCGAGTTAGCTTCTCTATTGAATAAAATTCATTCATACTATACTTTATCAACAACCGTTTATTACGTGATTTTTTTTAATAAAGTAATTAAAATTTAAAAAAGGTCATCAAGAGTAGTTCAACTAGTTAACACTTTCTATTGTGTTCATAACATCCAAGCAAGGCCGACCAGAGCATATAGGCAGCAACAATGGTCTAAGGGCCCCAAATAATAGAGGCCCCCTTTTTTAGCTAATACTATAATATATTATATGCATGTGTACATTTTAATTAAGGCTTCTTTAGGCCTTTACCCAAATAATAATAATAATAATAAAGCCCTTTTCTTGAAAATGAAGGTGAAGAGACAAAATTAAAATTAGACAAACATACCTAACAAAATTAGAATCTAAATTATGGGTAGACAAATTCATTAACTCATTTCTTGACTTTTGATAAAATCTAAATTAATACTAGACAAATTCATTAAATCTAACTTTTACCTCTTGAAATTTGTCAAAAGCTAGGCTATTTACCTCTAAGGACAAAAGGCCCCCCTCCCCCACCTCCCCCCCCCCCCCCCCCCCAAAAAAAAAAGAAAAAGAAATCATTCTCTCCATCTCTCCATCTTAAGGTGTTGTTTGGATGAAGGGTGTTTTGGATGATATGATCCAAAACTCATCACTCATCATCCAAAATTGGTGGGACCCACGAAAAAATTTTTGTTTGGACTCCATCACTCTGTTTTGGTCACTCTGTTTTGGTGATTCATCACTCAAAAATCTGAGTGATGAGGCATAAAAAAAAAAAACAAGTTTCAACTGTTTTCATTTTTCATCATCCATGATTCAGGGGTATTTTCGTAAATAAAGTGCATCAGTGGGCCCCTCCTGCAGTGCTTTTTTTTTTTTTTTCTTTTTCTTTCCTTCTTTCGGGTTGCTGGGTTTCTTCTTCCCTTTTTTTTTTTTTTTTTTTTTTTCGGGTTTCTGGGTTTCTTCTTTTTTTTTTTTTTTTTTTCTTTCCTTCTTTCGGTTTGCTGGGTTTCTTCTTCCTTTTTTTTTTTTTTTTTTTTTTTTTTTTTTTTTTTTTTTTTTTTTCGGGTTTCTGGGTTTCTTCTCTTTTTTTTCTTTTTTTTTTCTTTCCTTCTTTCGGTTTGCTGGGTTTCTTCTTCCTTTTTTTTTTTTTTTTTTTTTTTTTTTTTTTTTTTTTTCGGGTTTCTGGGTTTCTTCTCTTTTTTTTCTTTTTTTTTTCTTTCCTTCTTTCGGTTTGCTGGGTTTCTTCTTCCCTTTTTTTTTTCTTTTTTTTTTTTTTTTCGGGTTTCTGGGTTTCTTCTCTTTTTTTTTTTTTTTTTTTTTTTCTTTCCTTCTTTCGGTTTGCTGGTTTTTTTTTTTTTTTTTTTTTTTTTTTTTTTTTTTTTTTTTTTTTTTTTTTTTCGGGTTGCTGGGTTTCTTCTTCCTTTTTTTTTTTTTTTTTTTTTTTTCACTAGTTCGGTGAGTTTGGGTCTGGGAGTTGAAGGAAAAAAATAAATATATAAAGTAAAAGCTACACAAGGTACATGAATGGGGCCCACAAATAGTTGAAAAATATTGAGTGATGACAAATGAGTGATGGTGCCAAACAGGGTGGGGTGTTTTAAGTGATGAGTAATGAGTGATGAGTGATGAGTGATGAAAACTGAGTGATGAGTGATGGGTGATGAAAACTGAATGATGAGTGATCATTTTTTTAAACCAAACAAGGCCTAATTCTTGAAAAAAAAAAATTCAGATTTTTTCTCAATCCTCATCTTAGTGTTCTCCATCTTGATCTTTTTCTTGTTAAGATTTCTTGATACTAGCAGCTCATCTAGGTGGATGGTGCGTGTGATTTGCCTACTTTGATTTTCAGGTGGCTTCTAGCTTTCAATTTTTAACTCCCCCCCCCCTCCCCTTTTTTTTCTTTTTTTAAATGCAAGAGTAAAAGTGTAAAACTGAGATTGTAATCTCATCTAAGCTTTTATGTATTTATTTCCAATTTATTTATCTCTTTTTTATTTTTAAATTTCCACAAACCAACTTACATACGTTTACCTTTCTCTCAAAAAAAAAGAAAAAAAAGAAGGTGGGAGGTGGGGAAGAAAATCTTATACACGTTTACACACCTAGTCTTCCATTATGGCATTATCACTTGGGTTGATGCATATCACATCAACCCATTTGTCATTTTGTGAACTTAATATATATATATATATATATATATATAAATAGTTTATTTAATTTTTATTTTTAAGGTAAATTTTTATTAGTTATTCTTTTAGAATAATTTACTTTATATTAGTACTAATTTAGGCTGCGTTTGTTTTGGGTGAAAATGATTTCAGGAAATCATTTTCACCCTTTTCCGCATGTTTGGTTGCAACGGAAAATACAATTTTCCGAAAATTGCATTCCTGTTGACCATAATTTTCCCCTTTGACCCGGAAATGAATTTACGTTCTCATTTTCACTTCAATTCATTTCCGGGTCACTCTCACGCACAGCAACACAGAGAGAAGAGAGAAGCGAAACACAAAACAAACGCACACACAGCAACACAACGAGCTCCGATCCACGCACAGCAACACAGAGAGAAAGAGACTGTTCAAGCTTCGATCCACATTTCAAGTGAACGATCCACTCCGATCCACATTTCATATCTCCGATCCACGAACCAAAGAGGTCCGATCCACGCACAGCAACACAGAGCGAAATAGATCGAGATCGCGATCTCGCGACGGCGCGAGATCGCGCCGTCGATCGCGATCTGAGGCGCGAGCTCGCGACGGCGCGATCTCGCGCCGTCGCGAGCTCGCGCCGGCGAGATCGCGATCTCAGATCGCGATCGTTGATGGTATTTTACTTGGGTTTGTGTTTTCCTTTTTCTTTTCCAAACACCAGAAAATATTTTCTGGAAAATTTTTTGAAATGCAACCAAACACAGAGAAATATTTTCCTTTTCCGGAAATTAGCATTTCCGGAAAATATTTTACGGCAACCAAACACAGCCTTATTAATTTATGTTATAAATAAATTTTTATCTGTGCAGATTTAGAGTGTAAAGTGATCATTTAGTAAAGTTGCAAACTTCTATTGTTATATGCTTTAAATTTTATTCTAGTTAAATTATAATTTTTTATTATAAATCGCATAGGGATGAAGGGCCCAGAAATGGATATTAGGCTGTGTTTGAGGACATTAAGTTGTCCGAGGACAAGTAGATACTAATGAGGGCATACAAGTTAATAATCCATGGAAGAAGTCTAGTCATAAGTGATTAGGAGTGTAGTTTGAGGAGAAACACCTCCTCAGCTAAGTAGAGTAGAGGTCAAAAGTCAGACCTTTCATTAAGAATAAGGCACTAGATGATCATACTGGTAAGGATAAGCATTAGATGGGGATAAGACAAAGGAAAGCTGAGAAATATCTAAGAAGAAAGTTGCTACCACTGCATTGAATGCTCTGCAGCTAACTCTTTGGCCGCATTAATGTGGAGGTGATACCTGAATAGTAACATTCAGCCTTATAGCTACCCATAAAGACTTTAGGAAGGTGCTGATGGGACAAGTGTCAAAGCCAGCAATCTGATCTACACAAGGGGGGCTGAGATGGAGTGGAGAAGGGGGATATAAAGAAGAAAGATCCCATTACTAGGGGATCATCGGATAATCTGTAGAGAAATGACTGTACACTCAAGAACTATAATTGTGTTTAAGTCTAAGAGAAATATATAAGAACTACAATCCTCGAACTTTGCCGAGGAGGATTTTCTTTGCACAAAACTGTTTATTCATACTTTCAAGCATCATTTAGCCTATTATGATTTTTGTCCAACTCATTGAAGTTCAGTTTCTAGCCCATTTTCTACAAATTAATTGTTTTAGGCTCCTTGGGCCTTAGTCCTTTTCATTTTTGGTCTTTGAGTTCAAAACAATGTCCTTACAATTGGCGCCATTTATGAGGAACTTGAACATTCGTGAGTTCAACATTTAACTATGGTAGGTTCAGGACCAAACCATGAAGAGTTTGTGGGATCCCAATGTTAAGATCAATTTCTTAATCTTGAACAAAGAAGAGACCATGAAGTTAGTATGCATACCACTCACACTAGTAGGAGTCAGTCCAGAAGTGGGAGTCACGTGTCTCATGGAGAGAACACCATGAACATGCAGTTAGAGATAGACCACTTACGGAAGAAATTACGTCGCAAGTAACGTAGAAGGACTTCTTCAATCTCAGAGCCTTCCTTTAATGATGATAATGATGATAGCTACAAGCCCAGATCAAGGACTCCACCTAGTGAGTCCTATTCATGCAGTGAGGACTGCCATTATAGGCGGAGAAGCAAAAGTCCATCTCACAGGGGTCTGGGTAATGATGCTATGAGCAGGGCCTTGCACCAATTTCTAAGTCACCGTTTACATGTAGGATTGAAGGAGGAAAACTTCCTCGACGATTTACTCAGCCAACACTTACCATGTATAATGGTAGAACGGACCTTGTGGAGCACGTCAGCCACTTCAACCAAAGAATGGTTGTTCACTCAAAGAATGAAGCCTTGATGTGAAGGTGTTCCCATCCAGCCTAGGGCCGATGGCGATGAGATGGTTTGATGGTTTGAGGGAAGGTTCAATCCACTCCTTTAAGGAGCTTACTAGAGCGCTTGGGGCTCGCTTTTTTACTTGTAGTAGGGTTCCTCAACCTTTGGATTCCCTGTTGTCTATGACCATGTGAGAGGGAGAAACCCTCAAGACGTATTCTAACAAGTACTAGGAAATATTTAATGAGATATATGAGAATTTTGATGATGTGGCAATAAAGACTTTCAAGGTCGGCCTACTTGCCAAGCACGATTTGAGAAAGTCTTTAACAAGGAAACCTGCTAGAAGTGTATGCCAGCTCATGGATCATATTGATGAGTATAAACAGGTTGAGGAGGACTAACAGTAAGGAAAGGGGAAAGCCAAAGTACCTCCCCAAGACCGAAGGGATTTCAGGTCGGAGAGGTACAATAACAATCTATGCAAGAGAGATTTTGCTGGGCATACTGGATTTACTACTGCCCAAGTAGTTAGCATTGTGTTTAGGGAGCCTGTGCACCAAATTTTGAAGAAAATAAAGAATGAGCCATATTTCAAGTGGCCAAATAAAATGGGTGGAAACCCCATGAAGCGCAACCAAAGTCTTCATTGTTAGTGCCACCAAGACCGAGGACACATTACAAAAGAGTGTAGGACTTTACGGGATCATTTGGAGCAGTTAGTCAAGATTGGGAAGTTAAAACAATTCTTGTATTAGCCCAATAGATAGGGGAGCCAGGTAGGGTCGGGATATCAAAGAGTTGCTTTTTCAAGACTGCCTTTGGGGATGATTAATGTTATTCTTGCTACTCCAGGAAAGACTAGTTCCCATCCATCTAGGGTGATGTCTATAACTTGCCCATTTGAGCTTTTTTGATGAGGATAAGGTTAGAATTATACAGCCACATGATGATTCCCTATTGGTAGATTAGGGCAGTGGTGCAGAGATTATGTACCCTGATCTATATAAGGGGCTCAAGTTGAAACTTGAGGACCTGACCTACTATGATTCTCCTTTAGTAGGATTTGATGGGCAAACAGTCATCCCGAAAGGTCAAATAAGATTACTTATTCGGGCAGGGTCAGAAGTCATGGATGTAAGTTTTTAAACCCTTTAAAAACAATTGGATTAACCTAGGAATTTAGCCAAGTTGTTACTTACTCAAATTAATTAAATCTAGGTTAACACAATCAAATAATCATATCAAGTAAAACAGCGGAAATATAAATAACACAAAGATATGATCACCCAGGAAACCAAACCGGTAAAAACCTGGGGAGGATTTAACCTAGCTATCCTCAAGGTAAACTTGAATCCACTATATTGAAAGAATCGAAGTTCATACAATAAGACTTGCAAGCCCCCACGCTCAACTTCTTATTACTACCCACCAGTAGAACTTACTGACACGACCACGTGCAAGCTCCGAATCCATGGACTCCTTCTTTCTTGGATTCTCCACCAAATACAAGCACACCCACTTGTATTTTCTTTAAGCTTCAATGGCAACAACTGGAATGATCATCAAGGTGTAGAAAAATCTTCTCCTTGAAAACCCTAAGTTTATGTGAAGGAAAGCTCCTCAAAGATTTCACAAGAGATTCACATAAACCACAATATAAGCAACACAAAAACGTGGCTAGGGTCTCCCTTATATACCTAGGGTAAATTAGAAACCTAAACCAATTAAAACACTTTAGGGCTGAGTTGGAAAACCTAATTAAAAAATGTCAGGTACGATTTTCGATTGATCGAGCCTAAGCTTCGATCGATCGAAATGTACTAAAACTGTTTTTTAATTAGCTTAGTAATTTATTCCAACTTTACAACAAAGAACCAACTTTGAGCACTTCTAAAACTACTTAAATACATTGTTTTGATCATGGTTTGCCAACAATACACATTAGGATTCTAAATACATAAAACCTAAGTCTTTAGAACCTAACAAACTCCCCCTTTGGCAATCTGTGACAAAACACAACTTAAATAGCTCAAAGTTTACAAGTAAAAGCCCTTTACAAAATAATGCTCATAAACACAAATTCAATCCTAACTACTATCCATCAGTTGCAAGACTAGACAACAGCTTAATTGAATCAACCTATATATTTCCTGAAACACTTAAACAAAATGCATAACCGCACATGTGGAAAAAATACAAGTAAAGAAAAATAAAAATCTTGATTTCAAACAACACAAAATAAAGACATATAACAATGAAGAACTCATAATCATAAATCAATAAGAAGTTTGAAACAAGAAACACAAAATAAAGTCCCCCTAACATGAATAACCCAAACAAGGTAAAAACAAAGTGGCAAGAGCTAAAAAGGTAAAGTACACAGTGAAGCACCTAGATACAATCTAAACAACTCCACAAGCTCCAACCAATCAAAAGTAAACTCTCCCCCTAAAACAAAAACAAGTACAAAGTATGCCAAAAACATCTCATATGTACTCCCCATTTTTGTGATGGAATGCCAAAGGGCAATAAAAATCCATCATCAAAAGGAGGTGGTGATGAAGAACTCTGAAACCGTGCCAAATCTGCTCGTAAACCTCTAATCCCATCTAGAATGTCCACCAAAACCTGTCCTTGAGCTGCTTGAACGGTCAAGACATGATCCAACGTATGTCGAATGTTGGAATCATCTGAAGTAGTCGGTGGAGGAACATCAGTAGTAGCAGCACCACCACCAAAAGTCTGAGCAGAACCTGTAGAAGAAGGAGGTGAGGGGACACTACTAGAGGATGCACCACGAGAGACCGAAGGATCAGCTCTCAAATGAGCAGCCCTCTGACGAAGGAAAGTAGCACCTGGGGGACCAACAACATGGACAGGCTCACTAGAAGGAAAGTTAACTAGACCTAGAAACAAAAGAATCCTATGAATGAAAATAGGATATATAAGCGCATTTCCTATGGCAGAACTCCTATGAACTTCGTTCAAAGAACGAAGGAACAAGTGAGGAAAACTGATAGAGGCACCAGACATAAACGCATATAGAAACACACATTGCTCTAGAGGGATGGTGTGGAGATGAGAAATGGGCCACAAGGAATGACACGCAACTCTAAGAAACAAATATGCGGTCTCAGAAAGCGCAGAAGACGTGATTCGAGGATCAGAACCCCACTGGATAGATGATCCAGTGATGTGTGACATGACCTCATCAATAGGAGGTGACTCATCATAGGGATAGACCGGATCAGTAACAATCGGAACCCCAAGAGCCTCAGCCACTACCTTAGGGGTAATGGTAAACTCCTCACCTCGTATCCAACTCCGAACAACGGTGTTAGAATCATAGATGTGACATGAGAGGTTAGAGAAGAACTCTCTAATCAAAGCAGTCGGGGGTGGATGATCTATCTCTAAGAGTGACAACCAATCTCTAGACTCAAGATTAGCCCTAATGGCTGGATCGACCTCACCTAGAATCACAGAACGCTCAGCCCAAATCTTACGTTTACTATTAAGTTTCTCATAGGCCTCACGTGCACGCTCATTCCTAAACAACTGACCCCTAGAAGGAGACACAGCAGGGGTAGAGGGAACCTTATTAGCTCTAGTCTTCCTAGGCATGGTGCTAGAATAAGGAACAAGAGCACATAACAAAAAAGAAAAGAGAAACAAAAGAAAAAACCAAGGGCAGACTGCAAGTTAGCACAACAAAAATATAGAACAAGAAGAACTATATGATGCATGAACAGATTAAATGACATGATGCATGAGCTAAGGCAGTAAATTAAGTTCAAAATAAGTTCAAACTCACAAAATTGGCTTGAGCATAGAGTTTCTAACTAAAACCCCAAAAAAAATTTAACCACTTGTTAATTTTTCAAAATAAATTGACCAATTGACCATTGCACAAGTTAGAAAACTAATTAGAATGATCAATTACATCAAAACAACAAGCCAATTTCATCAATTTCAACTCAATTGAACAAAATCCCCAAATCGGATTCAATATAAACCCTAGAATTTTCAATTTTTCATAAAACCCCAAATTGATCAAATTAATCAACAACAATCAAGAATATAACAATATCTCAACAAAACCCAATGATCAATTTCAAAAAATTAGCCATGAATCAACAAAAATCCCAAATCTATGGAGGTTCGAAAATGCCCTTTAAATGCATGAACATATGCATGAAAACATGAAAATAAAACCAAAAGGAGGGATAGAATGGTCTTACCGGCTTTGAAGGAGGAAAACCTTGCAAAAATTGAGGAAGAAAACGACAAAAAATTTGTAGTGTAGCCTTGCCAAGTCGGAGAGAGAAGAAAAGTTTGAAAAGAACTTTTGAAAAAGGTTTGAATCAGTCAAAGAACCCTTTTTTAAAAAAGCTAAAACATGATGTTTGATTGATCGAAAAACAAGTTCGATCAATCGAACCAGGCAAAGGCTCACAAAATTTTTAAAGCAAGATTTCGATTGATCGAAAATTAGATTGGATTAATCAAAATTCTGGGAAAAACAGCTTTTGAGAGAAAAAACCTGATTTTTTGAAATCTTACCTCAAAGCATTGAATATAACAAAAAAAATGCATGAGTATGAGATGAAATGCTCTCCCAAAACACAAGATTTAATCCCAATTTTTCAAAAATTTAGATTTTAAACAATCTCCCCCATTTTTAAAGCAACAAAACAGTTTTGCATAAAACTCAAGGTATTTTTCAGACGTGGTTGGTCAGACCATAAGCACACACAATTATTTGTACAAAGATTAGCAAATAGTAACTTGTGTTGTGTGTGCAACTAGCAAAAACTTGAGATACATGTGAGGTAATATGTGAACAGAAATCAACCACAAAGTCTACAAAATTCATCACATAGAATTTAAAAGAGACTATCACCTAAAGAGTTACATCATATAACTCCCACATCTCCTAGAACATAAACTTGCAATCATGTAAGTTTCTTGAATTTTTGCCTCATAATGTACACACCAATTTTTAATTTAAGTGATTTGGCATTCAGCCTAATAATACACACCAATTTTTAATGTAAGAGATTTATCATTTAAACCGAGGCTTCACCTTATGTTCTTTTTGTGCATGTGCTACACTTTCTCGAGCACAAAATCTTATGATATGCACTAAGGTGTTCATGATTGGCTAGTGCACAGTGATAAGATGGTTATTTATGCCTTTCTCAAAAGGATCAAGTCCGACAGTCAAATAACATGTGACTTCAAGATAAAGACAAAGTGATAAAACACCATAAACATTTTTCCCACACAACACGTTCTACAAAGCTTCCACTAGTGAAGTGCAATAAATAAGCTCATCATACCTAAACAAAGTACAACAAACATGTCATATGAAAATAAATTGACCAACCTTGTTTTCAAAAACAAAGCGAATAGTGCAAGAACAATAATGTGCTTCCTTTTTCTTTCCTTTCTTTCCTTTATTTATTTATTTATTTATTTATATATATAATAAAAAAAACACCTAGAATGAAATGTATGAGTGTAATGCAATGCAAATCCTAGAGACAAAAAGGAAAAAACACAAAAACCAAAGAACAATGGTCACAAAGGAAAAGCAATGAAGCACAAGGACCATATCAGAAAGATTCAATTAGTTTGAGTCTTTTGCATCAAAAACTTTTTAGATGCACCACGAGCATTGGAGTTTGTATTCACATTAGAGTGATTTCCAACTCCAAGATTGGAATAAAGGTTGAACGCCTTTACCAATTCACTAATAAGTGCTATAGGATCTTGTGCTTGAGGCATTGGCACTTTTGGCTTATTTGCTCTCTTAGTAGCTTGTAGCTTATAACAGTTTGGACGAATGTGTCCAGACTTCCCACAAAAATGATACACCCAAGCAAGCTTACCATGCATCTTGTCCTTAGAAAGGGTAGACACCTTAGGTTTAGATTCTCTCAGATCAACCCTAATCTTCATGGATGATGAAACTTCTATGGGTTTGACAACCTCACTAACAGGGGGTTTGACAGTTTCACTCACAACTTTACTCACAGAAGGTTTAGAAGAAGATGAAGGAACAAAGTGTGTGGAATGGGGAGCAGACACAAAGATGCTTTCAACAAAACCTATACCAAATTTGTCAAAATGAGACTTTTGAACACCCAGCAGTTGATCAAGTTTAGAACTAGTAGATCTAGCAACAGATAAATCAAGTTCCAAAGTTTTAACTTTATCAAGCAATAACATGTTCTCAGTTTTCACATTGTTCAAAAGTTCATTAGCATCAAACAGTTTAACAAGCAGATTCTTCTTATCAAGCTCAAGAGATTCAATTTTCTTCAGGCCAAGTTCCACATTCATAGCATCCTTTGCAACAACTTTGCAAAGTTTATTGTAGGCCTCTTAAAGATCTGCATCTTCAGAGAGTTCCCCATCAGAAGGGTTCTCTTCAGCAGATATGCTTTCATTCACTACAGTAGTAGTTATGAAAGCAATGAAGTTTCCATCCTCGTCACATTCTGACTCATCATCAGAAACTTCACCATCACTAAGAGTTACAGCCATAGCCTTACCCTTAGACTTCAAGTAAGTAGGACATTCAGATTTCATGTGACCATACCCTTGACATCTAAAACATTGAGGACCCATAGAATTTATTAGAAGATTGACCTACTTTTTCTCTAGATTTGTCAATATTGTTAACCTTAGTGGGATCATTCTTCCTAAAATTTCTAGGTTCAACAGTGTTCACACCTCTTGCCTTTCTATTGTTATTTCTAAGAAAGTTTCTAAAGTTTTTGGCAAGGTAAGCAATCTCTGTAGCAGAGAGCTCATCATCAAATCCACCAACCTCAACATCATCATCTGACTTAAGAACCATTGATTTGGATTTGCTAGTTTTGGGTAGGTCCAACTCATAAGGTTGAAGAGATCCTATAAGTTCATCAACAGGGATGGAGTCCATATCCTTACTTTCAGTTATAGCAGTCACCTTGGGTCTAAAATTCTCAGTTAAGGATCTAAGAATCTTCCTAACAATTTTAGGTTGATCATAGATTTCACCCAAGTTATAAGTAGAATTAACAATATCATTCAGTTTAGCATAGAATTCATCAAAAGATTCATCATCAGACATCCTAATGCTTTCAAATTTAGAAGTTAATTGCTGCAATTTATTGATTTTGACAGCTTTTATGCCTTCATGCACAGTTTGGAGGATATTCCAAGTAGTATGAGCAACCTTAACATTTGAGATTCTCTTAAATTCCTCCATAGAAACAGCGTTAAAGATAGCATTCATAGCCTTGCTATTAAATGCAGCTGCTTCTTTTTGAGAAGTTTGCCACTCATTAACAGGAGTAGTGGGCTTCTCCCATCCGTATTCAACGGAGTTCCAGACTCTCTCATTAATAGATTTCAGGAATGCTTTCATCCTTACTTTCCAATAAGCATAATTATTCCCATCAAAGTGAGGAGGAATAACCAGAGAGTGTCAGTGTTCCATGACAACAGGGGTCAAGGATCAGCTCAAAGATCAAAGGATCAAAAACAAAGGAGCTACTTGCTCTGATACCACTTGTCAGTTTTTAGACCCCTTAAAAACAATTGGATTAACCTAGGAATTTAGCCAAGTTGTTACTTACTCAAATTAATTAAATCTAGGTTAACACAATCAAATAATCATATCAAGTAAAGTAGCGGAAATATAAATACACAAAGATATGATCACCTAGGAAACCAAACCGGTAAAAACCTGGAGAGGATTTAACCTAGCTATCCTCAAGGTAAACTTGAATCCATTATCTTGAAAGAATCGAAGTTCATACAATAAGACTTACAAGCCCCCATGCTCGACTTCTTATTGCTACCCACTAATAGAACTTACTGACACGACCACATGCAAGCTCTAAATCCACGGACTCCTTCTTTCTTGGATTCTCTACCAAATACAAGCACACCCGCTTGTGTTTTCTTTAAACTTCAATGGCAGCAACTGGAATGATCATCAAGGTGTAGAAAAATCTTCTCTTTGAAAACCCTAAGTTTATGTGAAGGAAAGCTCCTCAAAGATCTCACAAGAGATTCACATAAACCGCAATATGAGTAACACAAAAATGTGGCTAGGGTTTCCCTTATATACCTAGGGTAAATTAGAAACCTAAACCAATTAAAACACTTTAGGGGTGAGTTGGAAAACCTAATTAAAAAACGTCAGGTACGATTTTCGATTGATAGAGCCTAAGCTTCGATGGATCGAAATGTACTAAAACTGTTTTTTAATTAGCTTAGTAATTTATTCCAACTTTACAACAAAGAACCAACTTTGAGCACTTCTAAAACTACTTAAATACATTGTTTTGATCATGGTTTGCCAACAATACACATTAGGATTCTAAATACATAAAGCCTAAGTCTTTAGAACCTAACAATGGAAGTGAATTTCATTGTGGTAGATGCCTATTCCCCTTACACTACTATTATGGCAAGGCCTTGGCTTTATGCCATGGGGGCTGTTTCTTCCACCTTGCACTTAAAGGTGAAGTATTCATCATGGGATCTAGTTGAAGAGCTGATTGGAAGTCAATCTATGGCTAGATAATGTTTGGTGGCTGAAATTAGGCATCAGACTAGAAGTGAGTCCTCAGCCTTTGTAGAGAAGGATTTATAGCAATTAAGGAGAACAATATTGTCCACGGATGTGATGGTAGAAGGGGCAAAGTGTGACGAATAAGAAAAAATTGTCATTGGTGATGATGAGAAGAAGTTTTTCCAAATAGGAGTATAGTTACCTCCTTGGGAGAAGGAAGAATTGATTGTCTTCCTCAAGAAGAATGTTGACGTGTTTGTGTGAAGTACTTATGAAGCTCCTAAGGTGGATCCAAATTTTATTTGCCAACACTTAAATGTTAATCCATCTGTTACTCCTTAGAAGCAACCACATTGATGCTCTTCTAAAGAACATTTTGATGCTGTTAAGGAGGAGGTGATCAAACTTAAGCGGGTGGGGGCAATAAAAGAGGTGTTTTACCCTGAATGGTTGGCTAAAACAGTGGTGGTAAAGATGAAGAATGGGAAGTGACAAGTCTGTGTAAACTTCACTGATTTAAACAAAACTTGCCCAAAAGACTCCTTCCCAATGCCTCGAATAGATCAATTGGTGGATGCAACTGTGGGCCATCCTCGAATGAGTTTTTTGGATGCCTTTCAAGGGTATCATCAAATACCGTTAGCTTTGGATAATCAAGAGAAAACTGCTTTTGTTACGCCCACTAGAAATTACCAATACAAAGTGATGCCCTTTGGATTGAAAAATGTAGGATCTGCTTATCAAAGGATGATGACTAGGATATTTGAGCCTCAACTTGACAAAAATATTGAAGTCTACATGGATAATATGGTGGTGAAGAGTAAGGTAGAGTTCGAGTATGTGAATGACCTTAGAAATGTTTTTGAAATATTGAGAAAGCATAAACTATGCCTTAATGTTTCTAAGTGTTCTTTTGGTGTTAATTCAAGCAAATTTCTTGGTTATATGGTCACTCATCATGGAATTGAAATCAACCCTGATCAAATTAAGGTAATTAACAATCTGCAGCCTCCTTGGAATCCCAAAGAAGTTCAGAAGTTGAAAGGAATGACTGCTGCCCTAAACCGATTCATCTCTTGGTCGGCAGACATGTGTAGGCCTTTCTTCTAATTGTTGCACAAGTGGAAGGCATTTGAGTGGATCGAAGAGTGTGCCTTGGCCTTTCAGCGGTTAAAGAAATATCTTTCTCGGCCACCCATTATGTCCAGGCTCGAGGAGCTAGAGGTTCTTTTTGCCTATATTGCTGTAGTCTCTCATATGGTGAGCTTAGTACTAATAAGGGTGGACAATGGAGTACAACGGCCAATTTATTTTGTGAGCAAGTCATTGCACGAGGTAGAGGTTCGTTATCTGTCACTAGAGAAGGCTATCTTGGCGGTGGTACATGCTACACGAAAACTCCTTCATTACTTCTAAGCTCATACAGTTGTGGTTTTAACCCAACTTCCTCTTCAATCGCTACTTTAGAAAGCTGATTACACAGAGAGAATTGCCAAATGGGGAACAATTTTAGGGGCTTTTGACATCAAGTATATGTCTCAAACCTCTATTAAAGGTCAGGTTCTTGCAAATTTGGTGGCTGAATTTGCTGAATCTCCACTAGAAATGGAGGGCGAGAAGTAGAATTTAGAAGGAAAACCAATTGAAACAATCTCCTTACAAGACCCTTATCTTGGGAATTGTATGTTGATGTTACAACTAATCAAAGAGGATTCGGAGTGGGGCTAGTTATGGTGTCCCCAAAGAGGATTACTATTGAGAAGTCTTTAAGGCTAGGTTTCTCAGTCACAAATAATGAAGCTGAGTACGAACCTTTGTTGGTAGGGATGGCTATGGTTTGGAAAATGGGAGGAAAGGTAGTGGATATATTCTCAAATTCGAGGTTGGTGGTGGGCCAGGTAAAGGGAGAGCTGGAAGGTAGAGATTTAAGAATGCAAGAGTATTTAAGCCAAGCTAGACGCTTGCAATCAGGTTTTGAATCTGTCACTTTGTAGAAAATCTCGAGGAGCAAAAACACATGCTGATTCTCTAGCTACTCTGGCAACTTCCTCTGCACAAGACTTACCTCGAGTTATACTTGTTGAAGATTTACATAAGCCCACCAAGGAGAAGAAATAGAAGGTCCAGGTTCACCAAGTAGTTGGATGGACTTTATAGTTTTATTCCTCAAAGAAAGCACTCTGCCTGAGGAAAAGAAGAGGCAGATAAGGTTCAGAGGAAAGCTTCTCATTTTTGGTTGTCCGAGGATTAAAAATTGTATAAGCGTTCTTTTTTTGGACCATACCTGTTATGTTTCCATCTCGAATCGGTGGAGCCATTCCTAGAAGAATTATATAAGGGAATCTTTGGAAGTCATATAGGAGGCGGGCCACTATCCCATAGGCCCCTTACTCAAGGGTATTGGTGGCCAAATATGCAAAAGGAAGCTCAGTAGTATGTGAAGAGATGTGATCAATGCCAGAGGTTTACTCCAAACATTCATCAGCCAGGAGGTATACTTTATCCTTTTTCTAGTCCATGGTCATTTGCTTAGTGGGGCTTGGACACTATAGGACCATTTCCTAAGGTTGCGAGAAACAGAAGATGGCTTTTGGTCGGTACTGATTACTTCACGAAATGGGTAGAGGCCAAGCCACTAGCTAATATTAAGGACATAGATGCAAAGAGGTTTGTATGGAAAAACATTGTCACTTGGTTTGGGATTCCTCACACTCTCATCTTAGATAATGGGCTTTAGTTTGATAGTAAAGCTTTTTGGAGGTAACACTGTGAATTAGGCATTAGGAATAGATATTCAACTCCCGCCTACCCACAGGGGAATGGGCAAGCCGAGACTGTTAATAAGGTTATAGTGAATGGGCTTAAGAAGTGGTTGGACGAGGCAAGGGGTAGATAGCTGGAAGAGCTACCACATGTTCTCTGGATATATTGGACCACTCCTCGTCAGTCAACTAGGGAAATGCCACTTTCAATGACTTATGGGTCTGAAGCTATGATCCTTCTAGAGATAGAATTTCCAACACTGAGGACAAGTTTATTCACTCCAGACAATAATGATAACCTATTATGTCAGGACATATGTGTTTCTTATGTTAAGAACATATGTCATGATTTTATGTAATTAGCTTATCCTTTGACAAAACGCACTTTACTTGTATTTGGGTAGACTTAGGATGTGTTTAAATACTTCAAGAAATCATGTTTCAAGATCAAGTGTTGAAGCCTTCAAGTCTGTTCAAGAAATCAAGCAAAGAGTGCAAATTCATTAAAGCTCGATAGCTGGTCGATAGCTTCTTGACACCTCCTATCTGTTGAGGTTTAAGAATTTCAGAATTCAACTCTGATTTTCTTGAGATCCGTGAATCTCTCTTTGGGCCTTCTTTTCTCTTAACCCTAGACATATAAAAGAATTGTTTTAAGAGGCGTAAAACTGTACACAAGTTGCATAAGCATTGAGCAAACTCTGTTCAAGCAAATTGTGACCGGAGACAAGGTTCTTGACCTAATTCATCTCTTTCTCTTGAAGAAGTTGTTTTGTCACCAAGCATCTTCCTGACCTTCATTGTGTGGATGAACTGAAGAACTTTGCAGCCAACAATCTTCTCAGTTGGTGTTATTGAAGTCACGTACTAGGATCCGCGCAACTGTTAGTCACGTACTTAGGAGCCGTGCATCAGAAAGGGGAACTGTCACTACAGAACAAGTCCAATTGGGTATTGGGGTAAGGGTTCAACTGTAGGTTGTTAAGGTACTTGGGATTCCTTACTTGTAACCGCTTGTTGTGATAATAGTGGAGTTTCGGGAGTGGTGACCTAGAAATCACCCGGTGGGGTTTTTGCCGTTAGGTTTTCCTCATTTGTAAATAAATCACCGTGTTATTTATTTTCCACTGCATAATTAGTTTATTGGTGATTTGTTTGTGTTACCACGCGTTTGCATGATGAATTGATTAATTAATAACTTGGCCAATTAATTAATTAATTTCTATCACAAAGGGTCATTCAGTTTGTGGCCTATCAAGTGGTATCAAAGTAGACACACTCTGATTAGGGTTTAATCTTTGCTGTGCTGATCCATTGACCCCTGTTTGTCATGGATAGAAGACAGTCATTAATTACATCTCCTTTATTTGATGGCACTAACTATGCATATTGGAAAGTACGCATAAGAGCTTTCTTGCAGTCCTTAAATGAGAAGGTGTGGCAAGCTGTAGAGATTGGCCGGACCAAGCCAAAGGAAGCACCGGCCGATTAGGATGAAGCAAAGATCAAGGCGGCTAACTTCAACAGCAGAGCATTGAATGCCTTATTCAGTGCAGTCACTAATGAGGAGTTTAAGAAAATATCCTCCACAGAAACTGCAAAGGAAGCATAGACCATCCTCCAGACAACCTATGAGGGTACAAAGCTATCAAGGATTCAAAGCTTTAAAGGCTCACTACAAGCTTTGAAGAAATAAAGATGGAGAAGGATGAGTCGTTCGATAAGTTCTATGCCAAGCTTAAGAACAAAGTAAACTCAGCCTTCAATCTTGGGAAAACCATTCCAGAACCCAAGATTGTAAGGAAAGTGCTCAGATCTCTACCCAAGAGATTCCATGTCAAGATTACGGTGATAGAAGAATCAAAGGATATTGACAAAATTACTTTGATAGAGCTGGTTGGTAATTTGCAGACTTACGAGCTAAGGTTATCAAGGATTGGAAAGTCGGGACAGGGCAAGAGCATGGCCTTGAAGGCAAAGAGTAGTGACACAGATGAGTCTTCCGATGATGAAGATTCCAAGATGAAGTCCTACATTACAAGATAGTTCAAGAAGTTTATAAAGAATGCCAACGGGAGGAACTTCGACAAGGACCGCAGGCAATCCAGTTCTTCTCAATTTAAAGAGCAAGACAAAGGGAAGAAAGATGCTAAGGAAGGTGGTCAGTACACTGTTCCCACAGGACCTAAGTGTTTTGGGTGTCAAGGCTTCGGACACATGAAACATAAGTGTCCTATGTATCTCAAGAACATTGGGAAGAGTAAGGCACTTACTGCTACCTTGAGCGACACTAAGCCTGAGGAAGATTCTGACAATGAGAATGACGGAATCTTGAATGCCTTCACTGCCACTGTCAATCCTACTGATGGGATTGTTGAAGATGTGGACGAAGAAGAAGAATTGGTGGAGTCCAAATTTGAAAAGATGGATGATCAAGATGACATCCATACAGCCTATGAGAAATTGTACAAAGTTTCTGAAAAGCATGAGAAAATTTATTGGTTGGCCACCAAGAAACTTAGTGATGTGACTGTGAAGAATTATCCACAAAGTTTGATGATGCTAATCAGACTATTGGAGCACTGAGGTTTGAGAACAATTTATTGGCTGAGAAGACCAAGAAGCTTGAGGCGGAGCTGTTTCAAGTCAAAGCTCAATTGGAGAGGACTTCAAGTGCTAAGCTAGATGAGATGCTTAGTATTCAGAAATTAGCTTCAGTTCGAATAGGTTTAGGGTATGGTCTTTCTTCCTCTAATACTGCTTCTACTAGTACCACTGTTTTTGTTTCTCCTACTAGTAATACTGAAATTGAGAACACTGATGTTAAAATTAGTCTAGCTAGTGAGAACTTAGATAAGGGTAAATCTATCTTAGGAGCACCCTCTAAACTAGATAAGAAAGATGTTAAAAACCCTAAGACTAAGAAGGCTAATTTTCAAAAGTCTAAACAAAAGAAGTAGCATCTTTGTCATCATTGTGGAGCCGTTGGTCATACTCGACCAAATTGCTATAAGTGGTTAGCCACTCAACAGAGCAACGGCATGATAGCATCTGGAAACCAGAATTAGTTTCAATCTTCTCTTGTTCCTCTCGATGATCTTCTCAAGGCCCTCATGTTCCTCTCAAACTTGAACGGTTTCAATTCTTCCCCCTCACCACAAGTTCAAGGGTTTAATCAAAGGAAAGGTTCTTCCAAGGTGTGGAAGAAAAAGGACTCTAAGTGATTTTATCACTTTCTTCTATCTTCTTGTTTTTGTTTGTTGCATTACTTGTGTGTGTGTTTTTTTTTTTTTTTTTTAGTTAGTCTAATTTTATGCTTTGCTTTATTTAACATGTTTTTGTTTGTTTACTTTCAGTTTTTGTTTATTTTGTTTTGATATAAAAAAAAATTGAAAAATCAAAAAAATACAAAAACAGTGTGTGTTCTGTGTACATTGGTACTTGTGTACCTTGGATGGCCATTGAAACAAAGTTTTCTAAACTTTGTATCTTTTGTAGCTTAGATGAGCATCTCTATGTACAACTAAGCAAGTGAGCTTTGTGGCTCTTGATTGTGATGAGTAAGATTGAGTTGTCTCTTATACTTAACACTCGTATCACTCTTTTTGATGGGAAGGACTAAAAAATCCTGAGAGAAAGGCATTAATAACCATTTCACCACTGTTGTCCGCCAATCATGTATGACATTTGTATGTTTCGGCATAGCAAAAGTGTGATGTCAATGACATTCATGTGCTTAGGCATAGCAAAATTGGAATGTCAAATATCATTGGGTATTTCTTTTCTCTCTCTAATAAGCCTATGTATGATATACTTAAAAAGAAAAATATGCAAAGGAAAATCAAAAGCAAAAAGTTCAAAAATGCTTTTAAATATGATTGTAAGCGTGTATTCTAGGAGATGTGGGAGTTATAGGATGTACCTTAAAGGTGATAGTCCCCATCAAGTAGTTATGATTGTGTGTAAGTTAAAGCGATTTTCTCATATCTCATATCGTCATAACATGTATACACTTATGCAATCTTGCGATGTTTTTCACGCACAACACACAATATTCTTTGCTATTTTTGATACATGTGCAGATACAATGTGATTTGGTCATCACAAGTTTTACATGTATTAATGTATGCTCACTAAACTGTCTTAACTTGGTTTTTGAAATATAAAATTGGTTAGACTTGTTTAGTGTGTGTGTGTATGTGTGTTTTGGAGATCCTTGTGCTCAAAATTTTTAAATTGAGAGACTATTTTGAGAGATTATTGTGTTGATTGGATCATTGGTTGGGTTATATATTGGATTGCATTCATGTTTGTGTTTTTCTCCTCTCGAAAAGCTGTTTTGAAAAGCTAGCTCGACACCTCCTTGACACCTCCTCGATAGCTTCTCGACACCTGATGGATCGATCGAGCTTTTATTCTTGGATCTGATTCCTTGTTGCTCGATACCTCAGCTATCGACGACCATTTTCTCGATACCTACCTCGATAGATTCCTCGACACCTCTCGACACCTGCATCTGTCGAGATTTACTAAGGGTCTATATATACTTTCTTCGTGATCCATTTCTCATTTCTTCGATCTCTCTCAATCTGCCCGCGCCTGTTCGTCTCCCAAACACTCTCTCTTTCACTCCAAACCTCTTCCTTAGAGATTTTTCAACACCTTTTTCAAGATTTTTCTTCTCTTGGTAAGTTTCTAATCTCTCATTCTTCATGCTCGCATGAATACACAAATATGCAACCTTTTGCAATGCACTGTTTTCAATGATGTGGAGGATCCCTCAAAAGTGTAAGCAAAATTTTGGGGGTGATCTATCCACCATTACTACACTGATGTTCGCAGTGCTACATGTGCTGCTCAATAGCTCCTCACGTGAATACACAGAGCATCCCTGAAAAGTTTATACATCAATTTTGGGAGTGAGTTGTCCACCATTGCTAGGCTGATGTTCACAGTGCTACAGTCATATCACCTACACGCACGTCAATACACAATATGCATCATTTTGCAATGCACCGCTTTCAAGGATGCAGAGCACATCTTTACGAAGTGTATGATCACTGTCTCATCAAGTCATGTTAGATGAATCACAGGAATGCTGAATAGTTTTCATGTGAACCCTATCCAGTCATATCACCTACATGCACGTCAATACACAGATATGCATCTTTTTGTAATGCACCGTTTCCAAGGATGCAAAGCATCCCTGAAAAGTTTATGATACATTTAACGGAGCTCGGCACTGTCTCCTCAAGTCATGTCAGATGAAGCATAAGCAGGGGCGGAGCCATGTTGCTCCTTGGGGGGGTCATGCCCCCCCCCCCCCCCCCCCCCAAAAAAAATTAAATTTTCTCAACAGCATATATAGCAAAAATATATAGGCCTCAAAAAATTATAACTGGCCCCCTCATTTGTTCAGAAGACTTAAACTTTGTCTAATAAATAAAACTTCTCCTCAAATAAAAGAATAGTTGAGCTCCCCAATTATCCAAAGACTTGTAATTAATCTAGTGGACAATGAACAACTCTCTACAAATAGAATAGATGTTAGCCCATTTCAAAACAAAGCTTTTACATTTTCCTCTTCATTCTCATTCTCAAGCTACATGCCTTTTGCCTTTTTCTCCTTAATATTACTGCCAACCTCATTGTTTAGTTAATATTAACAAAATAAAACTCATCTCAACACAGTCACACAAAATTGAAAACCCTCACAGCTAGTAAAAACAAATCTATCCCTTTTTTTTTTCATCTCATTACTGCTATAGTAGAGTAGTGAACTCGGAAGTGTGTGAGGAAGTGGGTTTGTGTTGGGGGATAATTCATTAAAGTATTTTAAAAATAAATAATATGAATGATAAAGTGGATGTTGCTTAAAATAATAGTGGAATTTGTTTTTCTTTAATGTGAGTAACATCTATATAATTGAGAAAAAAAATTAAGGTTCTTTTTAGGTTAATTCTTGAGTCATATTTAAGATATTAGTAATTTAAAATTTAGGACACTTGTAGCAACAAATGTTTTTGTTTTTGTTTTTTTTTTAATGCAAAATGTTCTTCTTTAATGATTTGATAATGGTGGCTAAATTTAAGATGCCTGTAACAACATTTAGAATTCATAATTAATAGATTAATTTTATTCTATGAAAGATTATCGTCATGCAAAATTTTTTTTTTTCCGATATTATGTATGTCTATAGTGAATTAGAAAATTTATGGATATATTAGAATTGATAACTTCGTATTCAATATATTTATGAATTATAATTATTGTATAAATACTATAACTTGGACCCCCAAGTTAAAAATCCTAGCTACACCCCTGAGCATAAGAATGCTGAATAGTTTTCACGTGAATAAATACACAACCTCCTTTGTAGTACACATCACCAACCCGTTGCTATAGCACAAGCTATAGCTATATCAAACAGTTGACTCAGCGAACCACATGCACCAACAAGTGTCACTATATACCCAAGTCATGTTTGCAGTTTTGCATGTGCTCCTCAACACCTCATTGAACAATACACTGTCAAGTCATTGTGTATTTATTCACGTGAATACTTACCCTTACATATAGTCACATCCATGTGAATACTTGCCCTTACAAAACTCCTATATAAAGTCCCATTTACATCTACCCTTGCAAAACATCTACACATACAGAAGTCCCATTTACATCTACTCTTGCAAAACATCTACACATACAGAAGTCCCATTTACATCTACTCTTGCAAAACATCTACACATACCATTCAGAAGTCACGTTTTCCAATGTCAATGCGCAATTGGATGCTACCTCGTTTTCCAGATAACTATAGGAAAAAGAAAGATTCCGATGAGAAGGAATACTATGCCGGACTGCGACGAGAGTGGGACTTTCGCGTGAACGAGTCCAACACTCTGCATGATGATCTCATGCAACTTGAAGCGCCTCTTGTCGATCATGTCTCGCTCACACTGTCACGGCAAAACATGCACCAATATGAGCGTGCAGTGACAAAAAAAAAAAAAAAAAAAAAAAAAAAAAAAAAAAAAAAAAAAAAAAAAAAAAAAAAAAGAACAATCTGATGATACTCCGTAGGTCCAGGTATCACATGCTACAGCTGGCGGAAGAGCTGGCCACCGCAACGAATAGACAGCTCACTCTGGTGGAACGTAACAATGTCCTCAACTACGAGGACTACCTGTCATAGTGAATGCCTATATGGTATGTGTTGTCTAGAGTTAAGTTAATAATGTTAGTAGCGTTAGTGTTCAATATGCAATGCATGCATATTGGTGATATCGTGTAAGTTAAAAGATAGTTTTCTATCTTTTGTTGTAGGTGCTTATTGAAAAATGAATATTTAACTTTTAAGCGTTATGTGGGAATAAACTAGATTACGAATAACATGCATGCTCCTCACAATCAATAATAAGGTTTACATAGTACAAATCCAACGACAGTGACACACATACACGTAAAATATAGTTAAGCAAAATAGTTCAATAACAAAGTCTAATTACACCACGACACGATTACTCTTCATCTGACATCTCCACATCTGACTGATAAATGGGATCAGGAAGAAGTGGTTGCATGAATTGTGCGTGCTCGTACCACCCTCCCTCCACTGACTCTCGAATCTCGACTTGGGTTCGATATCGATTAAGACATATCTTCATTCGATTATTTTCTTCTCTTATGCAGTTCAATGCTTTACGAAGTTCGTTGATCATATCTTTGGGCATCTGCAATGCGAGTCGCCGAGGCACTGGCAACTTAAAACCAACAAACTCATCATAAAACATTTGCTGTTCACGAAATAACCAAGCCCACTCCTGTCTCATGGTATTATGAACGTAAGCACTATTTTGCATATTCAGATTGATTGGATAGCTGAACTCATCTTCCAATACCTAGCAACGACCCATAGCAGTGAACACATCGTGAGGCCTATAGAGTTGTGGGTTGCCAGAACCAGACATTGACACTGAATACAATAACAGCAACTGATCAAGTTAACAGTGTGCATCAATTGTTGGTAAATAATGTAATGCTGCATAAAATCGTATACGACAAAGACATTCATAAATTTCTGTACTATTACATGCTAAAAATGAAATACTAACACTAACATTTGACCATATACATTAGATGTTGTTGTTAATGTCTGACCAATGATGATTATGTACACGCCCCTATATGATTATAACCAATGATGATTATGTGCGATACAAAATGTTGCTATAGTAAAGATTTCATTCTTTTCTAACCAACGTTTACTACAACAAACAACCAAAATCACACCAATGTACTTACTTCACACTCATTCAACCAAAAAAATAAAAATTCAGTACAATATCAAATGAAAATACCATTGCCATAAAATTATGGTGTGAGTTTTTTACCTAAGGTGATGCAAATTTTAGTCTGGAAGCAGCTGTGGATCTGTGGGGCAGAGTGGAATTCAGTTCAGACAAAAAGCGAAACCTTGTGAATGGGAGGAGAAGTGCAGGAAATATACGAGAATAACTCAATTTTACAGAGTTCGAGCATACTTTATAACTTGATTAATTTAATATCAAGTTATTTTAAAAGACTTGTACTCTTACGCCTGACACCAAGACAGTGTGAAAACAGCTTTTAACAAGAGTATAACTCGAGACTTTTATAGTCGGTTACATAACTCGTTTTCCGTATAATCGAGTTATTTAGGGATTAAAGAAAGCAAATGCCACGCTGGCTGTCTAGTGTGGCACAAAGCTGCACCTAACTCGACTATAAAATAATCGAGTTCTTCAGATAACTCGATTTTAGTAATATCGAGTTACAAAAAATGGGCATTTTCCTAATTAGTTTGAGAAAGAGGGCAGAACGCTGCTTATTTTGTCCAAAATGGGCATTTGCCCATTTTCCCCCTATTGCATAAATTAATTTCAAGTGGCTCATCAACAATCTCAAAGAAAAACAACAAAAACAATCCAGATATAATAAATTAATAACTTATATATTTATTTTTTAAAATGGAGTGTGGTAGATGTCAAATTATCAAGTACTAGGCTTTAGGATTCTGGTGATTGTGGTGATAGAGTCAGCAAGCACTTCGGGGTGTAAAAACCTTCACGAAAGAAAGGAGACCTTAAAAGTGCTTTATATTTGTGTCTTTTGAGACTAGCCATTGATAGTTGACACAAGATGAGATTCCACTTTCCATATGGAGTAAGATTGGGATGGTATTTGCATCTTATTACATTACCATAAGACCCATGTCCTCGAATAGAAGAAAAACTGAAAAAGGTCATACAAAATCTAATAATTAAATAACTTAGGACCCTTTGCATGTTGTATATAGTGGAAAGTAGACATACTAGCTAGCACTTGGTTGTGATGAAATGAAATATATATCCAGATCTAAAACACTTTCCACTATGAGAATAAAAAAACTAACTACTATTTTGGATGATGATTAAGATGTAGACCCTCCAATTAAGTAGTGATTGTGTGGTCCCTATTCTGTCACAAGCATTTGTTAGGTAAGTTGCTTAGCTACATGATGAGGATGAATACCCTTTATTTCATTGTATATTGCACGATGTTCCTAGAAAGAATAGGACTTCTCATACTTTTTTCTTCCATTTAAAATCAAAGGCAAAATTAAACCTTTTTACCCTAAACTTTCATTCCATTAACAATTTATCCCCCAAACTATTAATTTGTTTGTTTAACACCCCAATTTGAAAGAATTGGATTCATGTGTTCCATGTTGTCTAAATTGAATGTTAAATAAGATGGAAATTTGTTGTAATAATGAAATTGGCCGTTGGTTGCAAAAAACCATCATTTTCTCTCATTTAGATTCTGATTAGACGGACAAAGTATATTGATATAAGTCTTTCAAATTAGGGTGTCAATCCAGGAAAGGGATAGTTTGGAGGGGGGGGGGGGGGGGGGAGGATATTGAAATTTATCCTAAATTAAATCTAGGCAACACTTGGAAATGTTTTGAAACCGAACTGTTTTTTATTTATGCATTTTAAAATTGTTCTTGCTTGGTAGGATTTGAACAGGTTAGTAAAGGCCTACCTTAACTAATTAGCAACTTGTTCCATCCCTCAATTACCCTTTGAGCCAATTCAACATGCTCTTTTAAGCTTATAAAAAATAAATAAATAAAATAAATAAATAAATAAAATAAATTCTTATAGCTTTGACGTATTGATGGTGGTGTCCTTGCACAAAAATGGAAACATCTCCAATGGTGGGAGCTATCTAAAACGTGTATGCGTCATCTTGCTGAGGTCAAAACCTATTGTGCATGAGAGAAATCTAAGTATTACACTTGTAATTAGAGACAACACATAGCATATGTTGTATATTGTAAGTTTGTAATAGAAAAAAGAAAAGAGGGAAAAAAAAAAAAAATGTAAGAAGAAGAAGCTTTGCTTAGGTTTGTAAAGATGTGCCTTGAAGAATTCTATAGTATTTCCTATTGCTAAGAAGTTCCTGTCTCCAGCTTGGGCCTTGGATCCCCTAAATATACAGAGATTTGCTGCCTACTGCATAGATTTTTCACTTTACTTATTACCCAATGACTAATGTGAGCAAATTTAACCTTTGATTGATCTAATTTCTGTAGCCAAATCATTTGTTTCATTGATTGGCTAGCTTTTATGAAAGGATTAGAGACTTCTAATTAATTAGTGCTTTGCGCTTTCACCTAAAGCTATTATTGAGGTTGTGCTGCTACACCTCCACACCCACATAATACATATTTGCATTATACATGGTTATCTGCTTGCAATCCTATGTTATGTCTATTTTTTGCTAACATAGGTGTATAGAACTCTTAGAACACTTAACTCATATCTAGATGAGTGTAGTTCTTTCATTAAAATCATGACTAATATCTTGATTCAGTGTAGCCCTCCAAGCAATTACCTTGAGGGTTACCCAAAAACATTGGATAGGGGCACGCTCATTTGGTAACACAATATCAAATCACTCTTTTTCAAGATAAAACTTTTTAAAACTTCATTTTTTTTAGGTGCAGTATTTTCAAACAACTTCACTATCAAAAAGTTGAAAAATAAGTTGTATCAAACTGACAATCCATGAGTTAGGGATCACATGAGACTTGAAAATCACTAGATTAACTACTTGGGATTAATCCTATCTGAATGTCTCTTTATACATAATGGTGCCTTATAATTAAACAATATGATTGTAAATTTTGATTTGGAAGGGATTACACTTTAATGATCACTAGTTGCAACCCCGCACGTTGCGTGTGATAATTTTGAAGGACCATTGCTAAATCATCTAAATTTGCAGTGCAATAGTTTCTGCATAATGTAAAGCCGTCATCACATGGTTATGTATTACATTTTTCCATTGCTGCATTATAACATTTCATGGGAAGACTTTATACGAACAATTTTTTTTATTGAATTTAAATAAAATATTATATGTTTAATTAAAAAAAAAATGAGACAGAATATAAATAATTTAATGATATGGAGGATGTTACTAAATTTAAATGTTGAATAAAATAAGATGAGAAAAAAAATATTAAAATTAAATGTATAGCAATAAACATCAAATTATTTTATTTATGCTATGTAATAAAATAATATTATATTTTTATATACTATGTTTATAATGCAATAATATAACATTTAACAACCAATGAAAATAAAAAAGATAACAACATAAAACACAAAGCTAAATCGTATCAACCCAAAGGATGTATGAATTATAATGTGTTTCAATTCTTTGTTATCATGGTTTGTAGAGTTGTGATAACAAATTCAGCTGAGCTATTGACAATTGGTTCAACACCCCGGCCAATTCCTATACTTTGCAACTCCATTGTTTCAGCAAATTCGTCCCAATCTAACCAAGTAGCGAATAACTTCTGCTTTAATGTATAGGATACATGCCAAAATGTGTCCTTCATGAAGGCACCCCCTGCCCTTTCACTAAAAGGTCAAGCTTGATTACCAATCAATTCCAATTTTAGCACACTAACTAACTTCTAATAGTCTAAAACTGATTTCTATGATGCATTTGGTGGATTTTCAGTACTGCATCAGTATGTTTACACTAAAATAAAAAATGTATATACCAAAAACTGAAGAAAAAAAAAATAGAGAGAGAGAGAGAGGCTTTTGTGTGTGGAAAAACAAAAGCCGGATAAACAAAAGGAGGGCATGTGTCATGTTTCCAAAATGCGATGTTGATCTCTACCTCTTTTTGACAATGAGTCTGCACAGCCATTTGCTTCACACTATGTATGAAGTAGATGAATGGTGGTCCACGCTCGAGCGATAAAGTTCGTGAATCATGTTAATTATTCATTCTTAAAGTCAACACAATAAAGTAAAGCAAAAGAAGACAACGAAAACAAACCACGAGAAAGATGAGTGGAGGAATTTGAGAACCCCGTCAATGCGAGTCAATATGCATCTCCAATAATTGAGCTTTGTGTAACAACTACCATTCAACTTGCAGGACGTCAATTATGCACTATAATGGAGATGCATATTGACTCAACTGCATATTGACGTCAACTGCATAATTTCTCAACTACCATAATTATGCACTATGCAGTGACGTCAATTGAAACGGGTTGGAGGATCTTCCTGTTGCAAACAGGTCTGCAAATACCTAAGAGCATGTGGCCTAATAGCATATATATTGCCCCCTGAGTGGAGTTAATTTTTAGACTTTAACCCCTCGTACCGTTGTAGTTATACTCAAATACATCATTCAATAAGCAAATACTCATGTCTTTGTATTTCTTTCATCTTTTTATTTTTTATTTTTTATTCTCATCTTCTCTGTGAAGCGTCATCTAATATCTATGGTAAGCTTCTGTGTAAGGGACATTATTCGTATGATGAACGGTTTCTATTTGGGCATAATTTGATTTATTTTATTTTTTACTTCTCATTTGAGAAAACTTTCATTTGTAAATTTCATAAATTAATTTTGCTGCAGTAATTGTTAATTGATTTTACGTAGTTTAACAATTGACAGAAGAGAGAGAAATAAATAAAACGATAGCGGTTTTGATAAATTCTTTCTTTAAGGCTCTGTTTGATTGCCACTAAAACTAAAGACTTGAAATGGATATGAGGAATTAAGTCGAATATATTCTGTTTCTTAATTACTTCCAAAAAAAAAAAAAAATCACTCATTTCAGTAAAATTGTCACTGGTTGAGAATATTATAATTAACATTGTTGATTTTTTTGTCTATTTATCTTAGGCTCCTTCTCAAATTTCTATTTCTTTTAATCTCAGACCATATATCTTAAGTCTTAAACTAGATTATAATCCTTGTTTATGCATAAAAACTTTTAACAGTAATGATGATAAAATAATCATATTTTTTACTTTCGTGTTGTATATTATAAATAGGTTATTTGGCATTAAAAAAAATTTTAAAAAAAATGTACACTTGAAGTAAAACAGGATTACAATTAAAAGCTAATATGGATTATGGACTATGTTTATTAGATTTTGGTTATACTTCAGCTTTAAAATATGAATTCTATTTAGTTCCCAAAAAAGTAGGTCTATAAAACATGGATATTAGATGGATTCTATAAAACATGATATATGAAATCCCAATATCCTAGAAATGTCAAGGACTAATGGGCAAATCCATTTCATCAATCTTAAAAATAAAAATATAAAATGTATGAAATATAAACAGTTCCAAAGAGTTTTGTGCGTTGTGGCAATTAATTTGTTTTCTTCTCTGAAAAAAAAGAATCTTGTTTTCAAACTTCACAAACAAAAATAACAAAACTAAAGAGAGTGCTAATAACCGCTGACTAATTGCTAGAGGATGCAAAAGATGATTCCAAGATTGCCCAATTTCCTGAATTTCAAAGTGAAGAGGTTGTTTTCTTGATCAATAAACTGCTAGAAGATATATATGATATATCGCCAGGACATTTTAAAATATGAGATCCGGGTGGATAGGTTTAGCATATTTAAACAACATTTGATACCCCAAATCCATTGCATTCATTAAAAACAAAAATTTGACTCCTTGATTTTCACAATGTGTAATAAATACAACATCAAATTAAAAATTTAAATTGACACAATAACGCATTTGACACACAAATTTAAAACCTTAAATGAGATATGTGACATAAAATTGAAATCTAATTGAAAATCTAATTAAATTTTCTCTTAAGTTTGTCTTTATCTATATGTTTGTGTGTATATAGATCTATAAAATTTGGTATTGTCACAAATAAATCCCTTTTGTTTGATCTCCGTATGTTTTTAATAATTTTTTGTACCAAAATGTTAAAAAATGCACTGAAGTCCCTAGGCTTTTATGCTATTGTAGCTTGTGTTTCTTTCTATATAATTAAGTGAGATACATGTGACAGAGACATGTGTCATCTTTTTATTATGGTTGGAAGTCTTATGTTTCTAGTGGCGACTCTAGAAATTTTGTCCAGGGTGTTCCTATTCCACTTTGAAAAATTTTCTGGTCATTTCAGTCTATTTTGGGTGTTTTGGGACGTTTCGGTAAATACCAGCTGAAATTCAAGATTTGACCTTAAAAAAAAAAAATCTTAAAACCAAAACAAATTCGCATTCTATACATCGAAAAACCTTAATAGGAAAATAAAAAAAATGAAAAGAAAAGAAATGAACAAAGATACTTATACAATAAATTATAAGTTCATTTGAAATATTAATAAAATTATTAATTATTATTGTTTAGTTGTTTCATAAATTTATTTATCTTTTATAAACTATAATTTATTGTATTGTTTCATTAATTAATTATTGTTTAACCTAATATAATTTAATTTAATTATTTTTTATAATTTATTAGTTAATTAAATTATTAATTATTATATTTAGTTGCTACATTAATTTTTTTCTCGTGTCTTTTTTTGGTTTGTAGAAAATCTACCACCAATCTTATCTGTGTGGGCCAATTTTACCCTGGGCTCCAACAGTGTAAAGGGAAAGGCCCGGCCCAATATCTTGTATGAGGAGATATGAACATCCGAGGAAGACCAGCCAATGAACGGGCGAAATTACCATCCGAGGAGAGGTGCAGCATGTTAACAGGGAGTGGGTCTGCGTCCGAGGACTATGGTCACCTCGGCACTTTTGTCCGAGGTGCCTGGTTAGCTTGTTGATCACTCGGAACAATGCCCAGGACAATCATATAACGTCACAAAGGGGAAAATATCCAGCAAAAAGTAGTGGTAGACAATAGCAAATATCTGGTGATGCTGTCACCTCCGCATTAAATGTTCCCCAGCTAACCTTCTGGCCGCATTAATGTGGAGGTGATACCTGAACAGTGAAGGAGCAGCTTTCCAGCTAAGGATGGAAGATTCAGGAGAAGACGCGAAAGAAAGGCAAAAAAGCGATGATATATAAGGCGAGGAAAGACAGAAGGAAGGGGGGATCGAAAGAGAGGTAGAGAAAAACGGGAAGAGTAAAATCATATCTTTAGGGCATCTCCGAAGAGGATCAAGGGTGAGATATCACGTTCGTGTCTTAAACCTTTTTACACTAAAACCCAATATTTTGGCCCAAGATCAGACTAGCTCTTTTTCCCGCACTCTACAAATTCATTGTTTGGGCTACGTGGGCCTGGATCCATTCCTGTGTTGGATCTAAGTCGAAACGGGTCCTTACATTATCTATTTATTTATTTTTTTCATCTCATTAGTTCCTAGGCAGGTTGTATAGAGCTAGCATGCACTTTAGTGTGAGACTTGCACGCAAAATAAAAACATCAACTCAAAATAAATAACTAAAAAAATCCGTATGTCTCTTCCCCTTATCTTTAATTTCCGCTTTTAAAGCTTTCTTTGGTCTCCAGTCTCAGGACTTTCTCCAGCTACCCCTGTCATCATGTCTCTACCAATGTTATTAGTTCCGTTTTGAAATTATTTCGGATGGTTCAGTTAAACAAAATATTTCAATACTGATTAATTTTGATGTACCGTATTAAAATGTTTCGGATTTATATATATATATATATATATATATATATATATATATATATATATTAGATCCGTTTGGATTGAGTTTATTGTTGCTGAAAATTGAAAATACTGCAGCAAAATAATTTTTAAATGTGTAAATAATATTGTGGATCCATTTTTAATATTTTTTAATACGTAAACAGTGCATGAACAGTACTAAACAGTATATAAACAGTAAATCTATGTGAGATTACTGTTCATGCACAAAAAGAAAGAAAAAAAAAAAAAAGTGAACGTGAGAAAACGTGCAAGCCAAACGGTCACATTATATACCCCACTTTTATAATTTTTTTTTCTGAATACTTTTATAATTGTTTTGCATGAATTATGCTAATTTTCACAGCATTTAATAGTTGTTATTAATTTATTATAATAAATTAATGACTCATGGTGTAATAAAGAGACCGGAGAGCTCTATGCCTGCACAAAATAGACCCTCTGTTCAATGTACTCTAGTAGGCAGCAGTATTAATAACCCATCAAATCATTCAAAAACCAAATAAAATAATAATTTTCTAATTCACAAAAAGACAATCATATCTTGGAACTATAGCCATTGTTGGGTATAGTTCAAACCATAGCCATTGTTCAAAAATAACATGAAGTCTCAGCACATTGAAGGTCTGACGTGAAGACAAGCAATTTAAAGGTTTGACGAAACGTGAAGACAAGCAAGTGAAACAATGCAGTGAAGAAAGAAAATAAAGCAAAAAAATAAAAGGGAAAAGCATAGATCAGGTATGCAGATGAAGGTTGCTGAAAACACTGTCATTGTTGTGAACTTGTTATTTTCCTTCTCTCTTCTTAATTTCTTTTTGGGTTGTGATTATTTTCTAGTGAACTTAAAGCTTTAGATCCTGTCAAAATAGAAGCTTTAGATGTGGGAATATTAATGGATCTGTGAACATTTTAAATTTTAGTTCAAAATTTGTTTGGCATACAAATTTTAAGGGTGTTTCTATTTTTTTTTTTAGGATAAATAAATAAAAATTTAAATTATTATATATAATTTTTTTTTTTTTTTCAAATCAGGGTGTTCCTGACAACACCTGGACTCTGAGTGGCAGTGATAAAAACAATGATTATATTGTTTACAAATCGCTTGCTGTCTTCCATCTCCTTCTTTTATATATTGTTGTTGTGTTCCTCTCATGTGTTTTGCTGTGCTAAAGATATTTTGAATCATGGCGAGTGGATGTCTGACAATGGATCAACTCTTGTCTCCCCTGGAGGAATGTTTGAACTTGGATTCTTCACCCCTATGGAAACCTCTAGCTCAGAGAGGTTCGTGGGTATAAGGTATCACGGATGGGGTCAACAAGAAGTTGTATGGGTTGCCAACCGAAACGAACCAATACCTGACGGTTCCACTGGAGTCTTTGGAATTGCAGACGATGGAAACCTCAAGGTATTGGATAATTCAAGCAAAGAATATTGGTCCACAACTGTTAAAAAATCCTTGTCCGCAAATCGTACTGTCAAGCTCATGGACTCTGGAAACCTGGTCTTAAGCGGTGATAATGATCAGTTGGCAACGAGTCTGTGGGAGAGTTTCAAAAATCCAACTGATACATTTATTTTAGGCATGAAGATGGATGGAAACATTAAATTGGTTTCATGGACAAACTCTGGTGACCCGAGAAGTGGAAATTTCACGTTTAGCCAAGATGAATTACAAGGAGAAGATAGCTACGCTATCACAAAAATACCAGATGGTCACTGGCAAAGTCGGTTAAACGCAGATGAAATGCCTTCTGAAGTAGCCTGCTTGTTATCATCAAACTTCAGCACGATTTCCTGTTCTAGCTATTTGCTAAACCTATCAAGGCTGGTGATGAGTTACAGTGGGCAGTTAAATCATCTGACATGGGATGTGGAGAAGAAATATTGGGCTTTGAAATGGTGGGAGCCCAAAGACAAATGTAAGATTTACAATGTTTGTGGGAAATTTGGAAGCTGCAATATTAACAATAAGAAATTGTGCAAATGTTTGCCGGGCTTCATGCCTAGTAACCTAGAAAAGTGGAATTCTGAAGATTTTTTTGATGGGTGCACCAGAAACCAGACATTATGCGACAAGAGCGACACATTCTTGAGCTTAAAGATGATGAAAGCGAGCAATACAAACGCACTGTCTGGTGTAAAAAATGAAGCAGAATGCAAAAGTTTGTGCCTTGGGGATTGCCGGTGCCGGGCTTATTCATATGAGGCAGCTAACAGCAGCAAGCAAAGCGGTGATACTACTACTAGTACCGACTCATGCCTGACTTGGAGTGATGATCTAATTAATCTTCAAGAGGAGTATGAAAATGGCCGTAACCTCTCCGTCCGGGTAGCAAAATCCGATATAGGTACTGTTTTACATATTAATATTGGAATATATAAGTTTATTTGGAAAATATAATTACTTTTTGTTAATTAAAAAATAATTATTAATTATTTTTCTTACTTTAAATGTCAAAATTTTAAATAAAAAAAGATGTTTTGATAATTCAATTGTCACATTGAAGGAAGAAATATTTGATTCATAAATGTCTCTATTGTAAATATGAAAATGTTTTAATTAAGTTATAAGACTCTAAATTAAATGCTATTTTTTTTTATTATTAATCATATATCAATTCTCATTTGATAAAAACTTATATTTTGTGTGTAATTTTGATATATATATATATATATATATATATATATATATATATCACTGCACTTTCCTTTATTTATTAAATTAATTAGCGCTGCCTAATAAAGGAATGATGCATTACTGGCTTCTGCACTCCCCAATATGAAAAAAATAAAAAAGAAAAAAGAAAAAGAAAAAACGAAGAAGAAGAAGAAAGAAAGAAAGATAAAGTTGAAAGAGTGACATTTCCCTACTTCTTTGTCTTCTTCTCACTGTGTCTCCCTCCCTTTTTTAGGGCACATTTGATAAACTGTAATATGCACTGTAATATAATAGTTATTCATATGGTTTAATTATTCAATAGTTTGGTCATGTTTTTATTGCGGGGAATAGTCATTCCTTATGAATAATTATTCTTTAAAATGAGGAATAACTATTTCTCTCTAAAAGGGTTGTAATAGCCATTTCTTAGTAAATGTAATAATTTATAATATTAATATATTTCCAAATAAATAAAATTTTCATATCCACCTAACAATTATGGAAATAAAAAATCATAAAAAAATAACTCATCTTTCTAAAATTTAAAATATATTATTTTCTAGGAAATATAATGGTATGAATGAGATATTTTCTAAAATAGATCATAAGTTTTATTATAATGTTATAACTCACAACTAGGGGTGGCAAATGGGCGGGTTGGGTCATAAATAGGTTGGGTAATAAATGGGTTGGGTGTATAATTATCCATTTATCCATTTATGACCCGTTTATATATAAATTAATTATCCATTACCAACCCAACCCATTTAATTAGTAACCCACCCATTTAACCCAATATGACCCAAATACCTCTAAAACTACTTGAATACCCTTTTGACCTCCAAAATACCCTTAAATACCTAAAATGATGCAAATACCCCTAATCTTCCAAAATTACCAATATACCCTTGGACATCCAAAATTATCCCCAAAATCTCTAATATTAGCAAAATATCCATGAAATCTCTAAAATGACCAAAATATCCTTAATATCTCTAAAATCACCAAATATGCTTAAAAACCACTAAAATGACCAAAATACCTTAAAAATTTCTAAAATGACCAAAATACCTCGAAAATTCAAAAAATGACCAAAATACCCTAGAAATCTAAAAAATGACCAAAATACCCCCAGAACCCAAAAAATGACCTAAATACCATCAAAACCTAAAAATGACCAAAATACCCATAAAATCTCTAAAATGACCAAAATACCCCTAATATCTCTAAAATCACCAAATATGCTTAAAAACCACTAAAATGACCAAAATACCTCAAAAATATCTAAAATAACCAAAATACCCTTGAAACCCAAAAAAAAAGACCAAAATACCCCAAAAACCCAAAAAGTGACCAAAATACCCCCGAAACCTAAAAATTACCAAAATACCCCCTAAAACCTAAAAAATGACCAAAATACCTCAAAACCCAAAAAATGACCAAAATACCCTCAAAACCCAAAAAATGACCTAAATACCATCAAAACCTAAAAATGACCAAAATACCCCCGAAACCTAAAAATTACCAAAATATCCCTGAAACCCAAAAAATGACCAAAATACCCCCGAAACCCAAAAATTTACCAAAATACCCCCCCCAAACCCCAAGAAAGACCAAAATACCCCCGAAACTTAAAAAATACCAAATACCCCTAAAACCCAAAAAATGACCAAAATACCCTCGAAACCTAAAAATTACCAAAATATCACCAAAACCTAAAAAATTACCAAAATACCCCAAAACCTAAAAATTACCAAAATACTTCTGAACCCTAGAAATTTACCGAAATAATCCTCAAACTAAAAGATGACAGAAATGCCCTCGTAACCTAAAAAATGGTTAAAATACCCTTAAGAATCTAAAAGATGATCAAAATAACCCTGAAACCTAAAAAACTACCGAAATACCCCAAAACCTAAAAATTACCAAAATACTTCTAAACCCTAGAAATTTACCGAAATAACCCTAAAACTAAAGATGACAGAAACGCCCTCGTAACCTAAAAAATGGTTAAAATACCCTTAAGAATCTTAAAGATGACCAAAATAACCCCGAAACCTAAAAAATTACCGAAATTCCCTCGAAACCTATAAAATGAATGAAAGACTCTTACAACCTTTAATTTGTCAAAAATATCCTTGAAACATCCAAAATACCCTAAACCTCTATTTCGATAATTTTAGATGTTTCAAGTGTATTTTGGTCATATTACATGTTTAGGGGCATTTTGGTCATAATTTGAGTTTTAGGGGTTTTATCGATCATTTTTTTAGGTTTTGGGGTTATTTTGGTCATCTTACATGTTTAGGGGCATTTTGGTCATAAATTGGGTTTCAGGGGTTTTTATCGATCATTTTTTTTAGGTTTTGGGGTTGTTTTGGTCATTTTTTTTAAAGGTTTTTGGGTATTTCAATCACTTTTTTAGGTTTCAGGGTATTTTGGTAATTTTTAGGTTTCGGGGGGTATTTTGGTCATTTGTTGGGTTTTGGGGGTATTTTTGTCATTTTTTGGGTTTTAGAGAAATTTTGGTCATTTTTTGGATTTTAGGGGTATTTTGGTAATTTTTAGGTGTCGGGGGGTATTTTGGTCATTTTTTGGGTTTTGGGGGTATTTTGGTCATTTTTTGGATTTTGGGGGTATTTTGGTAATTTTTAGGTTTCGGGGGGTATTTTGGTCATTTGTTGGGTTTTGGGGGTATTTTTGTCATTTTTTGGGTTTTAGAGAAATTTTGGTCATTTTTTGGATTTTAGGGGTATTTTGGTAATTTTTAGGTGTCGGGGGGTATTTTGGTCCTTTGTTGGGTTTTGGGGGTATTTTGGTCATTTTTTGGGTTTCAGGGGTATTTTGGTCAATTTTTGGGTTTTAGAAGTATTTTGGTCATTTTTTGGGTTTCAGGGGTATTTTGGTCAATTTTTGGGTTTTGGGGGTATTTTGGTCATTTTTTGGGTTTCAGGGGTATTTTGGTCAATTTTTGGGTTTTGGGGGTATTTTGGTCATTTTTGGGGTTTTAGAGATATTTTGGTCATTTTTTGGGTTTTAGAGATATTTTGGTAATTTTTAGGTTTCAGGGGGTATTTTGGTCATTTGTTGGGTTTTGGGGGTATTTTGGTCATTTTTTAGGTTTCAAGGGTATTTTGGTCATTTTTTGGGTTTTAGAGAAATTTTGGTCATTTTTTGGATTTTGGGGGCATTTTGGTAATTTTTAGGTTTCGGGGGGTATTTTGGTCATTTGTTGGGTTTTGGTGGTATTTTGGTCATTTTTGGGGTTTTAGAGATATTTTGGTCATTTTTTGGGTTTTAGAGATATTTTGGTAATTTTTAGGTTTCGGGGGGTATTTTGGTCATTTGTTGGGTTTTGGGGGTATTTTGGTCATTTTTTGGGTTTCAGGGGTATTTTGGTCATTTTTTGGGTTTTAGAGAAATTTTGGTCATTTTTTGGATTTTGGGGGCATTTTGGTAATTTTTAGGTTTCGGGGGTATTTTGGTCATTTGTTGGGTTTTGGGGGTATTTTGGTCATTTTATGGGTTTTAGGGGTATTTTGGTATTTTTTTGAGTTTTGGGGGTATTTTGGTCATTTTTTGGGTTTTGGTAGTATTTTGGTCATTTTTTAAGTTTCAAGGGTATTTTAGTCATTTTTTAGAAATTTAGATTTTATGTTGTTTGTTTAAATTTTAGATGGGTTTAGTGGGTATTAGTGAGTTTATCCATTTAGACCCATCTAATTAAATAACCAAATGGGTCTTTACCCGTTTAACTCAAATATTCAAATGGGTTGGGTTATGACTTAACCAAATAAGGTGGGTAATGGGTGGGTTCATGGATATGGATAAAATTTGCCACCCCTACTCACAACCAAACTAATGAATAGGTTTAGTTATTCTATTACAATACCTTTTATTCCTGGTAATAAAGATTATCATTCCTGTTGTAATCCGTATTCAGTGTACCAAACAAACCCCTAGTGTGTGGGGTTGAAAAGAAAAGGCCTAGATGGTAGTTTTGGCCTTATCACACAAGATAATTAATTCCAAACCTATATTTATAGGTAATACTTTCCAAAATCCTCTATTAACAATACGAATACAACCACACTTAACCAATCCTCACAAACCAAACTTACAGAGTCTAACAAACCTCACAAATATAAATAAAACCCATTACAAACATAAACTAACTCAAAAATCTCACACTCCCAATCTTAAAGGAGGCCTAATACACCAAATACCTCTCTTATATGAAAATAAACAAACATTCAAACTACTTAAAAAAAAAATTAAAAAAAACCCCACTTCATGTTGTAAAATCCTCCTCCTCTCCTCTCCCTATATGAAAAATGAATAATACTTTCTCTACATATTCATAAGTAAGCATGGTGATATAGATATGGTACTTATAGTTTTTTTTTTTTTTTTGAAAGAAAGTTACAAAGTACTCAAAGCTTATGACTTATGTACTTTGATCTATGGAAAAGTGTATCAATTCCTATGATTTCTTTCAATTGTTTATAGGATTTAAAGGAGATACAACTTCTTAAATTTATATGTTAATTAATGGTAGGTCGGTGATAGTTTGGAATATTTCCAACTTCACCAATGGTGGATTAGTTGAAAATTTTTCCCTCGTTTTGTCCAATCCAACCCCACTCATAATCATATCCATACTTACTTAATTAACTATCACCCATGACTATCAGAGTGTCGATAGAAGTTGTCCAACTATCCAATGGCTTGCTACCATGTCCTAGTGTTAGATAAATTCATAAAAGTGATACTAGTAATATTATAAATTTTATTTTAAATCTTACGAATTTTGTCTCATCAATCATAATAAGAAATTAAAATATTTATTTATTATCTTTTTGAAATTGCACCAATCACAGCACATTATTTTATAAGTTATTTTTCACTTAATTTTGTAATAATTTTAGCATTTTCCAATTCATACTACTAAAAGCTACCAATACCATGTTTTCTTACTCCTCCAGACTTAATTTATTGTTTTGCAGAATCAACTGTAAGAAATTGTGAGCCTTGTGGCGCAAACATGATCCCCTATCCACTGAGCACTGGGCCAAATTGTGGTGATCCCATGTACTTTGCCTTCTACTGCAACACCTCTTCAGGCCAGGTTAGCTTCAAGACATCCAATGGAGCCTATCGAGTGATTAGTATCAGCACAAGTACACACAACTTTGTCATCAAAATCAAATTGGCTGATAATCGTGGTTCTAATCAGTTCTTGCCATCTAGTGTCACTGGCCCGTTTACTGCTGAAGGAGACTTTAGTTCTGAAATTACAGATGAAGTAGAGATTAGTTGGAAGCTACCAATGGAACCAACCTGTGATTCATCCGCAGACTGCAAGGATTGGCCAGATTCAACTTGCAAGGTAGCAAGCGATGGAAAATGGAGGTGCCTTTGCAGCACAAAATGGGATGGCTTGATTTTGAATTGTACTAAAGGTTAGCATGTTACGCTATATACCTCTGGCAAATTAAGATTGCTCCGTTAGTGATGAAAGAATTAATATGATGGTATTGCTAAGGAGGATTCCGTTCTACTAAAATAATTTTCTTGTTATAATCAAACCCCTCTCCCTCCACTAGCGCTTCACCACAATGAGAGGAAAGCTTTGAATTGCATCTGAGTATATTTCATGCTTTCCCAAAGTTTTTCTTTTTTCTTTATGAATATAACTTCTAATTTTACTTAGGAATTATGAGGCGTTTCCAATTCTCTTTAGTAATATCATGATTACCTGGCCCTAACAATATATATTATAGTTGTGAATATATATATGCATAGATGTGTGCTTGTGTTGAATTTGACTTATTTATTATCATTTTGATTTTTCCATTGAAACTTGTTCGCCGTCACGAACATAGTGATGGAGAATCGTTTTCTTATTTTATCTATTTAAGAGAGACTAGTTTGTTTCTTTCTCGTAAAGGTGATATTCCTCCGTCAGTACTTGGTGGTAATCCTGGGTCATTACAAAAGGCTTCAAGAAAGAAGATGAAGTTGTATTTGATTGTTGTGCTGTCTCTGATAAGTGTGATTGCTTTCGCTTGTAGCATTATATTTTTATACATATTGAGAAGAAAGATGGCCAAGAGTCAAGGTAATTGCTTTGCATGATGCACACCGTGCACAATCTATTGTGCATTTGCACCAAAATAAAACCATTTATTAGTTCTTTCCTGTAATTATCATGTAATTAACATATATTGTTGTCTTCTTAACTCAGAAAACAGAAACAACGATAAAAGAAATAGAGTACTTCGCACAATGGACAGTGAACGACATGTCAAAGACTTGATAGACTATGGTGAGTTTAAAGAAGAAGGTGAGACAGACATAGATCTGCCCTTTTTTGATTTGGAAAGCATACTAGTAGCTACAGATAGTTTCTCAGATGCAAACAAGCTTGGACAGGGGGGCTATGGGCCTGTTTATAAGGTATTTTCAACAACATTAACTGGTATTTAAAGTTCATGTAAACTAGGTTCTGCTTAGTAGTAACTATGTGGGTTTGGTGAATTTGGTCTCAGGGTACATTTCCCGGAGGTCAAGAAATGGCAATAAAGAGGCTCTCAAGTGCCTCAAGTCAAGGCTTACAAGAATTTAAAAATGAGTTGGTGTTGATTGCAAAACTTCAACATAGGAACCTTGTTAGACTTCGGGGATATTGCATAAAAGGGGATGAAAAGATTTTGCTTTATGAGTACATGCCGAACAAAAGCTTGGACTTGTTTATATTTGGTTGGTTTCCTCAACCATATGCCTAATAGACACTAGGGCTTGTTAAACTGTATCTTATTTGAGTAAAAGCTAACTTGTTAGTGTTGCTAATATTGTTCTCTTAAATGACAAATGGAAAACCTTGCTAGATCAAAAGCTAAGCAAGCTTTTAGACTGGGAGATGCGCTTCAACATTATCTTGGGAATAGCTCGGGGGCTTTTATATCTTCACCAAGACTCCAGATTACGTATCATTCATAGAGATCTGAAAACTAGCAACATTCTTCTGGATCAAGAGATGAACCCCAAAATATCTGACTTTGGCTTGGCAAAGATTGTTGGAGGGAAAGAAATTGAGGCAAATACCAGCAGAATAGCTGGAACGTAGTAAGTATATAGTAGACAGTATAATTATGAAAGTTGATTCTATATAACGTAGAAAAAATTTCAATCGCCTAACCTTGTTTAGCAAAAGGTATGCAAGTGCTTATCCCTTGATGTTATAACAATTCATTTAATGCAGTGGCTATATGTCTCCGGAGTATGCATTAGATGGAGTTTTCTCAATCAAATCCGATGTTTTTAGTTTCGGGGTAGTTTTGCTTGAGATTATTAGTGGGAAAAAGAACATGGGATTTTATCGATCAGAACAAGCCATGAGCCTTATGGGTTATGTAAGTGTGTTGGATTTTTATAACCATTCATTTTCCGTTATTTTATACTTCATAGCAGTTTGATCTTAAAATTGTCCCAGGTATGGAGATTGTGGACAGAAAACAAGGTGTTGGATTTAATGGACCAAAGTGTACAGGAAACTTGCAATGCAAACCAATTTATGAAGTGCGTAAATGTTGGACTGTTATGCATTGAAGAAGACCCAAGTGATCGCCCCACCATGTCAAATGTTGTTACCATGCTTGACAGTGAAACTGCAGTAGTTTCGACTCCTAAACAACCAGCTTTTGTTCTAAGGAGAGGCCAATCAAGCACAGCTTCTTCCAGCAGACCTGAAACGTTTATAGAATTAACTACTAGTGTAGAAGAAGCATATTAATGCATGATGCAGTTTCTAATGTGGTGTGTCCTTAATTACACTTGCATAGTTTCTCATGCTCAAAAAATTGTATTCTATACTAGGATTCTGTGTCTCCCCACCAAGTGTCCTTTCTCCATTGTAACTATTCCTTTGATTAATATTTTTCTTTGGTGGTTGATACTAGTTTTTTAAATTAATAAATAAAATGAATTCATAAAATATATACTAAACAATGATACTTTACAAGAATTATATTTTACCTCAGATTAGTGAAAAATTGGGAGATATTAACTTGGTGAAGCTTCTATATATCTTATAACATTAAATTTAAATTGTTATCATTGATTGCATAAGATAATGGCGACCAAGTTGAGGTGCGGACCTGTAGACACTACAAAAGTCATATTTGGTACTCCGTAGAAGGTTAGCATTAAGACGGTAAAGTAACCAAATTGTTTATGAATAGCTCAAGCTCGGTTGGGAAAAATGTTTTTTTTTTTTTTTGTGATCATTTGTTTATAATACAAGCCAGGTTCAAGTCTTGAATTTAAGCTTAATTATTAAACAAATCAAGCTTAAACATAATAATTCATATGTGAGTATGCTCATGAACATGAGAGCTCAATTTAATTATATATAATATTATATTTTATATGTATTCTTGTCTAAAAATATATTTATATACATTTGAAACTGAATTGTATAAATTTGTGAATAGGTTTATATGATATTAAATTATTATTTATAGCTTATTGATAATATATACAGTATATTTTTAGAAAAAATGTATAGAATTGTGAAGAAATAAAACATTTTAGTTATAGATTCACATTATATAAGAAAAGAATAAATTAATCAAATAATTTGAACAAGCTCGAGCTTATTCAATAAGAAAATAAGCCAAAATTGAACACAAAATCTTGTTTGATGATGAGCTCGAGCTCAATTCATGTTCAAAAAAGAATTAAATGAACAAGATTGAATTTTTAATATTCTGCTTGGTTCAACTTGTTTATAGCCGTAAGCACCATATGAATGTCACATTGGTCATTTGATTCATCTTTTAAGTGTGTAGGTTAAGGAAGTCAATATTGTATCGGTACCGGGAAAATATATATATTGTAACGATCATTAAACCGGTATTGATACTTTTCCAAAACATACCAGAAAATATACGGGATTGTATCGGCCTATTTCAATTGTACTGGCATGTACAACAAAAAATAAATAAAAAATTTTAAAAGTGAAATTTTTTTTATTTAATTTAATATATTGGTTAATTACTTAAGCTAATATGTAGACTTACAAAATATGTGGATTATAAATTTTATGTTGATAAACATAAAAATTAATAAATTAATACTTACAAAAATAATAGATATATATATATATATATATATATATCTCATTCATGATATTTTGGAACTCAGAAGGTGCATTTTTAAGACCAAAGGGCATTACATTCCACTCATAGTGACCGAAGGGTGTGGTAAAGGCTGTCTTATACCTATCAGGCTCTCTGATCTGTATTTGCCAAAATCCACTCTTCATATCAAATTTGCTGAAGACAACTGCCCTACTAAGCCTATTGACTAAGTCTTTTTTGTTGGGAATAGGGTACCTTACCCATTCTAAGACTTTGTTGAGGGGCTTGTAGTTGATGACTAATCTAGGGACACCTCTTTCTATCTCTGCATTTTTCTGGACATAAAAGGCTGGACAAGACCATGGTGATCTAGATTTTCTGATTATTCCTTTCTTAAGGAGGTCCTCTATCTCGGCTCTACAGGTATCCATAAGTTCCTGATTCATTTGGATAGGTCGAGCTTTGGTAGGGATATCCTTTTCATTGAAGTCTTTGACATATGGGAGAGCTACCTCGTGTCTCTTTCTATGCCAAAAAGCTGTGGGTAGATCAGAGCAGACTTCCTGCTTAAGTTTTTCTTCAAACTTCCTGATCTCCTCCTGGAGGGTTTTACAAGCTAGTTGGTCCTCAACTTTCTTGTATCTAATTTCCTCCTGAAGGTACTTAATGTGTGCGATCTTGGCACTAACCAAATCTGAGAATGTACCGGCTTGAATGGTGCTAATGTTCCTAGGTATAGGTTCACTAGTGAATCTAAACCTGATGGTTTGGCCAAAGGGTTGGGTAGTGATTCCTTTACTATCTACTGTGAAGGGATAGAGACTGCAAAGGAAGGGGTTTCCTAAGATAACCTTGTCTGTCAGGTTTTTGACAGGCAAACTCCAGCCAAGTTTTGGCTAGGGCCCCTTTTGGTATCAGAGCCAAGTTTGGCCCGGTCAGTTGTAAGTTACTATATTTTCATTATAACAAGTTGGTCGGCACTGCCGCCATAGTTATCCAGAAAATATATTGGCATATTTTTGGCATTATAATTACTTTGAATTATTTTATGGATATATCTCCCATTCCCCATATTTTGTTTTACATCTATTTCATGATAACTCTTCCATTTCCAATTATTTATTTCTTCGTCTGCTATTACTTCATTATCTTCTTTTACATCTGTAAATGGTAGGCTGAGCCTCCTTCTAACCATTCTATTTGTTATCCTGTGATTATTTGTTTCAATTAACCTTTACTTCACAGTTATCCCTATTCTTCTTATTTTTGTATCTATCCCTAAAGTTTGTTGCAGATCTATATACCTGTGAGATTTGTTACCAAAATCTGTGTGGTTCTCCGTGTTATAAAGAGGCCGAAAATCTTCCTAGGTTTGGTTTGGTCAGCCCGTGTGAAGCCGAGAGAAGGCGTGTTAGGGTGGTCCCCATTATTGGAGGAGAGTCCGGTGACAAGGAGTTTCACAGACTAGGTGTTTATCCCATAGTTGTGTTTATCTGTTCCAGATCTGACGGTTGAGAAAATACAAAGGTTTGAGGATACAAAGGTGACTAGGTTGTAATTGTTATTTTAAACTTGTAACCCCAGAATCATGAATAGATTATTTAGAAGTAACTCATCCACCAGTAGTAGATGTAATCAACCCACATCCATCCCAGAAATCCCAGCAGACGTAGGAGCAATTAATTCGGAAACTTATGAGCTATCCGATCTAGATCTAGACATAGGAGATTGGAATATCCCAAAAGTTGCCACTAGCCAATTTTATAAGTCTTCTTCATGGTCCTTGTCTACAGCCTTTAAGACAGACTACCATGTTAAAACCATAGAACAAGTTTATGGTATAAACAAGGAGTACGAAACGTGCTACTTGTTATCTCCTTCAGCTATCCAAAAGCATAGAGCCAAAGGACATAATTTCCTACACATAGGATTAGTCCAAATTGGAGTGAAACCACTCACCAGAAGAGGTTTGAACAGCTCAATCCTCATGGCCCTCAGAGATGCTCGGCATATTAGGTTCGCCGATAGCCTGTTAGGTTCCATAGAAACCAGCCTTTCTAATGGTCCTATACATTTTAATTGTTTTCCAGATTTCAGCATCTGTCTTCATGACAGCACAGTCATCAAAGCCCTTACTTTGAATATCAAGACCCACGGAACCCTCATGGTGCAGGGAACCAGTCAGATAGCCTTGATATACAGAGTATACTACAAGTGCATGAGAACTAACATGAATGTTGGTGCACTTAATAGGAGTGGAAAGGGTGAGACAACCCTGATCCAGACTACTGATCCTAAAGCCAAGATCAGTATTCCCAAATGCCTTAAATGGAATGAGATCACATTCCCAGCCGATTGGACTTTAGAAAATGAGAACCATGTTCTACAGATCCAAAACCCAGCACAGAATCCAGATTTGGATTTTGTCCAGCAATTAGCCGATGGCACAGTCAGGTTAAGTTTCGATAGATCTAGGTTGAGTACCCCTCTAGACTATGAGTACCGCCAACCTCTGGATATATCCCAGTTTAGATCTCCGATTAACAGGTTGACCTTCGATGGATCTAGGCCTAGCACTCCGTGCAGAAAGCCTCTGGATACATACCAGTTTAGATCTCCGACCCAACCCATTAACCAGCCATCCCAGCCAACCTCAACTAGACCTAAAGGAACACCATTCCCAACGTCTAGAAGAGACCTAGGTGTCCAGCTTCAGGGAGTTAGAGCCAATTCCCAACTCAGCACACCTTGCTATACAGCAAAAGAGGATTCGATTGTCGATGAACAAGATGATCGTGAGCAATCCCCACCATCCCCATCTGGTACTGATATGGAACAACCTCCAGAGCAGGAACCTTTAAATATCATGGTCCTAACCAAAGAATTTGATCCCGACCTAGAAGAGTTAGGAAAGGATTTTACTTCTGAGGAAAACAAGGATAAAAGAGCAGCCTACAAAGCCAATTATACCAAAGATCAAAAGCAGAAAATTTATGATGCTTGGGTATTATTCATGAGGGATTTATCCCGTAATGTGCCCTTCTTCATTTATTTCGAAAGGTATTATGGCCAGCGTAAGCAGTTTTGCGTCCTGACCAGATCATGGACCATTGAAGGACCCAATGCAACCAAAGAGGTTGTCAGGTCAAGCCATCCACCCCTAGAAGCCATAACCTTTGATCATCGTAGAAAGGAAGTAATAGCCTCTCCCTTTAAGGTTGTGACTGATAGACACCAGCCGGTTGACAAAGTAATTGAGCAAAACAATTACACCAACCAAGCCATCCATGTCATAGGTAAGCAGCTTGACAGGATAGAAGATAAGATCGAAAACAAAGTTATCCTCCAGCCAGGAAACTCTAGCAAACCGATCCAAGTCTTAGAAAAGCCTTTGGTCAAGTTACCCACAACTAGGCATACCAGCCTCAGCCACTCTAAGGATCAGTCAGCCTTAGAAGTTGTAGCCCAAAAGCTTGAAGAACTAGTGAAGAGGGAACCAGTCACCCCTTCAGCAACTGTTCTAAACATCCAAACATCATCTAGCAACTCCAGCCAAGTCTCGGACCAAGAGTTTGAGCAATTAGAAACCCAGTTCCAGGATTTAGAGGTAAAACGGCTTTACCACCCTGATCCTAGCAGCTCAGCCAAACCATCGCCTCCTGACCTCCGATACGAGGAAAGGAACGTTGGTAACCAGTTCTCAGTAGCCTTTGGTAGACTCTATGAATGGAACATAGATGGTTTATCAGAACAAGAAATCCTAAACAAAATCCACCATATGACTATGGTAGCCAACAACTACCTGGACGAAAGCCGTCCCCATAAAGAAGTCATAGAAATGATAGCGTTAGGATTTACAGGCAAACTCCAGCAATGGTGGAACAATTGTCTTACTGAAGTGTCTAAAGAGGACATTAAGTATGCCATCCAAAAGGATGAGGAAGGCAATCCCATCATTAATGAGATTGAGCAAGGTGTCCCTGATGGAGTCAATACCCTGATCTATACGATCATGAAACACTTCATAGGAAAACCTAGCAACATCACAGCCAGAATTTATGAGCAGCTTAGCAACCTTAGGTGTAAAACCCTAGGAGAATACAAGTGGTATGAAGATGTCTTTACCACTAGGGTCATGCACAGAAGAGATTGCAATTCTCCGTTTTGGAAGGAGAAATTTATCAACGGGTTACCGACCCTCTTCAGCCAGAAGGTCAAGGAAACCCTTTGCAGCCCCTTAGGTGTCATAGATTATGATAACCTAACATATGGAGATATCTCTAGCACCATCCGAAGTGAAGGGATGAAGATGTGCAGAGATCTCAAAATCCAGAGCCATATCAACAAAAACAAAGCCAAGTACGAAATAGGACATTTCTGTACACAGTACGGCTTACCCTCAGTCAAGCCTTCCAAAAGGAAGCACAAGCACAAAGGGAAGGAACCCTTTGAAAAACCCTTTAGGAGAAAACCTAAGTACTATAGAAAGCAGAGGTACAAGACCGATGATTTCTATAAGAAAGGGAAACCTAAAGAGTCCATTCCACAAGCATCCGGCAAATGCTTCAATTGTGGAAAGAAAGGTCATTTCAAGAGCGAGTGTAGAGCCAAAGCTAAGTCGCTTATCAACACCCTCATTAGTGACCAACCCAGTAAAAATGAAATCTTCAAGTTACTAGAACTTGACCGCTCAGACAGCGAGTCATACAGCAGTGCTAGTGACAGTGAGCTCAGGCAGTTGTATAGGTCATCCTCCAGTCCCTCTAGTACAAGCACTTCTAGTGGCCCGGATGGACCTACACCATGCAGAGATGGTTGTTGTAGAACCATCAATATGCTGAGCAAGCAAGAAGAACTTCTTTTAGACCTCATAGAGGCTATAGAAGACCCCAGCATTAAGGCCCAGAAGCTTACCCTTTTCCACCAAGCCCTGGTTAAGGAAACTAGCAAGCCTCCTATTAAGATCCAGCAACCCAAAGTAGATCTAGAGCAAATCTACAGCAGGTTCACCCAGTCCAAGAAGGAAGTTACTGTCAACGACCTTCAGAAGCAAATTAAGGAAACCCAGTCAGAATTCAGATCCTTAAAGCAAGAATTAACCATTCTTAGGGTCGACTATGATCTCCTTAATAGAAGAATCCAATTTTTGGAAAATTCTTCTCATCAAAGCAATGAGGATAGCCCCTCAGATGTAGAAGACAGTCAATCAGTCAAACCCACAGCTGATCCTATCCAAGAACCTAGCCCAGAATTGTTCTTAGAAACTATCAGTAGGGTAAATTTCCACAAATGGCATTCCCAAGTCAGAATTGTCATTAGCAAAGAATTTGAGTTTGAGGTCATAGCCCTAATAGATTCAGGCGCTGATCTTAATTGCATCCATGAAGGGATCATTCCCCCAAGATATTTCAGGAAGTCTAAAGAAAGACTAGCATCCGCAAGTGGCGGAAAAATGCAAATTGAGTATGACATTCCACAAGCCATGGTTTGCCAAAGCGGCATGTCCTTTATGACAAAGTTTGTCTTAGTAAAAAATATGACAGATAGTGTCATCTTAGGAAACCCATTCTTGTGTTTGTTATATCCTTTCACCACAGACAATGAAGGAATCACAGCCCATCCCTTCAACCAGCCTGTCAAATTTGAGTTTGTGCGAAGCCCAGCCCCTTGGGACATCAAATCCCTCCAGAAAGCTTCCATAGCCAAAACTCTCAGTACTCTCACAGCCTATAATCAAGCCCAAAATCTTGATTCAGCCAAAGCAATTGATTGTCCCTTCAGCCACAATCAATTATCATGCATACATTATAAAAATATTTGCATCCCTGCATCCATCAGTTTTAAAAGAAAAAGGATTTTTAACCAGCCCTTAAAAATCTTATTTCATTCAAAACTTTCTTGGCAGGAAAAAGCAATGTCTTCTCCAGCAGAGAAGAAGGACAAGGGGAAAGTACCCGCAAGGGACTATCCACAAGACAAAAGACTACCAGCAATGGGACAGTCTTTAGCAAAGCATGAAGGCGCTCCTTCTACCAGCCATAGAAGAGCATTATCCCTTCAAGATATGTATCCAATGGATACATATTACAGTAGATTTATGGCTATAAATCAAAGATACATTAGTCTACTCTCTGGCAAAGAGGATATCCGTTCAAAGGATAATATGACTATCATGGGCACGGATTATTCCAAATACAGCCTTAAGGCTCGGAATATCCTTAAAAGTGCCACAGCCAACTTGCCTTCAGATTTACAAAATCGTATTCTGAAAAGCAAGGCATTGTATGAAAGCAAGGATTTATGGTATGAACATTTCAAAGTACTTGTTACTACCACATTTCCTAATCCAGATGATTCAGATGATATGGACGATATTTTAGCACAAGCCGAATGGGAAGACTACTTTGGCAACAGCACCAGAGTATATGAAAATAAGCACCCATTCCCAGGACTCTTGATCAACTATAATAATGAGACAGACGAAGATCTCCAAGATCCAGCCTGGCTCTCGCAAGTATTTGAATCAGGATTCGTCAGGCTCATCCAGATAACAAGCCATGATCAGATCAACCAGATGCCCCAAATCATCCAAAATGCTGTTAAAGCAATCAACAGCACATTTGTTTCCATAAGGTGTTGGAGTACGTTACCAGATTGGGATAAAGAGAGGTGGATGGAAGTACATCCCTCAAAGCATCTTGTCCTCATCAACGGTAATACTTATCAGAATACATGGTATGAAGGAGATACATATATTTCCTATAAGCACCCTAAAGCCCTGGCAGAACGTTGGAGAAACTACTTCAACAACCAAATGGTGGACATCAGCCATGAGCTCCGTAAAGACTATCATTTTATAGGCTCTACAGACAGGATCCACGTATTTGGAAGAAGGCCCTATATCCCAGCCATTAGAAATTGGGAGATACTCTACCCAGACTGCCCCAAAGAATTCCTTACAGGGAAAAAGCCTATTCGAGAGCCACTCCTCTACTGTCAACTCTGCAATAACTTTGTCAGAGATCACGGGCACAAGTGTACTGATGATGGCCCATGGGGTCCTTATCCAGATCCTGATACTGACTAAAGTATCCTGACCCAGCACTCAGGATAACATAGCAATCCGGTTACTATTCATCAGCATCAGCCACTGATATGAACAGTACCCGCACTATGAACAGTATCCGCAAATCACTATTTCTACAGTACCCCAGAAAAGCAGGGGGACAAGCTACTGTAGCAGCAACAGTGACAGCAATCATGACAAATCACTGTAGCAGTCAGGAGGAAAAGAATTTCACCCAAGTGAAAGCAGAATTCTTCCGTAATTTCAGCAGCATCCTATGCTCCTTTCAGCCTATATAAGGGAGCTCACTCCTCAGTCTTCAGCAGGCTCTATTTTTCAGCTTCAGCCTTTACTATAAGCAAAAAATATCCTCCCTCAAAGGTTTTTCATAGCAGAAATACCTTAGAGGTCCAGCCAAGTTTTAGGAATAGCCTCCTAAACACAGTCCTTTGTAAAGCCACAGTTGGCTATTTATTTTATTTAACCTTCCGCATTTATCTGGTTTCAGTGCCCAGTCGCCTGATTCTCAGTTTATGTAACTTACCCCCTTTTGGTATCAGAGCCAAGTTTGGCCCGGTCAGTTGTAAGTTACTATATTTTCATTATAACAAGTTGGTCGGCACTGCCGCCATAGTTATCCAGAAAATATATTGGCATATTTTTGGCATTATAATTACTTTGAATTATTTTATGGATATATCTCCCATTCCCCATATTTTGTTTTACATCTATTTCATGATAACTCTTCCATTTCCAATTATTTATTTCTTCGTCTGCTATTACTTCATTATCTTCTTTTACATCTGTAAATGGTAGGCTGAGCCTCCTTCTAACCATTCTATTTGTTATCCTGTGATTATTTGTTTCAATTAACCTTTACTTCACAGTTATCCCTATTCTTCTTATTTTTGTATCTATCCCTAAAGTTTGTTGCAGATCTATATACCTGTGAGATTTGTTACCAAAATCTGTGTGGTTCTCCGTGTTATAAAGAGGCCGAAAATCTTCCTAGGTTTGGTTTGGTCAGCCCGTGTGAAGCCGAGAGAAGGCGTGTTAGGGTGGTCCCCATTATTGGAGGAGAGTCCGGCGACAAGGAGTTTCACAGACTAGGTGTTTATCCCATAGTTGTGTTTATCTGTTCCAGATCTGACGGTTGAGAAAATACAAAGGTTTGAGGATACAAAGGTGACTAGGTTGTAATTGTTATTTTAAACTTGTAACCCCAGAATCATGAATAGATTATTTAGAAGTAACTCATCCACCAGTAGTAGATGTAATCAACCCACATCCATCCCAGAAATCCCAGCAGACGTAGGAGCAATTAATTCGGAAACTTATGAGCTATCCGATCTAGATCTAGACATAGGAGATTGGAATATCCCGAAAGTTGCCACTAGCCAATTTTATAAGTCGTCTTCTTGGTCCCCTTTTACAGCCTTCAAGACAGACTACCATGTTAAAACCATAGAACAAGTTTATGGTATAAACAAGGAGTACGAAACGTGCTACTTGTTATCTCCTTCAGCTATCCAAAAGCATAGAGTAAAAGGACATAATTTCCTACACATAGGATTAGTCCAAATTGGAGTGAAGCCACTCACCAGAAGAGGTTTGAACAGCTCAATCCTCATGGCCCTTAGAGACGCTAGACACATCAGATTTAGCGATAGCCTGTTAGGTTCCATAGAAACCAGCCTTTCTAATGGTCCTATACATTTTAACTGTTTTCCAGATTTCAGCATCTGTCTTCATGACAGCACAGTCATCAAAGCCCTCACTTTGAATATCAAGACTCACGGAACCCTCATGGTGCAGGGAACCAGTCAGATAGCCTTGATATACAGAGTATATTACAAGTGCATGAGAACTAACATGAATGTTGGTGCACTTAATAGAAGTGGAAAGGGTGAGACAACCCTAATCCAGACTACTGACCCTACAGCCAAGGTTAGTATTCCCAAAAGCCTTAGGTGGAATGAGATCACATTCCCAGCAGATTGGACTCTAGAGAATGAGAACCATACTCTACAGATCCAAAACCCAGCACAGAGTCCAGATTTGGATTTTGTCCAGCAATTAGCCGATGGCACAGTCAGGTTAAGTTTCGATAGATCTAGGTTGAGTACCCCTCTAGACTATGAGTACCGCCAACCTCTGGATATATCCCAGTTTAGATCTCCGATTAACAGGTTGACCTTCGATGGATCTAGGCCTAGCACTCCGTGCAGAAAGCCTCTGGATACATACCAGTTTAGATCTCCGACCCAACCCATTAACCAGCCATCCCAGCCGACCTCAACTAGACCTAAAGGAACACCATTCCCAACGTCTAGAAGAGACCTAGGTGTCCAGCTTCAGGGAGTTAGAGCCAATTCCCAACTCAGCACACCTTGCTATACAGCAAAAGAGGATTCGATTGTCGATGAACAAGATGATCGTGAGCAATCCCCACCATCCCCATCTGGTACTGATATGGAACAGCCTCCAGATCATGAACCTTTAAACATCATGGTCCTAACCAAAGAGTTTGATCCCGACCTTGTAGAGCTAGGAAAGGATTTTACTTCTGAGGAAAACAAGGATAAGAGAGCAGCCTACAAAGCCAATTATACCAAACAACAAAAGCAGCAAGTTTATGATGCTTGGGTACTATTCATGAGGGATTTGTCCCGTAATGTTCCCTTCTTCATTTACTTTGAAAGGTATCATGGCCAACACAAGCAGTTTTGTGTCCTCACCAAAACTTGGACCATAGTAAAAAACCCAACCATCCCTTTACCAAAAGGCCCTAGCCAGCTTAAGGTAATAAAAATAAGATCAACCTCCAGCAGTTCTTCTTCTGACACAGAAAAAGAGCCTCTAGAAGAAGCAAGAGCACACCAGAGGTTAAAAAGACCTAAAAGACATGCTAGTAGAATCCATCGACCCATTTCTAAAGCCTACAAAGAAGCAAAGCCAAACAAGCATCAAAAATGCCATGTTTGCGGCAGACGTGACCATTACAAAAGAGATTGTAAGGTTAAAACCTCCCACCTAAAGATAGGTGACCCTGAGCCCCAGGAACCTAGCATAACCCAGCCTTTAGGCCAGAAAACTAGTAAGCTTGAGGTACAGCAACCTAAAGTAGATTTAGAACCAATCTACAATAGGTTTATCCAGCCCAGGAAGGGAGTCAAGGTCGACGACCTTCAAAGAGAAACCAAGGAAACCAGAGGTGAAATTGGAGCCTTAAAGCAAAACTTACAGGCCCTCCAAAAAGCCCAATCCTCGGAAAGTACTTGCAATGAGGAAAATCCCTCAGATAATGAAGTCCACCAAACAACCAACCCTAGAACCGATACTATCAAAGAACCCAGCAGAAACTTGTTATTAGATACTATCACTAGGACTATCCTTCATAAATGGCATTCCAAAATCAGGATTGTCATCAGCAAAGATTTTGAATTCGAGGTCATAGCCTTGATTGATTCAGGTGCTGATCTCAACTGCATCCAAGAAGGAATCATTCCCTCCAAGTACTTTAAAAAGTCTAGAGAACGATTAACATCCGCAAGTGGCGGAAAAATGCAGATTGAATTCAAACTACCCAAAGCTCATGTTTGCCAAGATAATATGTGCTTCAAAACCACATTCGTTCTTGTCAAAAACCTGACAGACAAGGTTATCTTAGGAAACCCCTTCCTTTGCAGTCTCTATCCCTTCACAGTAGATAGTAAAGGAATCACTACCCAACCCTTTGGCCAAACCATCAGGTTTAGATTCACTAGTGAACCTATACCTAGGAACATTAGCACCATTCAAGCCGGTACATTCTCAGATTTGGTTAGTGCCAAGATCGCACACATTAAGTACCTTCAGGAGGAAATTAGATACAAGAAAGTTGAGGACCAACTAGCTTGTAAAACCCTCCAGGAGGAGATCAGGAAGTTTGAAGAAAAACTTAAGCAGGAAGTCTGCTCTGATCTACCCACAGCTTTTTGGCATAGAAAGAGACACGAGGTAGCTCTCCCATATGTCAAAGACTTCAATGAAAAGGATATCCCTACCAAAGCTCGACCTATCCAAATGAATCAGGAACTTATGGATACCTGTAGAGCCGAGATAGAGGACCTCCTTAAGAAAGGAATAATCAGAAAATCTAGATCACCATGGTCTTGTCCAGCCTTTTATGTCCAGAAAAATGCAGAGATAGAAAGAGGTGTCCCTAGATTAGTCATCAACTACAAGCCCCTCAACAAAGTCTTAGAATGGGTAAGGTACCCTATTCCCAACAAAAAAGACTTAGTCAATAGGCTTAGTAGGGCAGTTGTCTTCAGCAAATTTGATATGAAGAGTGGATTTTGGCAAATACAGATCAGAGAGCCTGATAGGTATAAGACAGCCTTTACCACACCCTTCGGTCACTATGAGTGGAATGTAATGCCCTTTGGTCTTAAAAATGCACCTTCTGAGTTCCAAAATATCATGAATGAGATTTTCAATCCATTCTCCAGTCATGCCATTGTGTACATCGATGATGTACTTATTTTCTCAGAATCTTTGGACCAACACCGAAAGCATTTGAGAACATTCCTCAGTACTATCAAACTCAATGGTCTTGTTGTTTCAGCCCCAAAAATCAACCTTTTCCAAACTAAAGTTCGATTCTTAGGATTTGATATTCACCATGGTGTTATCAAACCCATTGATAGAGCTATCCAGTTTGCAGATAAATTTCCAGATGAAATCCTAGATAAAACCCAGCTTCAGAGATTTCTAGGTTCTCTCAACTACATTGCAGATTTCTATCAAAATCTCAGACAGCAATGTAAACTCCTTTTTGATAGACTTCAAACCAATCCATCACCTTGGACCCCAGCCCATACTTCAGTGGTCCAGCACATCAAACAGTATGTCAAAACCCTTCCCTGTTTGGGAATCCCAGCCGACAATTCATTCAAGATTGTCCAGACAGATGCCTCTAACATAGGTTATGGTGGCATTCTCCTCCAGAGAGTTAATCCTAGTTCCCCAGAACAGATAGTCTGTTTCCATTCGGGAATATGGACCTCTACTCAGTTAAATTATAGTACTATTAAAAAAGAAATATTATCCATAGTACTTTGCATTTCAAAATTTCAAAGTGATCTTTTAAATCAAAAATTTTTAGTCAGAATTGATTGTAAATCAGCAAAACATGTTTTAGAAAAAGATGTTCAGAATATTGCATCAAAACAGATTTTTGCACGATGGCAAGCCATCCTTTCAGTTTTTGACTTTGATTTAGAATTCATTGAGGGAAGCCAAAACAGTATCCCTGATTTCTTAACCCGTGAATTCCTGCAGAGTCACAGCCAAGATGTCCAGGAGACAACCCCAGCCCCAGCCCCCTAGGATATCCAACCAGCAAAACCCTGGTGATTCCAGCCAATCACAAAACCCAGGGAAAATTGTACCAATCACCCCTAGCCAAATTATTCCATCATCTCATGGCCAGCCCAGTTACAGCTCAGCCCTAGCCTCCCCAGCACCAAGAGCAATTAACCCTTATCAAGTAGAAAAACACTTTAGCCTAATCCAGAGACCTTCTTCCTACCCAGTTCAGAGTCGGTCCCCTTATGTCAAAAAAGCCTTTATACAGCATATCTCTTATATTGAACCTCACTTGGTTCATATAACAGATCCCCTAGCCCTAGCCATGGAAGTTTTGCCGCCAAACTGGCATTTCCTACCTAAACACCCAGAAAAGAACATCCAGTTCTATAAGAGCATCCTCTCCCAGGAAAAGTCTGCTCAGATAGAAAACATCTACAGCAAAGGGGACAATCCAGTAGTCCTCTATCACAAGTTCATCATCACAGGTTTCGTCAGTTGTAAAGATTGGGGACAGCATCCTTCCTTATTAAGGATCCTCAGGAATTACAAAGCCCCATCAGGCTCAGTACTCCATTATAGTTATTATGACTATATGGATGCCTTTGAGAAAGTACTCTTCTTCCAGAACCAAAACTTTGATCACTCATGGTTCATAATGTTCGGGAAAGACTTTAAAGGTATGACCCCCTCCTGGTTCCTACAGTGGTGGGAAAAGTTTGGATCTATTCCCCTGATCTTCCCAGAACCATTGCAAGATGCCCTAAAGTATTTTGATTCAAGATGCACTTCCTCCAAGCATAGGTCTCAATTCCCAACAATTATGATTTTCTCCCAGAGGTATAAAATCCACTGGATCTGCAGATGGAATTATTCAATCAACAGCAACCTCTTAAACAGGGAATTCTTTGTTAAATGGTGGGATAGTCTTAAGATTGGCAAGATTATCAGCCAGATGTATGAGGAATATCCTCTTCCAGTGGAGAAACCTATTGCTCTAAGAACAAGGTCCCAGTCCAGCCTTGACTCCGTCCAGATCTCTGGAAAATCTAGCAAAGAGCTAAAAGAATTAGCACAACAGCTAATAGCTCAATCACAACAGCTAGAATCCAAAGAACAGGTTTCCCCTACTGGCTCTATAGGGTCAGTCAACCAAGACCCAGGAGATCCATTCCAAGATGCCCAAGATCCCTACAGCGGGCATGACTTGGACAGTATTTAAAAGAAGCATCCTGACTCAGCACTCAGGATAAAAAGACAATCCGGTTACTATTCATCAGCACCAGCCACTGATATGAACAGTACCCGCACTATGAACAGTATCCGCAAATCACTATTTCTACAGTACCCCAGAAAAGCAGGGGGACAAGCTACTGTAGCAGCAACAGTGACAGCAATCATGACAAATCACTGTAGCAGTCAGGAGGAAAAGAATTTCACCCAAGTGAAAGCAGAATTCTTCCGTGATTTCAGCAGCATCCTATGCTCCTTTCAGCCTATATAAGGGAGCTCACTCCTCAGTCTTCAGCAGGCTCTATTTTTCAGCTTCAGCCTTTACTATAAGCAAAAAATATCCTCCCTCTCCAGCAAAGGTTTTTCATAGCAGAAATACCTTAGAGGTCCAGCCAAGTTTTAGGAATAGCCTCCTAAACACAGTCCTTTGTAAAGCCACAGTTGGCTATTTATTTTATTTAACCTTCCGCATTTATCTGGTTTCAGTGCCCAGTCGCCTGAGAAAGCGACTTAGCTTTGGCTCTACACTCGCTCTTGAAATGACCTTTCTTTCCACAATTGAAGCATTTGCCGGATGCTTGTGGAATGGACTCTTTAGGTTTCCCTTTCTTATAGAAATCATCGGTCTTGTACCTCTGCTTTCTATAGTACTTAGGTTTTCTCCTAAAGGGTTTTTCAAAGGGTTCCTTCCCTTTGTGCTTGTGCGGTCCTTATCCAGATCCTGATACTGACTAAAGTATCCTGACCCAGCACTCAGGATAACATAGCAATCCGGTTACTATTCATCAGCATCAGCCACTGATATGAACAGTACCTGCACTATGAACAGTATCCGCAAATCACTATTTCTACAGTACCCCAGAAAAGCAGGGGGACAAGCTACTGTAGCAGCAACAGTGACAGCAATCATGACAAATCACTGTTGCAGTCAGGAGGAAAAGAATTTCACCCAAGTGAAAGCAGAATTCTTCCGTAATTTCAGCAGCATCCTATGCTCCTTTCAGCCTATATAAGGGAGCTCACTCCTCAGTCTTCAGCAGGCTCTATTTTTCAGCTTCAGCCTTTACTATAAGCAAAAAATATCCTCCCTCTCCAGCAAAGGTTTTTCATAGCAGAAATACCTTAGAGGTCCAGCCAAGTTTTAGGAATAGCCTCCTAAACACAGTCCTTTGTAAAGCCACAGTTGGCTATTTATTTTATTTAACCTTCCGCATTTATCTGGTTTCAGTGCCCAGTCGCCTGATTCTCAGTTTATGTAACTTACCCCCTTTTGGTATCAGAGCCAGCTGCCCCTCTTTGAGGCTCCGGCTGTGGTAGGAACTCTCACACCCCATACAGGGGTAATGGGTGGCTCTCCGACTACCGGCAGGTCTTGAATCCGTACTGGACCTGTGTCTCTGATAGGTACCTGTGGTGTCCCCTTAATGTGGGTTTGATTTGTAAGTCCTGTGTGTGGCGTGATTGAGCCCTCCGGCAGTTCCCCATGGCCCCTTTTGGTATCAGAGCCAAGTTTGGCCCGGTCAGTTGTAAGTTACTATATTTTCATTATAACAAGTTGGTCGGCACTGCCGCCATAGTTATCCATTATATTATTGGTTTATTTTGGCATTATAATTACTTTGAATTATTTTATGGATATATCTCCCATTCCCCATATTTTGTTTTACATCTATTTCATGATAACTCTTCCATTTCCAGTTATTTATTTCTTCGTCTGCTATTACTTCATTATCTTCTTTTACATCTGTAAATGGTAGGCTGAGCCTCCTTCTAACCATTCTATTTGTTATCCTGTGATTATTTGTTTCAATTAACCTTTACTTCACAGTTATCCCTATTCTTCTTATTTTTGTATCTATCCCTAAAGTTTGTTGCAGATCTATATACCTGTGAGATTTGTTACCAAAATCTGTGTGGTTCTCCGTGTTATAAAGAGGCCGAAAATCTTCCTAGGTTTGGTTTGGTCAGCCCGTGTGAAGCCGAGAGAAGGCGTGTTAGGGTGGTCCCCATTATTGGAGGAGAGTCCGGCGACAAGGAGTTTCACAGACTAGGTGTTTATCCCATAGTTGTGTTTATCTGTTCCAGATCTGACGGTTGAGAAAATACAAAGGTTTGAGGATACAAAGGTGACTAGGTTGTAATTGTTATTTTAAACTTGTAACCCCAGAATCATGAATAGATTATTTAGAAGTAACTCATCCACCAGTAGTAGATGTAATCAACCCACATCCATCCCAGAAATCCCAGCAGACGTAGGAGCAATTAATTCGGAAACTTATGAGCTATCCGATCTAGATCTAGACATAGGAGATTGGAATATCCCGAAAGTTGCCACTAGCCAATTTTATAAGTCGTCTTCTTGGTCCCCTTTTACAGCCTTCAAGACAGACTACCATGTTAAAACCATAGAACAAGTTTATGGTATAAACAAGGAGTACGAAACGTGCTACTTGTTATCTCCTTCAGCTATCCAAAAGCATAGAGTAAAAGGACATAATTTCCTACACATAGGATTAGTCCAAATTGGAGTGAAGCCACTCACCAGAAGAGGTTTGAACAGCTCAATCCTCATGGCCCTTAGAGACGCTAGACACATCAGATTTAGCGATAGCCTGTTAGGTTCCATAGAAACCAGCCTTTCTAATGGTCCTATACATTTTAACTGTTTTCCAGATTTCAGCATCTGTCTTCATGACAGCACAGTCATCAAAGCCCTCACTTTGAATATCAAGACTCACGGAACCCTCATGGTGTAGGGAACCAGTTAGATAGCCTTGATATACAGAGTATATTACAAGTGCATGAGAACTAACATGAATGTTGGTGCACTTAATAGAAGTGGAAAGGGTGAGACAACCCTAATCCAGACTACTGACCCTACAGCCAAGGTTAGTATTCCCAAAAGCCTTAGGTGGAATGAGATCACATTCCCAGCAGATTGGACTCTAGAGAATGAGAACCATACTCTACAGATCCAAAACCCAGCACAGAGTCCAGATTTGGATTTTGTCCAGCAATTAGCCGATGGCATAGTCAGGTTAAGTTTCGATAGATCTAGGTTGAGTACCCCTCTAGACTATGAGTACCGCCAACCTCTGGATATATCCCAGTTTAGATCTCCGATTAACAGGTTGACCTTCGATGGATCTAGGCCTAGCACTCCGTGCAGAAAGCCTCTGGATACATACCAGTTTAGATCTCCGACCCAACCCATTAACCAGCCATCCCAGCCAACCTCAACTAGACCTAAAGGAACACCATTCCCAACGTCTAGAAGAGACCTAGGTGTCCAGCTTCAGGGAGTTAGAGCCAATTCCCAACTCAGCACACCTTGCTATACAGCAAAAGAGGATTCGATTGTCGATGAACAAGATGATCGTGAGCAATCCCCACCATCCCCATCTGGTACTGATATGGAACAGCCTCCAGATCATGAACCTTTAAACATCATGGTCCTAACCAAAGAGTTTGATCCCGACCTTGTAGAGCTAGGAAAGGATTTTACTTCTTAGGAAAACAAGGATAAGAGAGCAGCCTACAAAGCCAATTATACCAAACAACAAAAGCAGCAAGTTTATGATGCTTGGGTACTATTCATGAGGGATTTGTCCCGTAATGTTCCCTTCTTCATTTACTTTGAAAGGTATCATGGCCAACACAAGCAGTTTTGTGTCCTCACCAAAACTTGGACCATAGTAAAAAACCCAACCATCCCTTTACCAAAAGGCCCTAGCCAGCTTAAGGTAATAAAAATAAGATCAACCTCCAGCAGTTCTTCTTCTGACACAGAAAAATAGAGCCTGCTGAAGACTGAGGAGTGAGCTCCCTTATATAGGCTGAAAGGAGCATAGGATGCTGCTGAAATTACGGAAGAATTCTGCTTTCACTTGGGTGAAATTCTTTTCCTCCTGACTGCTACAGTGATTTGTCATGATTGCTGTCACTGTTGCTGCTACAGTAGCTTGTCCCCCTGCTTTTCTGGGGTACTGTAGAAATAGTGATTTGCGGATACTGTTCATAGTGCGGGTACTGTTCATATCAGTGGCTGATGCTGATGAATAGTAACCGGATTGCTATGTTATCCTGAGTGCTGGGTCAGGATACTTTAGTCAGTATCAGGATCTGGATAAGGACCCCATGGGCCATCATCAGTACACTTGTGCCCGTGATCTCTGACAAAGTTATTGCAGAGTTGACAGTAGAGGAGTGGCTCTCGAATAGGCTTTTTCCCTGTAAGGAATTCTTTGGGGCAGTCTGGGTAGAGTATCTCCCAATTTCTAATGGCTGGGATATAGGGCCTTCTTCCAAATACGTGGATCCTGTCTGTAGAGCCTATAAAATGATAGTCTTTACGGAGCTCATGGCTGATGTCCACCATTTGGTTGTTGAAGTAGTTTCTCCAACGTTCTGCCAGGGCTTTAGGGTGCTTATAGGAAATATATGTATCTCCTTCATACCATGTATTCTGATAAGTATTACCGTTGATGAGGACAAGATGCTTTGAGGGATGTACTTCCATCCACCTCTCTTTATCCCAATCTGGTAACGTACTCCAACACCTTATGGAAACAAATGTGCTGTTGATTGCTTTAACAGCATTTTGGATGATTTGGGGCATCTGGTTGATCTGATCATGGCTTGTTATCTGGATGAGCCTGACGAATCCTGATTCAAATACTTGCGAGAGCCAGGCTGGATCTTGGAGATCTTCGTCTGTCTCATCATTATAGTTGATCAAGAGTCCTGGGAATGGGTGCTTATTTTCATATACTCTGGTGCTGTTGCCAAAGTAGTCTTCCCATTCGGCTTGTGCTAAAATATCGTCCATATCATCTGAATCATCTGGATTAGGAAATGTGGTAGTAACAAGTACTTTGAAATGTTCATACCATAAATCCTTGCTTTCATACAATGCCTTGCTTTTCAGAATACGATTTTGTAAATCTGAAGGCAAGTTGGCTGTGGCACTTTTAAGGATATTCCGAGCCTTAAGGCTGTATTTGGAATAATCCGTGCCCATGATAGTCATATTATCCTTTGAACGGATATCCTCTTTGCCAGAGAGTAGACTAATGTATCTTTGATTTATAGCCATAAATCTACTGTAATATGTATCCATTGGATACATATCTTGAAGGGATAATGCTCTTCTATGGCTGGTAGAAGGAGCGCCTTCATGCTTTGCTAAAGACTGTCCCATTGCTGGTAGTCTTTTGTCTTGTGGATAGTCCCTTGCGGGTACTTTCCCCTTGTCCTTCTTCTCTGCTGGAGAAGACATTGCTTTTTCTTGCCAAGAAAGTTTTCAATGAAATAAGATTTTTAAGGGCTGGTTAAAAATCCTTTTTCTTTTAAAACTGATGGATGCAGGGATGCAAATATTTTTATAATGTATGCATGATAATTGATTGTGGCTGAAGGGACAATCAATTGCTTTGGCTGAATCAAGATTTTGGGCTTGATTATAGGCTGTGAGAGTACTGAGAGTTTTGGCTATGGAAGCTTTCTGGAGGGATTTGATGTCCCAAGGGGCTGGGCTTCGCACAAACTCAAATTTGACAGGCTGGTTGAAGGGATGGGCTGTGATTCCTTCATTGTCTGTGGTGAAAGGATATAACAAACACAAGAATGGGTTTCCTAAGATGACACTATCTGTCATATTTTTTACTAAGACAAACTTTGTCATAAAGGACATGCCGCTTTGGCAAACCATGGCTTGTGGAATGTCATACTCAATTTGCATTTTTCCGCCACTTGCGGATGCTAGTCTTTCTTTAGACTTCCTGAAATATCTTGGGGGAATGATCCCTTCATGGATGCAATTAAGATCAGCGCCTGAATCTATTAGGGCTATGACCTCAAACTCAAATTCTTTGCTAATGACAATTCTGACTTGGGAATGCCATTTGTGGAAATTTACCCTACTGATAGTTTCTAAGAACAATTCTGGGCTAGGTTCTTGGATAGGATCAGCTGTGGGTTTGACTGATTGACTGTCTTCTACATCTGAGGGGCTATCCTCATTGCTTTGATGAGAAGAATTTTCCAAAAATTGGATTCTTCTATTAAGGAGATCATAGTCGACCCTAAGAATGGTTAATTCTTGCTTTAAGGATCTGAATTCTGACTGGGTTTCCTTAATTTGCTTCTGAAGGTCGTTGACAGTAACTTCCTTCTTGGACTGGGTGAACCTGCTGTAGATTTGCTCTAGATCTACTTTGGGTTGCTGGATCTTAATAGGAGGCTTGCTAGTTTCCTTAACCAGGGCTTGGTGGAAAAGGGTAAGCTTCTGGGCCTTAATGCTGGGGTCTTCTATAGCCTCTATGAGGTCTAAAAGAAGTTCTTCTTGCTTGCTCAGCATATTGATGGTTCTACAACAACCATCTCTGCATGGTGTAGGTCCATCCGGGCCACTAGAAGTGCTTGTACTAGAGGGACTGGAGGATGACCTATACAACTGCCTGAGCTCACTGTCACTAGCACTGCTGTATGACTCGCTGTCTGAGCGGTCAAGTTCTAGTAACTTGAAGATTTCATTTTTACTGGGTTGGTCACTAATGAGGGTGTTGATAAGCGACTTAGCTTTGGCTCTACACTCGCTCTTGAAATGACCTTTCTTTCCACAATTGAAGCATTTGCCGGATGCTTGTGGAATGGACTCTTTAGGTTTCCCTTTCTTATAGAAATCATCGGTCTTGTACCTCTGCTTTCTATAGTACTTAGGTTTTCTCCTAAAGGGTTTTTCAAAGGGTTCCTTCCCTTTGTGCTTGTGCTTCCTTTTGGAAGGCTTGACTGAGGGTAAGCCGTACTGTGTACAGAAATGTCCTATTTCGTACTTGGCTTTGTTTTTGTTGATATGGCTCTGGATTTTGAGATCTCTGCACATCTTCATCCCTTCACTTCGGATGGTGCTAGAGATATCTCCATATGTTAGGTTATCATAATCTATGACACCTAAGGGGCTGCAAAGGGTTTCCTTGACCTTCTGGCTGAAGAGGGTCGGTAACCCGTTGATAAATTTCTCCTTCCAAAACGGAGAATTGCAATCTCTTCTGTGCATGACCCTAGTGGTAAAGACATCTTCATACCACTTGTATTCTCCTAGGGTTTTACACCTAAGGTTGCTAAGCTGCTCATAAATTCTGGCTGTGATGTTGCTAGGTTTTCCTATGAAGTGTTTCATGATCGTATATATATATATATATATAAGTAATCCCTAAAATGTACGCCTGTAATATAAGTACTAATTAGAAAATTGGTCGAGCTGGTTAGACCGTAAGATCACTGATAATTAACAAATAAAAAAGTGATGCAAATTGGAGGGTTAAAATGAGTTTTGATCAGAAATAGAGAGATTAAAGGCAACAAGATTGGATGTGAAAGACCTTGTTACACCTTCCAATAAAACAAAACCATGTTACTGATAGATTCCTGCAAATAGTGACTAATATACACAATAAGAACCCATTACAAACGAATATAATCTAAAATTTATTAGAAAAACAAATTAGAAAAACAAACAAACAATAAATAATAAATCATCTCCGCCTGAAAACTGCCACATCGGAGCGGAGAAGTCATCAGACGCTGAGCTAGAAAAGAATAAGCTGCTGGATTCGCTGCCTTTGACTAGGACAATCAAGTCACTTCGCATACACAATCTGTCACCCATTATTAATGCGTCCCTATTCAAATCTAGGACTCCGGCAGTAGATGAATTGTGACAGTTTCCAAGATTGCCCAAAATATGTCAAAGTATTGAACTTAATTTGGTTGTGATATAGGAATTCGGATTTGGGAAGCTAAGGTTGCCTAAGATTTGTAAAAAATTTCACAAGCAATTCAGAATTCTTACTATCTAATTGTCTTTTGAGCATATTTCGGGAATATGGTCTAAATAATGGCTATGAAACCTTCTAATCCCAGCTAATTTTACCCAAGATTTGTAACTGGGTGAAGGCAAGGACCCTGGCGGCTTATTTAAGTCTCGGTCTGTGCCCGACAAGGCAGTGTTCAAAATTCAAACGACAGTAGCTTTTCTAAAAACTATTCGATTTTATTCGTTTGTAGTGGGTTTTTATTGTGTGCAATAGAACAGTCACTATGTAATTTAGACTTGGCAAATAGGCAAATTAGGCTAATCGGGTTATGAGTTAGAGTTAAAGAGAAATCATGTTAAAGTTAGGAAAATGTCATTTTAAACGGATTATGAGTGGTCAGGTTACAGGTTAACGTGTATTTTTTTACATATAGGGAAATATATATATATATATATATATATATATATATATATAATAAATACATAAATGATTATATTATCTTTGTCTTCCTTTCAATACAAATAAGAGAAAAACATTCTCAAAAATAACAAAATAAATAACAAAATACTCAAAAGTAAAATTTAAATAATATATAAATTCTTAAGTTTACACAATTCACAGCTTATTAATAATATCATTGCAATCCACTGCTTATTAATAATATCATTACCCTAAACCATAAATTTTTGCTCAAGTATATTATTACAACTTAATAAATACTAACTTTCTCAAAAAAAACTTAATAAATACTAAGTGTTGTACACCAATACACCAATACTAAAAGTTGATTCATAAGCAATTGTGGTTATTGAAATGCTTAAGAGATCATGTGCCATTATAGAGAGTTCAAAAAACCAATTGTAATTCATTTTCCATTAAAAGTGAATATTTAACCATGCATATTACCTTTTTTTTTTTTTTTTTAAAGCATTTATATATATATATATATATATATATATTTTTTTTTTTAAACCTTCATTTAAAATGGGTCGGGTCGGGTTGGGTACAAGTTGACCCTGTTTACTCGCATTTTAGCAGGTCAGATACATGTTGACCCTTTTTTCCTTCAAATCAAATTTTATTTCTCTTTGAGTTTGCTCAAGTTAACAGGTTTTGATAAAATCTTGCCATGTCTTTTTTTATTTGCAAGAATTTGAGCTAGTATGTCTTTATTAGAGGGTGCAAACAAGATTTTTTACACCACATCTTTATTAGATTTAATCTCAATAAAAATAAAATAAAATAAATCATATTGGTTTGACAATAGCCCTTCAATAAGGATCCACATTTTGCCTCTTTTTTTGATAAAATATTATTTTAGTCTCTAAACTTATCAAAAGTTTGTTTTTTATTCCTAAATTTCAAAAAGTTCTTTTTCATCCTGAAACTTTGTAAAGAGTTTTTATTTTCTTTTTTTAATAGTTTAGCGACACCATTGAGGAGCTCATCAATGCCAATGAAATCATAGTGTTTAATGTGTTCAAGTTCAAACTTTAGTAGATTGAAACTTCATTTATCAATGGAGAACTCATCTATTGTTGAACAAACCAATTGTACCAACGTATGATTGTAATCAATAAAATCAATAACCTCTTGTTTTTTAATGTTGAAAGTCTCATCAATGGTGTGAGTTATGGGCTCACCTCGTATGTATATGACTTTATTTTCATCAAGCTCAATTTTGTCTCCTTAACTATAATCTTCAAGATAGTCATCATAAATTGGTGGAAAATCTCAATTTACTACACAAACTCTATCAATGTATTCATCCTCCTTTTTGATATCGTAGTCCTCCATGACAACAAAATATTCCTTCTCCTCCACATAACGTGGATTTGGATGGCAGTTTTGAGATCAGTTTTCAATGGCTAAGGTGGTGAGCTACTTTAAAAGTGCATCAAACCACTCCTCTGTTTGTTGAAATAACGCTTCTAATTGTGCATCATGTGCAACCTCATCGCATTCATACATGTCATCTATGGTAATAGGTCTTCCACCACATTCTCCTCTTTGTGCTATAGTAGGAACCTAGCCTTGCTCTGATATCAACTAATGCAGCATGGGCATGTAAAAGCAGAATCTGTAACACACAATTACTACAACTCTTCCACGAAACCTAAGTTCCACAGGAACACTAGGCTAGTAGGCAAAATAATAGAGAAAACATCTCTAACAAACTTTTATTAATTAATGCATAACAATAATCAACCTCTCTATAAATAGTATTTATAAGAATAGAATTTCTCCTACTCCTTTTAGGAAAAGAAATAATAAACCTATTTCTACTTGAGAAAGAAAAAAAAACAATTCAACTAGAAAAAGAAAAACAATTAAACTCCTAATTCAACCAGGAAAAGTATTTTATTTGAACTTATAAAAGCAAATAAATTCTAATTCCACTAGGAATGATAAAACAACATAAAAGATTAAAATATTTTCTTCTCCCTTAACCGATCTGCATCAAAAACTCAATCATACCTATAGCTATATATAACGTGTATTGATAAACTTTGAATATGTAAGTATTGTTTCATTACAATCAAATTTTGAATATGCATGCGTAGTATTGTTTCATTAAAATTTTGAATGATCAAAAATATTTAGTTATTTAATTTTTTATGTAATTATATATTTATATAGATGTCAAACCTTACAAAACTTGAATTTTCTGCCCTTTACATCTCAGGCAAGAATTACTTGTCATGGACACTTGATGTTGAGATTCACCTAGAGGCAAAGAACCCTGGAGATACAAATAAGGTTGGCAATCAAGCATCCCCGCAGGATTGTGCAAAATCAATAATTTTTATTTATCATCATCTATATGAAAATTGAGTACTTTACTAAAAAAGACCCCTCAGGAGAAGTATAAGTTCTAGAAGAACTTGATCATGCTAAAAGCTTAGTATGACATGCACTTGAAGTTGTAATAAACTAAAGGTGCAAGTGAGTACAATTAATTTGGCTTTTTAAAATCAACCCATAATTAAAAACCATATGATAGAAGACACATATATCATGTTTCAAATGTGCTTTTGTTGTAGCAAAATCGAGTACATGTGTTCATAAAATGTTATGAACTAATATCTTGACTTTTAGTGGCTGAACAAAATAATGAGCTTTTGTTGAAAACCATCAATAGACCATGAAAATGAGTGTAATAGGTGTGGTATAGAAACTCATTAATCACGTACTTGTCGTACACCTAAACATTTGGTAGAACTGTATCAAGCCTCCATAAAAGAAAAGGAAAAGGGAATTGAAATGAACTTTACTAATCATAATGATCCTAAAAGTCCTATGAATTATCTTGATTTTTCAAATAGAGTGGATATGACTCATCTTGATGTGTCGTTGATGGAAAATTTGATAATTTGATTAGTGATGGAAATGTCCATACAAATTAATTATTTTCTTTAATTATATTATCGCATTGTAATAAGTGTTTTTACTTCTGCTATGTTTTATTTACATTTAAAATGATAAAGTTTAATTTATCTTTTGCATATATGAAGTGGCATGGGTCATACAAGTTAAAATTAATTCCAAGATGACTAGTGAAAATTTTTGTCTAGCAGACAATGCAACAACTCATATGATCCTTAAAGATAAAAAAATATTTTCAAAATTTAAAATTATGCAAAGCCAATATCAATACCATATCAAATTCATCAAACTTGATCGAAGGCTCTGGAAGAGCGATTATCATGTTGCCAAAGGGCAAAAAACTTTGTATTGATGATGCTTTATATTCTTCTAAGTCTAGCAAAAATTTACTTAGTTTTAAGAATATATGTTATAATGGTTATCATATTGAAACCAATAACAAAGGCGGTAAAGGATTTCTTTATATTACTTCAATAATATCAGGCTAAAAACTCATATTAGAAAAATTGCTTGTTTTCTTTTCGGAGTTATATTATATTACAATGAGAACAATTGACACAAATGTTGCAACATACCAAAAGTGTTCAGACCCAAAGGTTTCTATGCTTTGGCATGATCATCTTGGACATCTAGGCTCAATAATGATGTGTCGAATTATTGAAAACTCTCATGAACATCCCTTAAGGAACTAAAAGATTTTTTTACCTAGTGATTATCCATGCAGTGCACATTCTCAAGGTCAATTAATTACCAACCTATCACCTTCAAAGATTGTTGTTGAATGTCTATCTTTCTTAGAAAGAATTAAAGGTCATATATGTGGATCTATACACCCACCATGTGGTCTATTCAAGTATTTTATGGTTTTAATTGATGCATCAACTAGATGGTCACATGTATATTTACTCTTTACTAGGAATATTGCATTTGCTAGGCTTCTTGCTCAAAAAATTAGGTTACGAGAACAATTTCCTAATTATCCAATTAGGAAAATTTATTTAGATAATTTTGGCGAATTCACATCTCAAGTTTTTGATGACTATTGCATATCAATTGGAATTGATGTTAAGCATCTTGTTACCCATACACATACTCAAAATGATTTATCTAAATTACTTATCAAGAGACTTCAAATTATTGCTCGACATTTGCTTATGAAATCAAAATTACATGTTTCTGTTTGGAGTCATGTTATATTATATACTATATCATTAGTTCATATTAGGCCAACTGCTTATCATAAATTCTACCATTGCAACTTGTACTTGGCCAACAACCAAATATTTTTCACTTGTGTAGGTTTGGTTGTACTGTATATGTATTTATTGCACACCCATAATGCATTAAGATGGGTCATCAACGTAGACTTGGAATTTATATGGGTTTTGATTTCCCAACTATCATTAGATATCTTAAACCTCTAACTGATGATGTTTTCAAGGAACATTTTAAGGATTATCATTTAATGAAACAATTTTCTCACCATTAGGGGGAGAAAAGTCGTTGCATGAAGCACAGCGTGAGATTATTTGAAATGTTTCGATGTTATCTCATCTTAATCCTCATACAAATCAATGTGAACTAGAAATTCAAAGGATTATTCATTTGCAAGGAGTTGCAAATCAATTACCTGATATTTTCATCGACAATAAGAAAATAGTGAAATCTCACATTCCAACTACTAATACTTCAGCACAGATTGAAGTACATGTAGGACAATCAGTTAATACAGCAGTAAATAAATCAAAGCCACACTTGAAGCACAGAAGACTTGTCAATGTTAAAGATAAAATTCTCTGGAACAGAAAAGTACAAGAAAAACAAGTTGTAGCCCATAAAGAGGCTATACCCATGAAACATGTCACATAAATAATTGATCTATCTAAAACTTATGAACAAAAATATCTTGAAAATGAATCTACTAAAGATTTATCCTCTGAAGAGGATCAGGTACCTGAAAATAACAAAATCTCAATACATATACATATAGGAGAAATATGGGATAGAAATAAAATTGTTGTCAACAACATATTTTCATCTAAAATTGCCCTTGATATTACCAGAAGTAATGATAATGAATATGAACCACAAACCGTCGATGAATGTCAATGTAGAAATGATTGGATAATGTGGAAGGATTCAAGTATAATTAAATTCACTAATTTAATGTGAAGTTTTTTGGACCTGTAGTTCGAACATCTGAAGGTGTAATACCTATTGGATACAAATGGGTATTTGTACGTAAACGAAATGGAAAAAATGAAATTATAAAGTACAAAGCGCGACTTGTAGCACAAGGTTTCTCATAGAAACCTGGTATTAATTATGAATAAACATATGCTCCTATAATAGATGCAATTACATTCATATTTTTTATTAGCTTGGTATGAAAAGAAAATTTGGATATGCGATTAATGGATGTTGTTATAGCATATTTGTATGGATCATTAGGGAATGATATTTACATGAAAATCCCTAAAATATATAAAATGCCTAAAACATATAATTCTGCAACCAGAAGTATGTATTCTATCAAGCTACAAAGATCCTCGTATGGGTTAAAGCAATCCGAACACATGTGGTATAATCGCCTCAGTGAATATCTTTTGAAATAAGGATTTGAGAATAATCCAATTTGTCCATGAGTTTTTATTAAATCAAAATCCAAATTTGCTATTGTTGCAGTATATGTGGATGATTTAAATCTTGTGGGACTCTAGAAGAGTTAACAAAAGCAGCAAATTGTATAAAAAATGAATTTGAGATGAAAGATCCTGATAAGGAAATTTTGTCTTGGCCTACAAATTGAACATATTCCAAATGAAATTCTTGTTCATCAATCAACGTACACAGAAAAAATCCTGAAGCACTTTTACATGGATAAAGCTCATCCTTTGAGTACTCCAATGGTGGGTTGGTCACTTGATGTCAAGAAAGATCATTTTCGACTACAAGAAGATGACAAAAAAACCTCTTGGACCTGAAGTACCATATCTTAGTGCAATTGGTGTTTTGATGTATCTTGTAAATTACACACAACCTAATATAGCATTTGCAGTTAACTTACTAGCAAGGTATAGTTTTGCACCAACTCGAAGACATTGGAATAGAATTAAGCATATATTACGTTATCTTCGTGGGACAACTAATTTGGGATTATTTTATCCAAAGGGATAAAATCCGTAGTTATTTTGATATGTAGATACGGGTTATCTTTTTGATCCACATAAAGGCCGATCACAAACATGATATTTATTTACTTATGGAAATAATGTTATTTCATGGAGATCTGTTAAGCAAACAATTTCTATTACTTTCTCAAATCATGCAAAGATTATTGCAATTCATGAAGTGAGTTGTGAGTGTGTTTGGTTGACATCAATAATTCAACATATTTGAGAAAACTATGGATTATCATCAATAAAAAATAGTCTAATGATATTATACGAAGATAACGCTACTTGTATTATTAAAATTAGAGGATGTTATATCAAATGTAATAGAACCAAGCAAATTGCACCAAAAATATTTTATACACATGAGCTGCAGAAGAGCAATGTTATTGTTGTCAAGCAGATACAATCATATGATCATTATTATAGCCTTATCTCTTATCCTTCAAGAAACATCTTAAGACTATATATATGTGAGATTGTTTTACTGTAATTGTACACACATCTAAGAGATATCAAAAGAATTGTGGATGACCATTTGAATACAAAAGTTTATCAATATATATTTCTTATTTTATTCTTAGTTTTATCTATTTCTATCATTTCACAACATGATATAATATTTTACTTTTTTTTTTAATTTTTTTTTTTTCATGAGAATCCACTTTACACAAAAACTTAATTATTGGAGATGCATACAACAATCACAAGGTTCTCAAATTTGTCCAGTCTCTCTTCTTCTTCTTCGAGAAGATCATCTTTTTTCTTTTTTTCTTTTTTAAATGTCCGTACTTTTCTTGTACTCTTTGAGAATGAGTAATTTACCTCAATCAAGGATATCAATTCTGACCAGAAAATTTCACATGGGTTAATTAGCCGGTGCCAATAACCCACTATATATCACATCTGTCTAAATTCCAACCTATGTTCGAGTTGGGCTTGATTTTTGGGTTTCAAATATAGTGTGAAGGCTGGGTATTTTCGGATTGGACTAGGTTTTAAAATGCTGTGAGTCAATGGATTTGGGGCTTGTTTTCTAATTACTAATTAAAAAAATTTGGGGCTAATTTCTATTGGGGCCCTAAACAAGGGCCTAACTGGCCTTGCTCAAGGGCCGGCCCTATGTCGTAAGAATTTTTTTTTTTTTTTTTTTTTTTTTAAAACAAAACTTAAGTTATTTGCTATTATGTATGCCATACTTACTCAAAAAAGAAAAAAGCCAAAAAGCAAAAACTTATGCACATATATGAACACTGCAATTAAGGGCATGGTTAACTTACGTCCCCTTTATATTGGAAACCTATGATTATACTTTGCGGTGGTTATGATTGTAACTACCTAATGTTATAATCTTGTTATTTAGTATGTTTAATAAATTAAATGTGATTCACCACTTGAAAGTTTGATTAAGAATTAACTATTTACCATTGCATATCCTTAGTGTGATGGTCACTTCATAAGTATAAGTGCTTGTGAGACACAGGGGGCAAGAACCGGGGTTTGAGTCTTCAAGAGGAAGTTTCACACTCATATAGACTTAAATTAGGTTAGAGTAGAACTTTTATTTTGTATCAAAAAATAATTAATTATTCAAATAGCATATGAACCTTTTATTAGGCCTTTTTTTTTTTTTTTTTTTTTTGTCATTGTGGAATGATTTTAAAGCAAAATTTGCAAAAAGGCATCCAATTGAAACTATTTAATTCGTTCATCTTTGTATTCTTTTTGCACACCCCTCGTTATATTTAAATGTAAATTAACTAATTTTTTTTTATTTTTAATACATAGTAATTTTTTCAATTGAAATGATATACCTACCTTTTAAGATGCAAAACTACTATTGAAGACAAATTTTTCACACCACATGGCTTCATTTCATTGGCGACCTACACCACATCAATATTATCATGGATTTTGGGAGAATCTATTTTAAAGCCCAAAAGAGTTCTAATTTACAAAAATGATGCTGAAGCCCATGGTCCAAAACTCATGGTGATATAATCTCATCAAGGCCCATAGTTCGAGCTCATGGCACAACATCTCATTTTTGGCTCATGATCCAAGTTCATGAGTCTCATCAGGAGAATTTTGGGAGTCATGGTTTGGAGGGCCAAGAAATATGTTCAGTAAAGTTCCAGTGGTTCAAAGTTGATAAAGGAAAGCATGTTACTTGGCATGTCTTCCCCAATTCCCTGAACTCTGACGGGTCAATGTGCAAAATGTAACATTTGGGTAAGCCTCTTATATCACATAAGCACTTAAAATGATAAAACTCCTCATTCTCTTTACATAAACATTAATGTCCATCATATCATTCCATATTAATTATTTTATTATTTTCATATAAATCAATTCTAAGCACATGGCTAAATATATATATTAACATCTCATATCTAGCATTAAATGCTATCTTTAGTCTCTAAGAATTGGTTAAAATACAAAAAGATCATATTTACATTCCTAAAACTTCATCAAATATCAACCAACTAGTCTATTACTTACCAAAATTATATATGGACTAAACATATAATTTTTCCAAGAGAGGAAACTTAGTCGAAAACATCAAAAACGGCTTCAGTGGAAGCTGCAATAGTTTCTACAGAAGCCAAAACAGCTTCAGCAGAAGTTGCAAACAGCTTTTGCAGAAGTTGTAACAGCTCCAACAGATCTGTAGTAGCTCCAACAGGTTGACAAATGTCCTAAAATGATGTCATTCGCCCATAAATGCTCAATCCTAGCAGCTGTGGTACCAAAAACAGGAGGATCCCTTAAAGATTATCTCACCATCTTTAGTTAAATCATGAATTTAATGCCAAGTGTTTTTCTCCAAGCAAAGGATGCCATCCACATGACATCACCCAGCTGTGTCAGCAACATTTAAGTCTCAAAATTTCTTCTTTTGATTAAAAAACAAAAGACCACTTACTTTGTCAAAGATTTTCCCTTATTTGCTAATTTTCCTTCAACTAAATTATGATCTAGTTACATAGCTTGGCTCTATATAAAGAGGACTAAGCTACACACTAAACACAGCATCCATCCCCCCCTCTCTACTCTCTCTCTCTCTCTGAATCCCCAATGTTCTAAAATTGGATTCACCTTACTGCATATGTCTCAAAATTCTTCTATACTTCTCCTTCTCCCTTACAAAAATATCTCTTCATAGACAACAACACAATACACATATTACAACATACCATTATCCATTACCCATCTTTCCCACACTCCATTATTCTGAAACTTCATTATTTTTGCTGCCCAAAACATATCTCCATCTCATTCTTTATTTCTCATACAAAATATCTCTTCTTAGAAAGCAACATAATCAATGTCATAACACAAAAAACAACTCCAGCAGCAGCTCTTGCTCCATTTAACCTTCATATTATATATCTCTCACTTCCATATATTTTCCAAAGACATTCCCCACAAAAGACGCATACATACTTCTCATACATCTTTAAATTCCATGTCTCTCAAAGTATATATATATATATATATATATATATATATATATATAAGATCTATGTCCAACAAAGTATCTACATATAATTATCATACATATTACAAATACCATATCTCACAATATATACATATTTCTTACCATCTCTACACATCTTAAAATATATCAAACAATCTTCCAAGAACTTATTACTAAAAGCCATTTCTTATGAAAGGCAAAAACTTATAAAATCAAAAGTCCTTCTTATGGAAGGCAATATCACTCATATTTAACTAAAAACTAAATGAGTATTACATGGGGAAAGTCATTTAAATGTATGATGAAAGGGTATAAACTTAACCAACCTATGCACATGGCTAGACATACTCTCTCTCTCTCTTCAGTTGCACCCATTTTTCCCCTTCAATCATGAAGTCACCATGGAAGGACCCATAATATCATATTGTATCACTGGACTAATTCTATCACACTGCTGAAATGTCTAAGTCCACTGTTGTTCTACGGTTGGAGCCCCAAACTATGAAGATAAATCATTATATTTTCCCTTCAAACTTATATTATTAAGTATATTTTATTCATTGTCATCATACCACTCGACTAATGTTATTTTGCTGTTGGACTCATTTTCTCATGTTGCTGAAATGCTAAGTCCACTGATGTTACGGCTAGAGCTGCAAAATATGAAGATAAGTCATTATATTTTATCTTCAAATTTATATTATTAAATATATTTTATTCATTATCATTTTACCACTGGATGCAAGTCATTTTAATATCATCTCACTATCTAATAATCATGGATTCACTAATACTTCATAAATGAACATACATATTAATAAATCAATGAACTACCATTAGACATATATTATTTGGACATGAATTACCCATGGACATATATTATTTGGAGATGGACCATTGCTAGACATACCTTATTATGATGAACATGAACCATGAACCGCAACTAGACATGAACTATTGGACTCATCCTATTGTTGGACATTTGACACCTAATTAATTATTTTCTAATATTAGACATTACTCAATATACATAATCATAATGTATCAACTCACCATTTAATCAAAGCTATCATGCTAAGCATATTATTTATTTATTTCAACCATTATCATGATTTTAAGACTTTGGGTTTTATCTATTTTGTCTGCTTAAAAATACACTGGTAGTCATTGGTTTATGTGGCCCAATGTCGAGTTCCAGGTTGATCTCCCCAAAACAAATTCGGGCCTAGCAAAGTCACACCTCCAAAAGCATGTGGCTACAAGCAAAAAATAACCCCTGACATTTTGGCGACTTCGCTGGGGAGTCATAAACTATAGCCTTATCATGCCTCCGAAAGTCTAGAATCACATATCATGAAGGAGATCTCAACTCCAACATATCACACGCTCAATATCTCTTGATCCAGCAGCTCACAGAACAATATCACATCACCAATGAAATTGGCTTTATAAAGGGGTCAATAAAGCACTTTACTATCAATCTTTCAACTTATTCAATTAGGCCAATCAATAATGGGCTCACAAAGGATGATCCTTCTAAATTACTATTGAAACAATGGAAATAACGGCACCATAGATCATGTAGTGGCAAAAGAGGTTCAATCTCTTCAACCTCCTTGCCAGCGGCTTTAGTTTCACCAACAACAAAATTAAAGCTCAGTCAAAAAGAAAGATAACAATGCACATATAAAAAAAAAGGGGGGGAACATAGTGGCTACGGCAGGAGATGTCCTTTGCCATTAAAAGTACAATATTTACACGCAAATGGCTAAAAGAAAAGGCTAATAATGCATATACGTATGTTAGTATACATGTGTATACATATACGTAGATGAATGAACACTATTTGATCATTAAACATTTTTTCCCCTCCCTTTTGGGCTCAAAAAATCATTTTTGCAAAAAAAGAGGCACGACAGCTACGGCTGAAGGTGTCCTCTGCTATGAACAATGCAATATCTCCACAGGAACAGTAGGATAAAACATGTACACACATGAAAAAGTGGCAATAAACGGCCCCTTTTGTGCAGAAAAATTTCTACTGTAAAGAAAAAAAGAAAAAATTTCTGCTATGCAAAAAATTTTCTTCTAGCAGAAAAATTCCTTTATGCAGAAAATTTTCTTTATGCAGAAAATTCCTTTATGCATAAAATTTTCTTTTATGCAGAAAAATTCCTTTATGCAGAAAATTCTTCTATGCAGAAAATTATTTTATGCTGAAAAATAGCTTTTATACAAAAAAATTCTTTTGGGCATGAACCTTTTACAAAACAATGCCCATAGTAGACTAGTTTTTCTTTCACGTGTAATATTGGTAATTACAATTGAATGACCTTTTGCACAAATAATAACAACACTTATAGTTGAACCAGTCACAACTAAGTAAGCTTTTCTATAGCTAAATAGTTTCACACACATGAATAGTAACAACACCTAGAAGAGCTTTTTTTCATCCTATTACAAAAGATAAAGAGGAAAGAAGTCTTTATAACTAGAGAGACTCAAAACATGTAGTAACACATTAGATACATGTTACATCCTAACAAAGTTGCCCACTAGAAAAAATAAACTAAAACATGAGTAGACTAATCCAATAAGCCGCCAAAGGTTTCCGTGGAGGAGGAGCCACCGCTAGTGGCCAACTTCATCTCATCATTGCGAACTTTCAAGATAAGTCATTACATCCCTATCTTTGGATTTATATCGAGTATATGTTACTCTACTATGCTCATATTACTGAATACGAATTACTTTAAATCACATTCATCATTCAATTAAAACTATCATGTTAAATATATATATATATATATATATATATATATATATATATATATATTACTTTATCTTTGCCATCATTGCGACCATTGATCGAAAATTATTATGTGAAACATATTGTTTATTTCAACTATCGTTATGTTTTTTATACTTTGGAATTTGTCTATTTTGTAGGCATAAAACCCATAAGAATCCTCATCCCAATATAGAAGCCTGAATCATCCAAGAAATTCGATAACTCCTTGCCATTGGAATCACCAATCTTGTTCCAATCAATAAAAGAAAGTTTTCTGAATCATCCACTGAACCAAGTAGATTAGAGGTCATCAAAGAAGCTTTATTATCACCAACAAGGCCGTGGTAACCTCGTGCCCCCTAAAGCCATGGTGACCCCATGCATCATATTACTAGAATCATCAAATTCACATGAATCATATCATTGAAATATTTGGAATCTTGAGCATCATCAAGGATGTCAAATACCTCATACCAGGGGGCTTTGATCTAAAAGGCCCAATCAATCTGACATCCCTACATCCACGGACATTTGTCTTGAAAAGAAGTCTATAACAACAGCTATTATTGTCTAGCCATGGCAGAAGAAGAAAATCTCATGGAACCTATCAATGGCAAATGGTTGGAGCTATATCATTCTTGACTCAATTATCATCATGTTTCCAATAAACTACCTCAAAAATAACTAGTAAGCATTATCTTTTGCCTTAAACCAACTATGAGTATTTGAAGATATATATATATATATATATATTTTTTTTTTTTTTCCTCTTATGTCGATATTTATATTTCGATCTTGCAATGACGACTTTTTACAACTTAATATCTCCAAAATGAACTATCATGATTTTGACAAGTTATTTTTACAAAACAAAATGTATAACTTCCATTACCATAGTTTTGGTTTAAGTGCATCAATTTTTTATGATCAAAACATATTTCAAACTTATAAATATTCAAATTTGATAACAGCCTCTATGGTTGGACCTCTTCAAAATAAAATGGTCATGTGATTTCAAAATAGATATTGCCTCCATGACCATACTTTGATATACTTAACAACATCAAAGCCCATTACTAGATGGCAACATCAAGCCCAATTTTCATTGGTAACATCGAAAGCCCAATTCTCATTGGCAACTTCAAAAGCCTAGTTCTCGCTAACAACATCAAAAGCCCAATTCTCATTGGCAACATCAAAAGCCCAATTCTCATTGACAACATCCAAAACCCAATTCTCATTAGCAACATCAAAAGCCCAATTCTTATTGGTAATATCAAAAGCCCAAGCTAACTACTTGGCATTATTTTGTCAAAAAACCGAAACTAACTACTTAGCACTATTTTGTCAAAAGCCCAAGGTTATTAATACTTGGCAAAAATCATATTATAAATATTTTACTAAGAGCCCAAGTACTATTTTTTGGCAAACCATCATTTCAAAAAAAATCCAAAATCACTTTACAAAAATATTACATCTTGCTCAAAAGCCCAAAGTTAATAATCTTTGGCAAAACATTTTTTTTTTTTTACAAACGCATTATACTTGAAGCCCAAAGCTAATAAACTTTGGCAAATTAATTTTCCTAAACAAGTATATAAGCTAATGAATCATGGCAAATATTTATACCATTTTATCTATCTTATGAAATAACACCATTCATTTTCCCAAAACCCATGGCAAACATATATCAAGCCCATGGAGAAATGTGAGTGTGTGTCATTAATAATTAAGCCCATAGAAATTATATTCAATACCTATGGCAATTTTATTTATCTTGCAAACCCATGGAAAATATTCATAAAAATCCATGGAAAATTAAATTATCAAAGTAATTACTTATTCGATGATTATAAAGTCCATGGTAATTATCTTAAAGCCCATGGCAATTATTATTTACCTTGCTATTTCACAAAAACACATAAAAGATTCAAATAAAATTATATTATGATAATTACTTATCTTATATTACTAACATTTAAAGCCCAAGACTAATAATACCTGGCAATATCTTAAACCCAAGGTTAATAATACTTGGCAAATACTATATTACAAATATTTGAAACCCAATAATGAACATTTTTTTTAATAAGCTCTTAAATGCACAGCTATAATTTATGCCATATTATAAACCCGTTGAATCTATTTTTTAAAACCCATGGTAACTATGTATGTTACTTAACACTATTTGTTTTTCCAAAACCCATGGCAAACATACATCAAGCCCATAGAGAATTATGAATTTGTGTTACTAACATTTAAGCCCATGGAAATTATATTTAAAACCTATGGCGATTAATTTTAACTATTTATTTAACATTATTCATCTTTTCAAAACCCACGGCAAACATACATCAAGCCCATGGAGAATTATGAATTTGTGTTACTAACATTTAAGCCCATGGAAATTATATTTAAAACCTATGGTGATTAATTTTAACTATTTATTTAACACTATTCATCTTTCCAAAACCCATGGCAAACATATATTAATCCAATGGAGAATTATGAATATGTGTTATTAATATCTAAGACCATAAAGGTTTTTACCTTAAAATCTATAGCAATTATATTAAAAAAACTTATGACACTTATTTACTTCGTACTTTATTATAAATCCATGGAACTTACCTTAATAAAACCCATGATAAGCATTTATCTTATATCATATTATTTATCTCTCTACCATTCAAAAGCCCATGTAAATTATTTTAAACCCCGTGGCAATTAATATTTACCTTACTATTTTACAAAACTCATGGAAATCGTGGTGAAAAAAAAAAAAAAATATATATATATATATATATATATATATATAATCATGAAAATTATAATTATTTATCTTATGTTATATTATTTATCCCATTAACATTCAAAGCCCAAGACCAATAATACTTGGCACCATTTTATCGAAAGTCCAATACTACTTGGCAATATTTTAAAAGCGCAATATCATTTGGCAAACATTATTGTAAAGTCTTAAAAGTCCAAGACTAATGATACTTAGCAAATAAATTATTTCAAATATCTTACTAAAAGTCCGAAACTAATAAAATTTGGCAACATAGATTTCCTAACATATATATGTACTTATCTATACCACAAGATTTATATAAAAACATAGTAACTATTAATTTTATGTAACACTATTCATCTTTCCAAAACCCATGGCTAACATACATCAAGCTCATGGAGAAATATGAACTTGTGTTACTAATATTCAAAACTCATAGAAGTCACATTTGAAACCTACAACAATTATGTTTATTTTACAAACCCATGGCACACATTTGTCAAAAGCCCATGAAAAACTATATTACTAGATGATTATTTATTCTATAATTACACTAAAATAATCAAAGCCCATGGTTCAAGCTCATGGCAAATTATTTATCAAAGCCCAAGCCCAATAATGCTTGGCAATATCTTATAAAAAGCCCAATATAACTTAGCAATATTTTAAAAGCTCATGATTCAAGTCCATGGCAAAATTATTTTATCAATGGAATTCAATCCCATAATCAAAGCCCATGGTTCAAGCCCATGGCAAATTAATTAACAAAGCTCATGCAATTAAGAAGAAATAGCCAACGGTTTAGCTGTGATACCTGCAACAAATCTATACTCATCCAATGCCTTCCTACACTCGGGGGCTTGATTCACTAATCCAAAGGATTCCATTTCTGGGGGCTACAATTGGGTATTGATCAAAAAATATATATATATATATATATATCAAATATGTCAATAGAGGCACTTCCACTACGTAACTCTATTGTTCTAACAATGACCAATCTCTTTCAAGAAACATCTTCACTCGTGCATGCCCTTGCAAAAACAAGCCCATGCACTCAGGGGGTTGAATGTTGAGGACAAAGTTTTCACACCACATGGTTTCATTTCATTGGCGACCTGCACCACATCAATATTATCATGGATTTTAGGAGAATCTATTTCAAAGCCCAAAAGAGTCCTTATTTACAAAAATGATGCCGAAGCCCATGGTCCAAAACTCATGGCGATATAATCTCATCAAGGCCCATAGTTCGAGCTTATGGCACAACATCTCATTTTTTACTCATGATCCAAGCTCATGAGTCTCATCGGGAGAATTTTGGGAGTCATGGTTTGGAGGGCCAAGAAGTATGTTCGGTGAAACTCCAGTGGTTCAAAGTTAATAAAGGAAAGCATGTCGCTTGGCATGTTTTCCCCAATTCCCTGAAATCTGACGAGTCAATGTGCAAAAGGTAACATTTGGGTAAGCCTCTCATATCACATGAGCACTTAAAATGATAAAACTCCCCATACTCTTTACATAAAAATTAATGTCCATCATATAATATAAGTTTTAAAATATAATCATATCATTCCATATTAATTATTTTATTATTTTCATATAAATCAATTCCAAGCACATGGCTAAATATATATTAACATCTCATATCTAGCATTAAATGCTCTCTTTACTCTCCAAGATTTGGTTAAAATACAAAAAGATCATATTTACATTGCTAAAACTTCATCAAATATCAATCAACTAGTCTATTACTTACCAAAATTATATATGGACTAAACATATAATTTTTCCAATAGAGGAAACTTAGCCGAAAACATCAAAAACGACTCCAGCGAAAGCTACAACAGCATCTACAGAAGCTGAAACAGCTCTAGTGGAAGCTGCAAACAGCTTCTACAAAAGCTGTAATAGCTCCAACAAATCTGTAGCTGCTCCAACAGGTTGACACATATCTTAAAATGATGTCATTCGCCCATAAATGCTCAATCCTAGTAGCTGTGGTACCAGAAACAAGAGGATCCCTTAAAGATTATTTCACCATCTTTAGTTAAATCATGAATTTAATGCCAAGTGTTTTTCTCCAAGCAAAGGATGTCATCCACATGACATCATCCAGCTATGTCAGTAACATTTAAGTCTCAAAATTTCTTCTTTTGGTTAAAAAACAAAAGACCACTTACTTTGTCAAAGATTTTTCCTTATTTGCTAATTTTCCTTCAACTAAATTATGATCTAGTTACATAGCTTGGCTCTATATAAAGAGGACTAAGCTACACACTAAACACATCATTCATCCCCCTTCTCCAATCCCCCTCTCTGCTCTCTCTCTCTCTCTGAATCCCCAATGTTCTGAAATTGGATTCACCTTGCTGCATATGTCTCAAAACTCTTCTATACTTCTCATCTCCCTTACAAAAATATCTCTTCATAGATAACAACACAATACACATATTACAACATATCATTATCCATTACCCATTTTTCTCACACTCCATTATTCTGAAACTTCATCATTTTTGCTGCCCAAAACACATCCCCATCTCATTCTTTATTTCTCATACAAAATATCCCTTCTTAGAAAGCAACATAATCAATGTCATAACACAAAAAACAACTCCAGCAACAGCTCTTGCTACATTTAACCTTCATATTATATATCTCACACTTCCATATATTTTCCAAACACATTCTCCACAAAATACCCATACATACTTCTCATACATCTTTAAATTCCATGTCTCTCAAAGCATATATATATATCCATGTCCGACAAAGTATCTACATATAATTCTCATACATATTACAAACACCATATCTCACAATATATACATATTTCTTACCATCTCCACACATGTTAAAATATATCAAACACTCTTCAAAGAACTTATTACTAAAAGTCATTTCTTATGAAAGGCAAAAACTTATAAAATCAAAAATCCTTCTTATGGAAGGCAATATCACTCATATTTGACTAAAAACTAAAAGAGTATTACATGGGGAAAGTCATTTAAGTGTATGATGAAAGAGGATAAACTTAACCAACCTATGCACACGGCTGGATATACTCTCTCTCCCTCCAGTTGCACCCATTTTTCCCCTTTAATCATGAAGTCACCATGGAAGGACTCATAATATCATATTGTATCGCTGGACTAATTCTATCACGCTGCTGAAATGTCTAAGTCCACTGCTGTCCTACGGCTGGAGCCCCAAACTATGATGATAAGTCATTATATTTTCTCTTCAAACTTATATTATTAAGTATATTTTATTCACTGTCATCATACCACTCAACTAATATTATTTTGATGTTGGACTCCTTTTCTCATGTTGTTGAAATACTAAGTTCACTAATGTTACAGTTGGAGCTGCAAAATATGAAGATAAGTCATTATATTTTATCTTCAAATTTATATTATTAAATATATTTTATTCATTATCGTTTTACCGCTGGATGCAAGTCATTTTAATATCATCTCACTATCTAATAATCATGTATTCACTAATACTTCATAAATCAATGAACTACCATTGAACATATATTATTTGGACATGAATTACCCATGGACATATATTATTTGGACATGGACCATTGCTAGACATACCTTATTATGATGATCATGAATCATGAACCGCAACTAGACATAGACTAATGGACTCATCCTATTGTTGCACATTTCACACATAATTAATTATTTTCTAATATTGGACATCACTCAATGTACATAATAATAACGTATTAACTCACCATTTAATCAAAACTATCATGCTAACCATATTATTTATTTATTTCAATCATTATCATGATTCTAAGACTTTGGGTTTTATCTATTTTGTAGGCTTAAAAATACACCGGTAGCCATTGGTTTATGCGGCCTAATATCGAGTTCCAGGTTGACTTCCCCAAAACAAATCTGGGCATAGCAAAGTCACACCTCCAAAGGCACGTGGCTACACGCAAAAAATAGCCCCCGACAACTACTAAATCATTGATTTTTTTATCACTTATTTTTTTTTAAAAAAAAATTCATATCTAGATGCACATTTTCTAATATAACTTTTAATTAAAAATATATTTACAAATAAGAGAAAATTTTCCTTTCATGTGAAATTATAATGATAAGAATAAAATAAATTTGCAAGCATAAAATAAAGAATCCGATTCATAAAAAGCACTAAATAAAAAAGAAATTATGAATTTATAATAAAAACAAATAGAAAAACAAAGAATAGAGAATAAAAGGGGAGTTAATGTGAACGTGCATGAGTTTATACTTTATTATTAAAAAAAGAAAGAAAGAAAAAAAAAACAAACAAAATGGGTAAAGTTATCTACAAATGTCAATCAGCCACTTTTTTTTACCATTGTAACCAGTAACAAAAAGTTGCACCAATGGATCGCATCAAGCAAGTCGGCAAAAGTAATAAACATGTACTTAATCGGAATCTTAATTAGATATAACTCGTATAGACAAGGTAAAAGACTTCAAAGTGATTAACACCCTTTTTACAAGGGGAAAAAAAAAAAATACACTCCTCTTACATAGATTACCAAAAGAAGAGAGCTACAAAGAAAGCGAAAGAAAAGAGAAATATTGTATATACAATGATTTTTATAATATTTTTCACAAAAGTTGAATTTGAATGTTTTTTTTATTGATTCTTATTTAACCTCACTAGTGACATTGCTTTTTATATGCTATTCACAACTTGTCACTTTAATAGTTATAAAATATTTTGTTAAAACTATTCTGATTCTAAACTTATTGTAAAAAAAAGTGTAGGGTCACAGATTGCAGCCCACACCTTGATGGAAACAGGGAATGGGCCCAACGAGCCCAATACAATAAATTTGTAAGAGAGTGGGTTGAAGAATTGGGCCAACAGATTTTCGCGACAGTATTGGGGGTAGGGTACTTGGCCGAGGAGGCTAAAACGCACAAATAAGCTAAGATCTTAGGTCCGAGGGTTAAGGTTAAGACAGTTTTGACAAGTTCTAATCAAGTCCGAGGGGTATGAACTTAGACAAGATGCTTTCTTTTAGGTTATTTCTTTCTAAATGCTACAGTAGCGATTTCTCAATGTTCTTCCCGTCTCCCCCTTTCTTTCTTTTTCTCCCCCTTTTCTTATGAAGGGTTTGCTCCATTATATAGTCCCTCACTGTTCGATCCCATCGTCCACTTGTCTGTCATCTAGCATGGTACTTGAGTTTCTACTTCTTTCCTTACAGCTTTTTGATTTTCTGGGGGCTAAAGAAGACTTTTTACACTGTTCAGGGGTCTTCTCCACATTAATGCGGCCAGGAAATCAGCTGCAATGCATTTAATGCGGTGGTAGCAGCTTTTCCTTAAGATATTTCTGCATCCTTATCCTTTCCATACACGCCGGTAGTCTATCTTTTATTCTGGGACTCGTTGGAAAGTGGGCTAAAGGAGAGCTGAAGTCCCTCTCTCCAATAGACGTCATATCCGAGAAGGGTGTTCGTCTCGGACCATCCTCCTCGGACACTTACGCGCCCCAGTTACCAACATGATGCCTCAACGATTCCTCCTCCTCGGGCGTGCTTTTAATGAAACGGTGTTCCTGGGCCTCGATCATGGGCCTTGGTTTTACTCCCCCACAATAGCCCCTCAAAATTCTAATTTTTCTTTCTGATCCGAGGAGGAAAATTAGGATTTTGATATATAAATGCAATTACGATGTAGTCCTTCACTGTATTTAAATTTAGGCACGTGTGAGGGCTATTTCCGCCATTTCGCATGGGCTTCTGACGCTTGGGAACTCGCACAATCATCATTGAATGCGTGGAAATCCGTTTCAACCAGGTATCCTACGGTGAAATACGAATTCTACGGCTCAGATCGCCATTTCAATATTTGGGCGGGATTGTGGCTTTTTCCCTTTCCCATTCCCCACTATAAAAGCTTCCGGGCATTACTTTCGGTTCCTTATCAGAGCTTACAACTTCCGTGTTCGTATCCAGGCGCCTACCAATCCGTCACAAGAAAGAGAGAGCTTGATTCCGGCGATCAGAGAAGCAGTCCGCGTTCATCCTTTCGTAAGATTCGTACTCCGACTACCATTATATCCTCGGCTAACCCTCTCGGCTAACCATACCACCTTATAGAGACTAACCATGGGTAGATTCGAGCGTCTAGTGAACACTCCGGCCAAAGTAGAGCTGTTCAAGGAGAAGTATCATATTCCCCAGGAGGTGATGGTGCGCCATTGCACCACAGAGGGGGTGGAGTTCGAACGGAAAAGAGGAGAGGTGGTCATCCCTATGATTGCCTTTATAGAAGGGGGGATGACCGTCCCCATGGGTAGGATCACACGGGACTACCTTCGCGCCCATAGGTTGTGCCCCCATCAGTGTGCCCCCAATTTTTTTAGAGTATTAGGGTCAATCGACGCCTTGGACCGGCACCTGATGCTAGGACTGACGTGGCACGACGTCGCCCATCTATACGAAGGCCATATTGAGTCCCGGGCGGGTTTTTACCTTAAGTCCCGTAACAATGTGGTGAAACTGGTGTCCTGCCTTCCTAAGTCAAATAAGGGGATGAAGGACGACTACTTAATCCTGTCGGGGCCTTGGAGCGACGGCTTAGCTTGCCCAACCAAGGCCGGGACTCCAGGTGGAGCACTTTAGACCTAGGGTTTCTAACTTTAGCACTAGGGATTGTTCCGTATCCTTTGTTCATTTATTTAGTTATTTTATGTGAGTATTGCTTACTGCGTTTTCTTTTTTTTTACGACCGAGGCTTAGTAACGTGGTTTATTTCTTTGCTAGACAAATTCCTTACCAATCCGAAGCTGAGCCTGATCAACGTCCCAGCGTTAAATTACTTGCTGAGGTCAGAGATCTTTGTGAACGAAGACGGGCAGTTAAGAGCGGTCCACCTCATTTTGGACTTCGAGCCAATTTCTCGGTCTTTTTTAGACGTCGGCAACTCTATCCGAGCAGGAGACTATCGTTTGGCCCGCATTGACGTGTCTCGGCCAAACTTCCTTGCCAACCACGATCTTCCTCCAGTCGACCACCCCATTCCACAGGGGATCCCCCTTGCCGTCGAACCACTACGCGAAGTAGCGTTTGGTGGAGCCGTACCCCGAGAGGTGACAGCTTCCTCCTCCTCTCTTGAACTTGAGATTGACGAGTTCAGGTTCGAAGAAGAAAGAGTACACATATCGGAGGCCGCGGAAGGGGAGGACGAGCAATCAAGCGTGCACCTTCCGGATCGGGTGATTACTTACATCGTCGATTCAACCGACGAGGAGGAAGACATGGCCCCCCGGACCGACCCGTCTTTGAAGGAGCTGATGAAGGGCAGGAATAAGGGGCCGCCCCCCCAAGATAAAGGCAAGTCCATACGAATTGAGCATCCTCCCCCTCCTCCGCCCCAAGTGCCTACTGATCTTGGGCTCAAGCCAAATCCGGACTTGAGGAGGAAGAGGCCGGTGGAGCCTGCTGAGGAGGGGGAGCTGGGCCCATCGAAGGGCAATAAACAGGCCAGGCCTGCACCAGAGGGAAGAAGTAGGAGGTCCAACTCCGTGGAGAGCCACGAGGAGAGACCTGCGGCCCCAGCTCGTAAGCAGCCACAAACCTGGTCGCCCGAGTTGGAAGTCGATGGCGGTCCCATCAAGATGGACGCCTCCCTTCGGCATTTTCGAGGTGGCCACGCAGGTCGCCTGGCCGACGCTTTGCTACAACCGCTCCTCCTTCCCTCGGACATGAAGGCATATAGGAGCTTTTGATTACCCTGATCTGCTCCATTCGATGAAAAGGGACTTGGCCATGGTAAGCTACCTCAAAGAAAATTTTGGTTTATGCATTATTTATACGATCTAAGGCGTATCTTCCTTTCACTTAATAGGTCGCGCAACAAGTGTACGTGGCCGACGAATGGGCGAAGCGCTTTCGTGATGAGACGAGGGCTGCTCACCAGGCCCGAGATGCTGCGGAGGACAACCTGTGCGTGCTTAGAACTCAGCACAAACAGTTGGCCGAGGAAGCGAAGAAGGCAAACCAAGAAAGGCTCAGCGCTGAGGCTGGGCTAAAGACGCTGGAGAAGCAGACGGAGACTTTTCGCAGCGAACTGCACCTCTGCCAAATCCATTTAGAAACGGAGAAGCAGATGGTGGCAAGTTTGCGCGAAGAACTTCGTATGACCAAGGAAGCCGCCCAGTTGCAGAAAGAGGCAGCAGAGGCTGAGAAACAAGCTTCTTTTGCTCTCGGGGTTGAAGAGACTCAGAGCAGATTGACTGAAGAGTTTGCCTCTGTCGCCAGGGACTATTGCGACATCACTTGGGGTAAAGCCCTTGATGCCGCTAGGGTCCCTGCTGACTCCAGTCTGAGGAGGCCTGAGAGCGTATATTACGATCCCGACATCCAACCGCTCTCAGGTTCTGATCCTCCTCCCCCCGAGCAGCCAGCCCCAGTGTCTGAAGCTCCTGTGGAAGCCCTGCCAGCCCCCCTTAAAGACGCCGGTCAAGGAGAAAACGCTGAGGCTCCCCAGGGTAAAGCCCCAGATGCTGCTCCTTCGCAGTCCGAGCAAGTAGCCGACCAACAAGAGCCCAAATCTAAGGCCTAGGATGCTCATGTTAACGTTTTCTTTTGTCTTTTATGCTTGTCGTTTTAAAGATCTGTATTGCTTTTCAATCATTAATGAAAGCGTACTCTTTTTGTTTTATGTATCATGGCAAATAATGGTGAATGTCTCTGTTATCTCTGTTATCATTGTTATCATTGTCATCATTGACCGAATGTCTAACTTGACTAAGAAAACCTGAAAGTTAACGAATTAACTAAACACAATTAAACGAGAAATCCGAGACGTTCGTTTGTCTATATCGGAACATTAAAAAGAAGTGTGGAACTTAAGTGAGAACACGTCGTAGAACTTAACCCAAAATAAACTAGTGAGGGTGTTAACTTACCCAGATCATCCGGTCCGAGGACTCGTGCATGATTGGATTTACGTTTAAACATGTCACATAATAACAAGGGTGTTAACTAACCCAAATCACCCGGTCTGAGGACTCGTGCATGATTGGATTTACGTTTAAACACTTCAAAGAGCAGTGAGGGTGTTAACTAACCCAAATCATCCGGTCCGAGGACTCGTGTATGATTGGATTTAAGTTTAAACACGTCACATAATAACGAGGGTGTTAACTAACCCAAATCACCCGGTCTGAGGACTCGTGCATGATTGGATTTACGTTTAAACACTTCAAAGAGCAGTGAGGGTGTTAACTAACCCAAATCATCCGGTCCGAGGACTCGTGTATGATTGGATTTACGTTTAAACACTTCACATAATAACGAGGGTGTTAACTAACCCAAATCATCCGGTCTGAGGACTCGTGCATGATTGGATTTACGTTTAAACACTTCAAAGAGCAGTGAGGGTGTTAACTAACCCAAATCATCCGGTCCGAGGACTCGTGTATGATTGGATTTAAGTTTAAACACGTCACATAATAACGAGGGTGTTAACTAACCCAAATCATCCGGTCTGAGGACTCGTGCATGATTGGATTTACGTTTAAACACTTCAAAGAGCAGTGAGGGTGTTAACTAACCCAAATCATCCGGTCCGAGGACTCGTGTATGATTGGATTTAAGTTTAAACACGTCACATAATAACGAGGGTGTTAACTAACCCAAATCATCCGGTCTGAGGACTCGTGCATGATTGGATTTACGTTTAAACACTTCAAAGAGCAGTGAGGGTGTTAACTAACCCAAATCATCCGGTCCGAGGACTCGTGTATGATTGGATTTAAGTTTAAACACGTCACATAATAACGAGGGTGTTAACTAACCCAAATCATCCGGTCTGAGGACTCGTGCATGATTGGATTTACGTTTAAACACTTCAAAGAGCAGTGAGGGTGTTAACTAACCCAAATCATCCGGTCCGAGGACTCGTGTATGATTGGATTTAAGTTTAAACACGTCACATAATAACGAGGGTGTTAACTAACCCAAATCATCCGGTCTGAGGACTCGTGCATGATTGGATTTACGTTTAAACACTTCAAAGAGCAGTGAGGGTGTTAACTAACCCAAATCATCCGGTCCGAGGACTCGTGTATGATTGGATTTAAGTTTAAACACGTCACATAATAACGAGGGTGTTAACTAACCCAAATCATCCGGTCTGAGGACTCGTGCATGATTGGATTTACGTTTAAACACTTCATAGAACGTCGATAGATAGGAAGAGAAGCATACATATTTAACACAAAGAACGAACATTGATCAAACATAAGTTTATTAATAGTAATACCTTTTCAAATTATTGACATTCCAAGGGCGAGGTATTACAAGTCCATCCAAGTCCTCCAAGTAATATGCTCCAATGCCCGCGTTGGAGGTGATGCAGTATGGTCCTTCCCAGTTTGGCCCTAATTTTCCCCAAGCAGGATTCTTTGCTGAACCCACGACTTTTCGCAGTACTAGGTCACCTGGGACCAAAGGCCTTACCTTGACATGGGCATCATAACCTTGCCTCAGCTTCTGTTGGTAATGAGCCAATTGGACCATTGCGGTTTCCCTTTTCTCGTCGATCAAGTTCAGATCTCTCGCCAAGTTTTCATCGTTGTCCTTTGGATTGAATGAACTTGTTCTCATCGTTGGGAACCCAGTCTCCGAGGGGATAACTGCTTCAACTCCGTAGGTCATTGAGAAGGGGGTCTCTCCGGTGGACCTCCGAGGTGTGGTCCTATATGTCCAAAGTACATGTGGGAGTTCCTCCACCCATCTGCCTTTCGCTTCATCCAGTCTTTTCTTCAATCCGCTGAGTATGACTTTATTTACAGCTTCAGCCTGCCCATTCCCCTGGGGGTAAGCCGGAGTAGAATATCTGTTAGTGATGCCCAACTCTCCACAGTAGTCTCTGAACATTCTACTGTCAAATTGGAGTCCATTATCTGTGATGAGTGCATGTGGGACACCGAATCGAGTAACAATATTCCTCCAGACGAATCTTTTCGCATCCACATCTCGGATATTAGCCAGGGGCTCTGCTTCGACCCATTTGGTAAAATAGTCAGTACCAACTATAAGATACTTTTTATTTCCCACAACCTTAGGAAATGGTCCGACGATGTCTAAGCCCCACTGAGCAAATGGCCATGGGCTAGATATCGGATTGAGGATTCCCCCGGGCTGGTGTATACCTGGTGCATATCGTTGACATTGATCGCACTTTTTGACGTACTCCAAAGCTTCTCTCTGCATATTCGGCCACCAGTAACCCTGCGTAATGGCCCTATGTGCCAAGGATCTGCCTCCGGTATGACTTCCACAGATTCCCTCATGCATCTCTTCTAAGAGTGATTCCGTTTGATCGGGATGGACGCAGAGCAGGTAAGGTCCAGAGAAGGAACGCCTGTATAGCTTGTCATCCTGCGACAGCCAATAGCTTGGAGCCTTTTTCCTTACTTTGTCGGCCTCCATCTTCTCTTCGGGTAGAATATCATCCTTTAAGAACTGCGCGATGGGATTCATCCAGGTCGGCCCCATTCTTACTTGAGCGATCTGTACTGCATTTGCTGCTATCGAGGGTCGATGCAGGTCTTCTACAAGGATTAAACGAGGCAGGTTCTGTGCTAAGGAAGTTGCTAGAGTAGCTAAGGAGTCTGCATGCGTGTTGCCGCTTCTTGGGACATGTAACAAACTAAAGGATTCGAACTCCATCTGCAAGGCTTTCACTCGGCTAAGATAGCTTTGCATTCTCTCATCCTTGGCTTCAAATTCGCCCTTAACTTGACCCACGATTAGCCTTGAATCCGAGAAAAGGTTAATAGACCTCCCTCCCATCTTCAGGACCATGGCCATTCCTTCCAATAGTGCTTCGTATTCTGCTTCGTTATTTGTGGCAGGAAAGTTTAACCTTAACGACTTCTCAATGGTGATCATCTCGGAAGATGTCAATACTAGCCCAATGCCTGCTCCTTTCTGGTTTGACGCTCCGTCTACATGCACTTCCCACATTAATAGGGGACACCTGGCGACGCCGCAGGCCAATTTTATACCTCTTTCCTCTGGTACTAATTGATTCTCTGTCTCTGGTTCGGTGAATTCTGCCACCAGGTCGGCCAGCACTTGGCCCTTAACTGAGGTGCGAGGCATGTACTTAATGTCGAAAGCTCCCAGAATTGTACCCCATTTGGCTATTCTTCCCGTGTAATCTGCACTTTTAAGTACGGCCTTTAGTGGGAGTTGAGTAAGGACAATCACCGTGTGCGCTTGAAAATAATGAGGCAACTTGCGTGTGCCAAGCACCACCGCTAATATGGCCTTTTCCAGTGGAAGGTATCGTACTTCTGCTTCATGCAGTGATTTGCTCACGTAATACACTGGCCGTTGCACACCGTTATCAACTCTTATTAGCACTAAGCTTACTGCATGGGAGGCCACTACAATGTAAGCAAAAAGGACCTCGTCCGGCTCAGGGCTTGACATGACCGGCGGACGAGCAAGATAGTCCTTAAGTTGTTGAAAAGCCGCGTCACATTCTGTCGACCATTCGAAGCTTCTCCATTTGTTGATCAACAGGAAAAAAGGTCGGCACCTATCCGCCGATCGAGATATAAATCTATTCAGCGCGGCAGTCATTCCAGTTAGTTTTTGCACTTCCCTCGGATTCCGAGGAGCTCGCATATTAATGATGGCCTTAATTTGGTCGGGGTTGACTTCGATTCCTCTATGAGTAACCATATAACCCAAGAACTTGCCTGATCCGACACCGAACGAACATTTAGCTGCATTCAAACGTAGTTTATGACTTCTGAGAATTTCGAAGACAGCTCGAAGATCTTCAAGGTGTTCAGATGTTCTTTTGCTTTTCACCACCATGTCATCTATGTAAATTTCCATGTTTTTGCCCAATAATGGTTCAAACATCCTTGTCATCATCCTTTGGTAAGTGGATCCCGCGTTCTTAAGACCGAAAGGCATCACTTTGTAGTGGTAGTTTCCTACTGGCGTGACAAAAGCAGTTTTTTCTTGATCGTCCAACGCCAAAGGTATCTGATGATAACCCTGGAAAGCGTCCAAGAAGCTCATCCGAGGGTGGCCGACTGTGGCGTCAACCAGCTGATCAATTTTGGGCATGGGGAATGGATCTTTGGGGCAGGCTTTATTTAGGTCCGTGTAATCAACACATACTCGCCACTTCCCGGTCTTTTTCTTGACCACTACCGTATTCGCCAGCCACTCAGGATAGAACACCTCTTTAATGGCCCCAGCCTTCTTTAGCTTCGACACTTCCTGTCGGACCGCTTCTGCATGCTCCTTAGACGGCCGGCGAGGGAGTTGCTTCCTGGGGGTTATTGCTGGATTGACATTCAGGTGGTGGCAAATGAAGTCCGGGTCTACCCCCGGAGCCTCGTAAGCATCCCACGCGAAGACATCCATGTTTCGCTTGAGGAACTCTACCAATTCCACTCTTTCTGACTGGGATAGTTGAGATCCGACTTGAAAGAATCTTTCAGGGTCATCGCCTACCGCGATCTTTACGAGATCCTCACATTTCGCATCCTCGGACAACCCGTCTGCGGGCAATATTGGGGACTTTGATTGCTATAGCTCCTCTTTTCGAGCCCCCGATTCTGCCTCAGGCTCATGTCGGATGGCTGCTATCATGCATTGCCGTGCTACGGTTTGATCGCCCAATATCTCTGCTATTTTGTCCCCAGAGGGGTATTTGACCTTCTGATGCAGGGTGGAAGAGACTGCTCCCAAGGCATGAAGCCAAGGCCTTGCAACAATCGCCGTGTAAGGGGAGTAGGCATCGACTACTATAAAATCGACCTCCACTACCTCCGTTCCGGCTTGCACCGGCAGTCTGATCTGTCCCCTCGGAATAATGGTCCTTCCCTCGAAGCTTACTAAAGGGGAAGCATAGGGCGTCAGGTCTACGGCTCTTAGATTCAGCCCCTTAAAGAGGTCGGGGTACATGATCTCGGCTGCGCTGCCTTGGTCCACCATTACCCTCTTTACATCATAGCCTCCGATACGGAGGGTAATTACTAGGGCGTCATCGTGAGGTTGGACAGTTCCAATCTTATCTTCCTCAGAGAAACCCATGACCAAGGGTCGACTTAATTTAGCTCTTTTTGACTCGTGAGAGTCATCTTCGGGATATAGACGAGCCACTGACATCACCCTGGAAGGGCATGACCCTGTTCTGCCAGGCGCCGCAAAAATAACATTAATAATTCCGAGGGGAGGTCCTGGGGGATTCCCCCTCTCTGACCGAGTATCTGTAAGAGTACCCAAACTATTGGAGTGGTGCAACAACTGCTTTAGTCTACCCTCCCGAACAAGCTGGTCAAGGTGATCCCATAAACTTCTGCAGTCTTCTGTGGTATGCCCATGGTCTCTATGATATTGGCAATAAAGATTTCGGTTTCTCTTCTCGGGGTTCCCCATCATCTTATTGGGCCACTTGAAGAAAGGCTCGTTTTTTATCTTCTCCAAGACCTGGTGCACGGGTTCTCGGAATACAGCTCCAACTATTTGGCTATTGCTGGACGCTTGCTGCTCGGCATAATCCCTCCTTGGCCGGTTGTTATTGTACCTGTCCGGCCTGAATTCCCTCCTTTCTTGGGGGGCGAGCTTGGTTTTTTCTTTTCCTTGCTGTTGCTGCTGCTGATCATCTTCTATCCTCTTATACTTATCCACTCTGTCCATTAGTTGTTGCAAGTTGGTAACCGGTTTCCCAGTCAGGGATTTCCTCAGACCGTGTTCAGAGGGAAGGCCAACCTTGAAGGTCCTGACAGCAACCTCTTCAAAGTCCCCATCAATTTCATTAAACACTTCCCAATACCTCTCGGCATATGACCTCACAGTCTCTCCTTCCCTCATTGTCATTGACAGCAACGAATCAAGGGGTTGGGGAGCTCTGCTGCATGCGATAAACCGGGAGCAGAATGATTGAGTGAGCTTTTTAAAGGAACCGATGGAATTGGTCTTTAATCCGTCAAACCACCTCATCGGCATCGGTCCTAGGCTTGAAGGAAATACTCTGCACAACAAAGCCTCGTCCTGAGAGTAAACCGCCATCCTCTGTCTGAACTGGCTCACATGTTCTACAGGATCGGTGCGTCCATTGTACATAGAGAACGTAGGCTGATGGAAGCGTCGGGGAAGCCTTGCCCTTTCTATTCCCCGCGTAAAGGGAGACTTAGAAATTTGGGTCAGGGCCTTCTTCATTTGCTTAGCCCCCGCCCCCTTCCTAGACGGGCTTTTTCTCCTCCTTTTGTGAGAGCGTTCCTCTTCATAGGAGTAAGATTCACTGGGAGGAGTTTCTGATGAGTTCCTGTAACCATCCTCCTCTTCATCGGCGGAGGAGGTATCAGAATTCGAAGTGATATGACTTCGTTGTGCTCGACGAAGCTTCTTTTTCAAATCGTCTATTTCCTGTTGCAAGTCTTGTTCATCAGCGTGCTCTTGCGCCAGAGGGCTCTTTCGTCGATAGCCACTTCTCCTCACATGGGTCGTCCGTGAACTACCTTCACGTTGATTATCTACGTGGTTTTCTTGTTCGAAATTGGGAAATTCGTCTGGTTGCCTGACATTTACTGATTCTGCATGAGGCGGACTGGCTTGTTGTGGTCCTGAACCAGCCATAACTGTTGCAAATTTCTACTGACGCTAATTCTTCCCACAGACGGCGCCAATTGTAGGGTCACAGATTGCAGCCCACACCTTGATGGAAACAGGGAATGGGCCCAACGAGCCCAATACAATAAATTTGTAAGAGAGTGGGTTGAAGAATTGGGCCAACAGATTTTCGCGACAGTATTGGGGGTAGGGTACTTGGCCGAGGAGGCTAAAACGCACAAATAAGCTAAGATCTTAGGTCCGAGGGTTAAGGTTAAGACAGTTTTGACAAGTTCTAATCAAGTCCGAGGGGTATGAACTTAGACAAGATGCTTTCTTTTAGGTTATTTCTTTCTAAATGCTACAGTAGCGATTTCTCAATGTTCTTCCCGTCTCCCCCTTTCTTTCTTTTTCTCCCCCTTTTCTTATGAAGGGTTTGCTCCATTATATAGTCCCTCACTGTTCGATCCCATCGTCCACTTGTCTGTCATCTAGCATGGTACTTGAGTTTCTACTTCTTTCCTTACAGCTTTTTGATTTTCTGGGGGCTAAAGAAGACTTTTTACACTGTTCAGGGGTCTTCTCCACATTAATGCGGCCAGGAAATCAGCTGCAATGCATTTAATGCGGTGGTAGCAGCTTTTCCTTAAGATATTTCTGCATCCTTATCCTTTCCATACACGCCGGTAGTCTATCTTTTATTCTGGGACTCGTTGGAAAGTGGGCTAAAGGAGAGCTGAAGTCCCTCTCTCCAATAGACGTCATATCCGAGGAGGGTGTTCGTCTCGGACCATCCTCCTCGGACACTTACGCGCCCCAGTTACCAACATGATGCCTCAACGATTCCTCCTCCTCGGGCGTGCTTTTAATGAAACGGTGTTCCTGGGCCTCGATCATGGGCCTTGGTTTTACTCCCCCACAAAAAGAATACTCATTTTATTTTTTAAATGGAAATTGTGGCAAAACTTTTAGCAATGAGTACAAAAGAAACTGAAATTTGAAATTGATTTTTTTTTTTTTTCCTTTCGTTATTAGAAGATTTTGATTTTAATTTGCTTTGGCGTTCATCTTTGTACAGTAGAACTCCTACCAAAAAAGATGAAGAAGAAGAAGGAGGAGGTTGAGTCAAAATAGAGAATGCACAGCCCATGAAGTGATAGTTTTTTTAAGAACATTTCAATTTTATTTAGTTGTTTTGATCTATTGATTAAGACTTGGGCTTAATTAAGACCTTTACATGAAAAAAGGTAATGGTATTAGTTATTATTTTGGGGCTATAGCAGCAAAATGTTTTGTAACAAGCTAGACCATAAGCAACCAAAGTTTTTTTGCTTCAAATGAGAAAAGAACATCCAAGTTCCCAATAAATGAGGTTCTACTCTCAGACGAAGAGAGAGAGGGGGTGAAGAACGAAGATATCTGAATCTGAAACTCATCTTCTCTCTGAATGCCTGTGGAGCCGATGATTCTTTATGATTCAATAATCTTCTTCATCATCATCATCATCTTCTCTCTTCCTTGTAGCTATCCAACTAAAAAATAAAGGTTCCCAACAACTTGGTTTCCACACAAATCATGATTCATGGCAAGCAAAAAAGAAAAATCAGTCAGTTTTTTAGACCCCTTAAAACACAATTGAATTAACCTAGGTAATTAGCCAAGTTGTTACTTAGTTCAAATTCCAAATCTAGGTTATCACAATCAAACAATCATATCATGCAAAGCAGCAGAAAGATAAATAACACAATGATATAATTACCCAGGAAACCAAATCGGTAAAAACATGGGGAGGATTTAACCTATCTATCCTCAAGATAAACCTGAATCCACTATCTTGAAAGAATCGAAGTTCATACAATAAGACATACAACCCCCCACGCTCGACTTCTTATTGCTACCCACTAGTAGAACTTACTGACACGACCACGTGCAAGCTCCGAATCTATAGACTCCTTTTTTCTTGGATTCACCACCGAATACAAGCACTCACGCTTGTGTTTCTTTACGCTTCAATGGCAGCAACTGAATTGATCATCAAGATGTAGATAACATCTCCTCCTTGAAAACCCTAAGTTTGTGTAAAGGAAAGATCCTCTAGATCTCACAAGAGATTTACACAAAACAAAAAATATGAGCAACAATACAACTCTCAAGCAACCAAGACTTTAGAGAGGTTTGGGTACAAAACCCTAAAACCAAAAGAAGCACAAGAGACACTCTAATCTCTCTCTCTTTAGTCTTAAAAATGTGGCTTAGGGTTTCCTTTATATAGTGGGAGAAGTAGATTTGAAACCCTAATCCTTAATGTTTATATAGTGGGAGAAGTAGATCTGTAACCCTAATCCTTAATGGGCTTAAGCTGCTGTTTGGGCCGACTTAAAATTTTGTAGATACGATTTTCGATTGATCGAGCCTCTTCTTTGATCAATCGAACCAGGCAGAATATGAAGTCTTCTTCCTGCAGCTTGTATATTATTGAATATTGACTTGAATCACCTTGAGCATTATCTAATAAAACCTATAGACTCTAAGATCTATATCTAGACAAGTTTGTGTTCACAATTTGCCAATTGTTCTAAACATTTAAAATCTAACAAACTCCCCTTTTGGCAATTCGTGACAAAACTTTCAGACAAAATAAAATGCTCAAATACAAGAATAACCCAATACAATAAAATGCCCATTACAATAAATTCAACCTAACTACCATCCATCAGTTGCAAGTGTAGACAGCAGCTCAATTGAATCAACCTGTATATTTCCTGAAACACTAAACAAAACGCATAAACGCATGTGTGGAAAATATAAGTAAACAAAAATAAATTATTAATTTCACATAACACAAAATAAAGACATATACCAATGAAGAACTGATAAATATAAATCAAGAAGAAGTGAAACAAGAAACAAATATATCAAAATAAATTCTAACTCTCCCCCTAAGTTAGATACATCAAAAAGTTTTTATATTCTCCCCCTAAACAAAACAAACAAGTCATCTATGTCTCCCCCTTTTTGTCACGTATTGACAAAGACTACCTAATCAGAAGGTAGATAGAAAACAAACGCAACAGAGTAACAGAAAATAGAGACAACTCCCCTTATGAAGAGCAACAACTCCCCCTAAGAATCACAAAGGTTAAAAAAAATTTCTCTCCCTATAAAAATAGGAAAAACAAAACAAGTTTTGGGGAAAAATAAAGGGGGTGGGGATAATTAAAAAGACACTAAGTTGAGGATACACATGAAGAAAAAATATTCTCTCTTTCAATAAAATGCAAACATGGCACTATGTGACCCATAAACAGTTTCATGAGTAGAGAAAATATTTGCACATTGATTATCCATCATATCTCCTAAGAAAAATATTTTCTACAGTTCACACATAAAAAATGCATATACTAGAAAGTACATAACTCAAAAATTAATCAATCAATTTTTTAATCAAGTTAAGTACCCAATGTAGTAAAGTGTATGCATGTTATGTATGAAAATAATGAGAGATATGACTTTGAAACTACAAGATGGATACAAAAACAATACAATGCATGTGAATCCTAAGTACAGATGATGCATGGAAAAAAATTTTGGTCAAAAACATAGAAACTGAAAATTTTTCAATTACGATCGATCTAGAATCGATTGAACATCAATCGAGTCAGGTAGACTCAAACCAAAAATTTTAATCACAATTTCAATTGATCAAAAAACAGGTTCGATCGATCGAAAGTCTAGAAAAATCAGATTTTTGAAAAACAGTGCATTTTAGTACAGAAACTCCTCAAAGCACCTTGTTTTATAAAAAAAAAAAAAAAAAATGCATGAATATGAGACGAAAAGTTTTTCAAAAACACTTGAATTCAACCCAGATGTTCCAAAATCAAGATTTTCAATCAATTTGTCCTCAAAGTGCAAACATTAAACACATTTTGCATTAAAATCAAGGAACTTTTAATCTTGGATGACCACAACAAAATCACACACAATATAATGTACCAAGTTTAGCAAAGAGTAACTTGTGTAGTGGGTGCAACTAGCAAAAACTTGAGATACATGTGAGGTAATATGTGAATAGAAATCAATCACAAAGTCTACAAAACTCATCACATAGAATTTAAAAGAGATTATCACCTAAAAATTTACATCATATAACTCCTGCATCTCCTAGAACATAAGTTTGCAATCATGTAAATTTCTTGAATTTTGCCTCATAATATACACACCAATTTTAATTTATTCAGAAACTTATTAAAAAGCCAGGATAATGTACACACCAATTTTAATTATGTGATTTGGCATCAAGCCTAATAGTACACACCAATTTTAAGCATTAAGCAATTAAATCGGGGCTACACCTTATGTTCTTTTTGTGTATGTGCTACACTTTCTCGAGCATAAAATCTTACGATATGCACTAAGATGTTCATGATTGGCTAGTGAACAATGGTAAGATGGTTATTTATGTCTTTCTCAAAAGGATCAAGTTTGACAGTCAAATAACATGTGACTTCAAGATTAAGACAAAGTGATAAACACCATAAATATCTTTCTCACACAACATGCACTACAAAGCTTCAACTAGTCAAATGCAATAAAAGAAGCTCATCAAAGTTAAACAAGGTACATAAACTTGTTATGTAAAGATAATATGGCCAATCCTTGATTATAAATCCAAGATGTGAAATACAAAACACAAAAATCTTTTTGGTTTTAAAAACTATATGACCAAAAACAAAAAAGCACATATTATACTAAATTAACAATGCAAATGCAATGCATGACAGTGTTCAACTAAGCTATGGAGGGTACACAAACAAGAAATATCAATTTCTTAATTAACCCTTGAGTACATGTACAAACTAGTACATACTCCCACAAAATCAGAAAAAGCTTAGCACTTATATAATACATATTATTCAAGTTTTTCCACAATGTCAAGCATGTTCTAAATCAAGAGAGATATCATAATTCATGTAATCCTCAAGAAAAATAAATCTAGACACAAAATAAAATATTTTTGTCTTTTTGAAAATTTTCAATGTTTTTGGATTTTTTTTTTTAATAAAAAAAACAACCAAAAACAGAATCAAGACATGTTCACAAACAATTGAAAGAATTAAATCAGGGACAAGTCAGCAACACTCACCTTAGAGAATCTTTTCTCATCCATATAGCACGAGTATTTGGCTTTGTAGGTGAAAATCCATGAGAAGCAAAGTGTATTTGAAAGATTACACCAATTTTATGAGAAAGACTAAAATTCTGCAAATTCCTTTCACAAACCAACAAGCTCATATTTTTCAAAAGAATATGAAACAATTTATATGGACTTTTGGCAAGAGAAATATCATCACATATCCTAGACTGAAACACAAAATGCTTAAATTTCAATTTATAACAATTAGGACGAATATGACTGGAGACACCATAAAAGTGACAAATAGGAACAAATTTAGGAACATCAGTATTCCTAACAACAAATCTAGTTTCAGATTTTGGTTGTTACCTCAACAAAGAACAATTTGGTCTAATATGACCAACAACACCAAAAATGTGACAAGTAGGCACAAAAACATATTTATTATGCTCTCTAATAGTAGGTTTAGACATAGGTTTAGAAACTTCAGCGTCTACATCAGAACTTTTACATTTATCTAACCTAGCAAAATAAGCCTTTTTTTTATTATTCCTCTTGAAATGAGGAATATAAACTTTCTCAGTTTTAGGCTTAAAAGAAACAGAAACACTTCTGTTATCAACAACAGGCTTGGTACTAGTTAAATTTTCAATTGTAGCTTTAGATTCAACTAACTCTTGTTCCAAGCTTTTCGTCTTCTCATCTTGAGAGGAAATTTGATTTCTCAAAAATTCATTCTTTTTATTAGATTCATCTAATCTAACAATCAATTCATTTTTTTCAAGATTAGCCAATTTTAACTCTTCCTTGAATTTCTTAGCAATTTTTATAGATTTCAATAATTCCTTACGAAGAGTTTCACAAGCAATAATAAAATCAACAGAAGCATAAGTAGAAAAATGATTAGAAAGACACTTCAAATTATCTATGACAACAGGAGTCAATGATCAACTCTTAGATCAAAAAATCTAAAACAAAAGAGCTACCTGCTCTGATACCACTTGTCAGTTTTTTAGACTCCTTAAAACACAATTGAATTAACCTAGGTAATTAGCCAAGTTGTTACTTAGTCCAAAGTCCAAATCTAGGTTATCATAATCAAACAATCATATCATGCAAAACAGCAGAAAGATAAATAATACAATGATATGATCACTCAGGAAACCAAACCAGTAAAAACCTGGGGAGGATTTAACCTAGCTATCCTCAAGGTAAACCTGAATCTACTATCTTGAAAGAATCGAAATTCATACAATAAGACTTACAAGCCCCCACGCTCGATTTCTTATTACTACCCACCAGTAGAACTTACTGACACGACCACGTGCAAGCTCCGAATTCAAGGACTCCTTCTTTCTTGGATTCACTACCAAATACAAGCACCCACGCTTGTGTTTCTTTATGCTTCAATGGCAGCAACTGAATTGATCATCAAGGTATAGATAACATCTCCTCCTTGAAAACCATAAGTTTGTGTAAAAGAAAGCTCATATAGATCTCACAAGAGATTTACACAAAACAGAAAATATGAGCAACAATACAACTCTTAAGCAACCAAGACTTTAGAGAGGTTTGGGTACAAAACCCTAAAACCAAAAGAGGCACAAGAGACACTCTAATCTCTCTCTCTTCAGTCTCAAAAACGTGGCTTAGGGTTTCCTTCATATAATGGGAGAAGTAGATTTGAAACCCTAATTCTTAATGGGCTTAAGCTGCTGTTTGGGCCGACTTAAAATTCTGCAAATACGATTTTCGATTGATCGAGCTTGTTCTTCGATCGATCGAACCAGGCAAAATATGAAGTCTTCTTCCTGTAGCTTGTATGTTCTTGAATATTGACTTGAATCACCTTGAACATTGTCTAATAAAACCTATAGACTCTAAGATCTATATCTAAACAAGTTTGTGTTCACGATTTGCCAATTGTTCTAAACATTTAGAACCTAACAAAATCCATCATTAGATTGTCTGGAAATCTCTTGCTGTCCTCCATATTCTTCTTGTGTATATTCTTGCTTTGTTCCTCTCATGTATATTGCTCTGCTAGAGATAGTTTGAAGCATGGCGAGTGGATCGACTTTGACAACGGATCAACTCTTGTCTCCCCTGGAGGAATGTTTGAACTTGGATTTTTCACTCTCCCTTTGGAAAGCTCTAGCCCAAAAATGTTCGTACGGATACGGTTTCACAAATGGGGTAATCAAGCAATTGTATGGGTTACAAATCGAAACGAGCCGATTCTTGAGGGTTCCACTGGAATTTTTGGAATTGCAAAAGATGGCAACCTCAAGGTTTGGGATACTTCTGGAAAAATATATTGGTCTATAGGTCTTGAGATTTCCTCGTCCACAAATCAGATTGTGAAGCTTATGGATCCTGGTAACTTGGTCTTAAGCGATGATGATTTTCAGTCGGCAATGATTCTGTGGGAGAGCTTCAAATATCCAACTGATACATTTCTTCCAGGCATGAGGATGGATGAAAATATTACATTAGTTTGGCCCTGCCCTGCCAGCCGCTGAAACTGCGCTAACCTGATCTAGTCTTGATCAAGATCAAGCCGTGTCTAAATTACGTGGCACAGTCTTAACTGCTAACAACTCATGCCAAGAGTATATAGAGATGTTAATTCAGAGCCACAATCTCCGTACTTACTGAAAAAACAATAAAAGTAGAACAACATGAAAAGGAATATTGGCAATGAATTTTACAACCAGCGTAGTTCTAACAAAAAATTTATAGTACGTTTGGATGGAATTATTTTTATAGACAATGTCTATTACACACACCTTACATATATCACTTTTACATAGAAACCTTGACTTGATGTCAGAATTTTAGTTCAAAAAAGAGGGCAGTATATATGTAACAGACTGGTATGTAAGAGACACTTTCTTTCCTATTTTTATTAGATTTTTTTTTTTCATTATCATCTAAGTCACAAAAAAGTAATGCTCTAAGAAAGTTATACATTCCATTTAAGCCAATTGGAAAACATGAACTTGTCTATACATAATTTTACCAGTCACCAGTGGGCTGTCAGGGTGTCCACAGAAGTAGATGATATGTGAAGTATCTTGCTGCCAAGTTATATTTAATGAGAGACAAAATTCACAATACTAAAAGCTTTACTTAGGCAAGCTACTATGTTTAATTACCATTCCAGGTTTAATACCCTTGCAGGATCAACTGTAAGGAACTGTGAGCCTTGTGGCACAAACGTGATCCCCTATCCTCTGAGCACAGGACCAAATTGTGGTGACCCCATGTACATAGCTTTTACTGCAACAATTCCACAGGCCAGCTTAGCTTCAAGGCACTCACTCGCACCTATCGAGTCAATGTCATCTATCCAAGTGAACAAAAATTTGTCATACAAGTCAAATATGCAGATAATAGTAATGCTAGAAAATTTGGAGGAGATTAGTGGCTTAATGATTCCTTGCCATTTAGAGTGAACAACTCGTTCCATGATGGTTCGGGCAACGTTAACTCTATAGTCACAGCAGGTGTAGAGATTAGTTGGAAGCAACCACTGGAGCCAACGTGTGATTCCCCTGAAGACTGCAGGGATTGGCCACAATCAACTTGCAATGCAGCAACAGATGGAAAGATGAGGTGCCTTTGCACCACAAACTTCCGATGGGACGTCTCAAATTTGACTTGTACAAAAGGTTAGTGACGAAAGAATTAGACTATAGTGTGATGGTATTGCTAAGGAGGCTGCTATCAAATAAATATTAAAATTCCACTCCCTGTTCTACCAATATTAAAGTTTCACTTTCTGTTCTAGTTTAGGTCATGTTTGGTAACAATTTTTTCTTTTAATTTTCTGTTTTCAAAAAAAAAAAAAAAATCTTGTTTGGTTACTCACAAAAAGCAAAATGCAAAAACTATTTCTACATCCCAAATTATGATGAAAATAGAAAACAGCCAAAGGGTAGTTTCCAATTTTCTGTTTTGTAAGGCTTAAAAAAACACCGAAGAAACAACATATCTATTGCTCTTTTAATGAAGAAGGGCACTGGTTCAAACCGTGACGTGATACCAAAAATGTATTGTAAGGACCAAATTTGACTCGAATCCAAAATAGGGATGGATCTAAGTCCAAATAGCCCAAACAATAAATTTATAGAGTGCGGGAGAGAAAGCTAGTCTGAATCTTGGGCTAAGATATTGGATTTTAGTGTAAAGAAGCTAAAGCTATGAGCGTAGTTTTTAGCAATGAGTCTCTTCGGACATGCCTTAGAGATCTGATTTTTCCGGTCCTTTTTTCTTCTTTTTTCTTCGCCTTATATACTATGGCTTTTTTACCTTTTTCATCATCCACGTGTTGACTTGGCGTTCAAAGTTCTCTTTCGCCATCCCTCTTGCCCTTTCTTGAATCTTCCATTCTTAGCTGGAAGGCTGTCCGCTCACTGTTCAGGTATCACATCCACATTAATGCGGCCAGAAGGTTAGCTGGGAGGCATTTAATGCGGAGGTGACAGTACCTTTAGATATTTGTTATTTCTTACTATTATCCTTTATTTGATATTTCCCCCTTTACTTTGCTATAAGGTTTGTCCCAGGCATTGCTCTGAGTGATTAATGAGTTCACCAGATACCTCGGACACGGCCCAATTCCTCACAAGCATGCTCCACCTCTCCTCGGAGGGTAATTTTGTCCATTCTTTTGCTTGCTGTCCTCGGATATTCGTTTGCCCTCACACTGGATATTGGGCCGGGCCCTTTCTTGCGCCATTTGTACGAATGAGGATAGTATTGGGCCTGGCCTCCTCCAATACAGTTTGAACACAGGGCAAAATTGGCCCACACATGTATTTTTATCTAAATTTTTTTTTCTCCTTCCATGTACCTAAAAGAGATTTGTGTATGCATACACAAATCTCGTTTATGCCTTTCTTAAAAAAAAATATATATATATATATATATATATATAAAATAAATAAATAAATTATCGTTTATGCACCTCCACTCCCTCACAAATCACAATCTTGTCTATATCTGATTTTTTTTTTTTTTGTTAATTTTAACTTCACGATCAAACACAATAATATATCTATTATTTAGAATATATTTTTATCCTAGCAAAACAAAAGAGGTGCTATCTGTTAATTTCAAGATAATAAAAATGATTTCTTTTGAATAAAAAACTCACGTTCATTTTGGTTTAGTATCTCCCACTTAAACTACTTTTTAAGTTTTACTCAAAAAAAAAAAAAAAACTACTTTTTAAGTTTTGTATAATCACCTCTTCTATGCTACCATATTATGGACCATTGATTTGAAACAAATACACTAATACAAATACTAAATAAGATTAACAATAGGAATGATTAGATAAAAAGTAGTTCTACGGGTATTAAAAGTTTTACTATATTAAACTTACAAATTGATATATCAATATTCATAAATAAACAATTCAAATATTTAATTATGAAGTAGTTAAAACCTATCAATCATAATAATTGCCACATCAATGTATACTTGTAATACTTTTAGCATTTTTCATAGATAAAATATGGCAGGTATTTACCAAAAAAAACAAAACTATTTTGAACTTTTTTTAATAATAGTTACCAAACAATTTTGTTTTTTTGTTTTTGCTTTTGGAAATTGGTTTTCCATTTCCACTAACCAAACATAATTTTCACTTTGAAAACATTAATTTTTTTTCCCTTAAAAACAAGTTTTTGAAAATAGAATACAAAAACAATTACCAAACATGACCTTAGTATGCTATGTGTCTAATTTATTTATTTTTTTGCTTTTTTGAACTTTTGTTAGTACTTTAAAAAATAAAATAAAATAAACAATAAGAAGCTGTAATTGGTAGAGGATAAAATGAAACACTATGAGTGGAACAAAGGATTTTATTTGTTTCTATCCTATTGAGTTTTTTTCTTCTTTTTTTTTTTTTTTTTTCGGTGCACTTTTAACTGAGGATGTATCCTGCTTTCCAAAACTGCGTATTTTCCTTTTAAATAACTTCTGCTCTTGACTTAGAAATTGGGTAGATTTTTCTTGAATTTTTAAGATCCTCTTTAGCGATCTCATTGATTATCTTGCACTAATAAGTAATAATATACGTCATTATAATTGTAACAAGCAATATAAATATTATATCTGTTGATTTTGACTTATTTATCATCTTGATTTTGCCATTTTAGTTTGTTAACTGTCACAAACGTAGTGATGGAGTCTCGTTTTCATATTCTACCTATTAAAGTAAAACTAGTTCTGTTTCTTTCATGTTAAGGTAGTATTCCTCCGTCGGTAGAAGGTGGTATTCCTGCAGGGTCATCCAAAGAGAATTCAACAGGAAAGATGTCGTTGGCTTAATTTGATTGTTCTGGTATCTCTTATTTGTGTGATTGTTCTCTCATGTACCATTATTTCTACATATATATGGAGAAGAAAGATGGCCAAGAGGCAAGGTAACTTCTTTACATAATGCACATCGTTCACAATTTATAGTTTTGTCCATTTGAATCATAATAAATCCATTTTCTTAGTTCTTTCATGTAATTGTCAAGTAATTAACATATACGGTTGTCTCCTGAACTCAGAAAACCAAAACATGGACAAAAGAAAAAGAGCACTTTGCACATTGGACACTGAACGACATGTCAAAGACTTGATAGACTCGGGTGAGTTTAGAGAAGAAGATGAGACAGACATAGATCTGCCCTTTTTTTATTTGGAAATTATACTAGAAGCTACAAATAACTTCTTAGATGAAAACAAGCTCGGACAAGTTGGTTATGGGCCTGTTTATAAGGTAATCTAACTAATTTCAGCACCATTAAGTGTTCTTTCATGTCTATTAAAATAGAAGATAGCCTAAAAATAATTTAGTGAGAAAAGAAAAATCAAGAGAATTAACGTGCAAGAACATACTCAGAAAGCATTTGGTGTGTGTGTTGGGTATAAATATAAACACCAAGAAGACCCTTGCAAAGGAAGACTCGAAACAACAATAAAAAGTGGTTTCGCTTCAAAGCGCAAATAGGCATGTACCTAACATGTGTACTATGTGGAGGAAGTGTTGGAATAGCAAAAACTTTGATATCACTTTGTTAGCTTTGCAAAGCCTTAATAGGAAGAATAGCAAAACAAACAGTCACAAGAAAGAGCGAATGAATATTTTATTAGACACAACCCCAAACTCACAAAAGGAAGAGAAATCAGGCTGCTGCCTTGTATAGAACTCTCAACAACAAAGGTTACAACTTTGTATAAAACTCTCACAAATAAGACTGGCCTTCTACAAAACTTTCACATATAAGGCTGCGGCGTTGAGCACTCTCCAATACTTTTTCTCCTATACTAGAAAATATTAGGCTACTGCCTTGATTACTCTCTACATTTTTCTCGCATACAAATTCACACCATGTCTCTACCTCCTTTTATAGCGTTTCCAACTAAGTGGAATTACATTATTCTAATGATTTTTCAATTCATAACAGAAAATTCTAGAATGTGAAAAACACAAAGACACACAAACATTATGAAATTACAAAAGACACAAGTAGTTATGAAAAAACAAGAGATACAAACTATTATGAAACAACAAGAGGCACCTTTTAATTTACCACTTCCAACACCTCTTTAAACCAAAAACATCTTCATACCAAGAATTGTCCTCAATCTTCTAAAACTATCAACTGGTAAGGCTTTGATAATTTTCTCAAAAGTTTACTTATCCACCCCTTGATAGAGTAGAAACAGTGCCTGTTTGACTTTCTTCCTATGATCCTTGAACAAATTTTTTGCTTTGTTTTGTAGGTGGCTTCTTGCTTAATTGTGGGTTTTACATACCTATCAATAACAAGCTCCTATAGATCTTGTAATCAAATAACATTTTCATTTGAATCTGCCAGTTCTCCTAGTTTTATTTTGTTAATCTCGAAATTTGTGGTTGAACCATGTTGCAAGCCATCATTACTAACAATGTAGACAAAGACTTTAGGCTTTTAGCAACTTGGCTCTGATACCAATTTGTTGGAATAGCGGAAACTTTGATATCACTTTGTTGGCTTTGCAAAGCCTTAATAAGAAGAATAACAAAACAAACACTCACAAGAAAGAGGGGAGGAATATTTTATTAGACACAACTTCAAACTCACAAAAGGAAGAGAAATCAGGTTGTTGCCTTGTACAGCATTCTAAACAACAAAGGCTACCACCTTGTACAAAACTCTCACAAATAAAGCTGCGGCCTTTTACAAAATTCACACAAATAAGGTTATGACTTTTTATAAAACTCATGCTTATAAGGCTACGGCCTTCTACAAAACTCTCACGTATAAGGTTGCGGCGTTGAGCACTATTCAATACTTTTTCTCTTACACTAGAAAATATTAGGTTGCTACCTTGAGTTCTTTTTATATTTATTTTTCTCTCACTCATTACATTTTCTTTCATACATATTCACACCATATCTCTACTTACTTTTATAGAGTTTCCAACCAAGTGGAACTACAAATGTTGTCTTTTTTCTAATGACTCTTCAATTCATAACAGAAAATTCTAGAATGTGAAAGATACAAAGACATAAACATTATGAAATGACAATAGACAAAAATTGTTATGAAAAAATAGCGACATAAATTGTTATGAAACAATAAGAGGCACCTTTTGGTTTAATACTTCCAACAGGAAGTACCTATGGAAGTTAGTTAGTAGGTTAGGCAGTCCTGTTAACACATTATGTGAGGCCTCTATGAACATTTTAGACAGGTAGAAAGTGTTTTCAAAACAAGATAAGCGATATGTATAGCCACAAGGAAGCACATGATCCGGACTATAAGGACTAAAATTTGTGTATGATGCAGAAACAAAAATATATACTATAAGGACTCAAATGCAAATTTGAGGGATCTAGGTATAGATGGTGTGATACCCTAAACTATGTGGATTTAATTGGATTGTGGATTATTTGAGTGTATGTTGTGCGGACATATACTAAGTCACACATAAGGTGTTTATTAGTTGGATCTTGGATTTATAAGTGTTGGGGATATTACATAAAGTAATAATGGAAGAACATGGTTAACAAAAAGACAAACAGAAAATAGATAACTTTGAGATATTATATCGTTTTCCTTAGACAATATTCGCCCCTCCCTCCCCCCCCCCCCCCACTATTGTTGCCAAAAGATTATCACAAATTTGTCCCAATAATACAACCAAGATGTTGGGTTCTACAAATAACAATTCTGAAGAATAATCACAGGATTTATTGTGTTTCTCTCTCTCTATTTATACTTATAAGGTTATGTTTCATTAAAAGGCACGTATGGAGAGTTAAAATGTTTCATAAAACCGTTAACAATACTTGAAACCTCTTCAACATTTCTAAACAATCACCAGAAAATTCTACAAAAAATCCTATTTCACGATTTTTGGTTGGTTGAAAATTACTTTCGACCGATCGAGTGCTCTTTTCAATCGGTCAAACAGGAATCGAACAGTGATCGAGACATCTAGAAACTCTAGGATTATTTTCTTACCATTTTCAGTCGATCAAGCCAAAACTTCGACCGATCGAGAATGCTGAATTTCAAATTTTCACTTAGAAATTTCAGAACTTGAATTTTCACTTTATAAAACAATATTCTCCAAACTCAAACATCATTATTACAATCTATCCATATATATACCTATATATACAACAATAAGTGATTAAAAGGAATATCAATTGCAACTTGTTTAGTCCATTTGGGTATAAGTGCAAGTGTAGCTAATACTTTCCTCGGGTTACAAATAGGACAACAAATTGGTTGTACCAAATCATCATTGATAATATGCACTCAAGAATAGCTTGAGGTTTCAATTTGTTTAAGCCAATCTGTCATATGATAGATTGTTAGTATCGTATCTTAAATTTCAGGTTTCCTTTACCATTGCCTTATGTAAAGTAATTAAATCACTAGTATTTTAAAAATGAGGGTATAATTTTATTTTGGTTTCTAAACTTTAGTAAAAGTTAATTTTTCATTCTTAAACTATAAGAAGTTCGTTTTTATCCCTAAACTATTGAAAAGTTCATTTTTTGTCCCTAAATTATTGAAAATGTTTTATTTCTATCTTTAAACTTAAAGAATTAATTACACAAAGTCAACAACCATGTCCTCCACCACATCTCCCCCAATTCTCCCAATCTCAAACACCACCACCACCACCACTATCCAATCGTCCTAACCACCAATCGCCACCCCAACTTTTCGCAACATAACCAAATCGGTCCGCAACAACCTCACCCAGCATTGCTTGTGGTCCAAGCTCGTCGACCGATCCGCTTTCTCGAAACTCAAATCCTTCTTCGATGCTAGCCTCTGCGTTCGCAAGAACTACTCCTACTTCTGTATCAACTACCTCACCGTCATTGGACTAGTCCTCGCTTTCTCTCTCAATGACTGGGTTATGGGTTGTGTGGGTTTGGGTTTTGGTAGGTCATTAGGTGTCAAAGTCCAGTTTGTTTAGGTTTGTGGGTTTGGATTTGGCAGTGGTGGTGGTGTTGGATTTTAGGTGGTGGTGGTGGCTGTTGTGCTATAGGTGAGGTTTTCTCTCTCTCTCTCCTCTGGTGAGAAGGTGTAAAGCGTGTGCTTAAAACATTATACTTGCTTATAAATCGAGTTTTAGAGACTCGATTTCTAAGTGTGAACTCCACGTGGAAAAAATGCCACATTAGATGTAATCAGACCATGAAAATCAAGTCTTTGAGACTCGATTTATAAGCCCTAAACGAGTCTCTTAGACTTGAGATGCTAGTAAAAAATATAATTTGAAAATAGTGCCTACTAATTAGCTTGTTTGAAAACCAGTGTTAATTCCCAAATTTGGCCATTTTGGCTAGTGGATCTGCGGACAGGCCCACTTGGTCTTCTTCAACCTCTAGCCTTCAAATTCTTTACCACAAAAACGGGTTTAAGACAAAATCTTTTATGCTGTTGCAGTAAGCTCCATTCCCTTTAACGTTATATTTTTTTTAATGACTTAGTAAAAAAAAATCGTTAAAAGTAAAAGCTAAGAGAGAATGCACAAACGAGTCAAATTAGGCAATTAGCTCCATGACAATAGTTTTTATTTATATATATTAATATTAAAGAAAGGGCTGCACGTCAATAGTTTATATCCTAAATTGACAAATAAATAAATAAAGAATCCTACTACTATAGCATGGAGTTAAAGGGTTTTTTTTTTTTTTTTTTAAAGAGAGTTTCAATATATAACATTCAATTTTTATAATAACTTTTTATTATCAAATCAAGATACCAATTGGTTTTTGGTGCAGATAGAAATTGAATCTCAGATTTCTTATTCAACTATAAAAAATTTACAAATTGAACTAATTGGAACCAAGTTCAAAGCCCGTCTTATAATGCGTTTGCCATAACTTTTTTTTTCCAACCATTTTTATAAACGAAATTTCTTGATCATGAAGCATTTTGGTTTAAAAGTAAGAACATTGGGGGCATTTTTGTACAAAGACAATGTGTGTGGTCTAGCAACGAAACCTTTTGCAGCTGATCTTCCCACCATTTTTATAAATGACTAGCATTGGCTGCACGTGTTGCCTCCAGTAGTGAGAAAATTAATATAGATTTCGTGTGTGAAATCGTGAATTTTGGCTCACCTAATTTGATTATATTAAAAAAGAGGTCTAAGAATACAACAAAATATCACAATATTTTCACAATATCTTCATTTTTAGGATCCTAATAGATATAGATATATATATATATATATATATATATATATATATTTTTTTTTTTTTTTTTTTTTGAGAGAAATGCTACATTCATAACATTTTTGAACAAATTGTAAATGACAAGTTATTATTGGTTTTAAATTGATAACATTGTTATTGTTATTCTCAAAACATTATTTTCAGTTGTGGTTGGTCACAGTCTCATATTTTATTATTTTATTTCGACTTGTAAGAAATTGATACTTCAATATTTGTAAAAATATTGTGAAATTTATTATGTCAGTATAATAATATATATGCTAGCTTATGAAAATATTTAAAAGAAAAAAAAAAACACAAACCGATTACTGGGAAAAAAAAAAAACTTTAGGCACGGTAGAAATTAATGTTAAAATATTATGGACTTAGCATTTTTTTATTTGATCTATAAGAAACTGAGATCTCAACAATTGTGAAAATATTGTGATAATAATAAGTGTTGTAACACTTTCTCAAAACATTTATTTTCTGTTGTGATTAGTCACAGTCTCATATTTTATTATTTTATTTCGACTTGTAAGAAATTGGCACGTCAATAATTGTGAAATTTATTGTGTCAGTATAACAATATATATGCTAACTTACATAAATATTTCAAAGAAAAAAAAAACACAAACCGATTACTAAAAAAAAAGGCACTGTAGCTACAATGCCAGTTGAATAAACCAAAAGCACTGTAGCTCCAATACTATCCATCAATAATAGCTTACCTATGATTTGTTATGAAATTAATGTTATAATGTTGTGGATTTAGCATTTTTTTATTTGATATATAAGAAACTGAGATTTTAACAATTGTGATAACAATAAGTGTTGTAACATTTTTTTAAATATTTATTTTCAATTGTGGTTGGCTACAATCTCATATTTTATTATTTTATTTTGACCTGTAAGAAATTAACACGTCAATAACTGTGAAATTATTGTGAAATTTGTTGTGTCAGTATAACAATATAAATGTCAGCTTACATCAATATTTAAAAGAAAAAAAAAACTTTAGGCACTGTAGCTACAATGCTAGTTGAATAAACAAAAGGGTTGAACAAAGAAAAAAAAAAAAAAGGCTCATGAAACCAAAGCACTGTTGCAGCTACATTGTTGCACAGTATCAACACTTTGGATGTACAGTACTGAAGTATTGTAGCGACACAGTTGCTTTTATTATAAAACATTTATTTTCAGTTGTGGCTGGCTACAGGCTCATATTTTATTATTTTATTTCGACTTGTAAGAAATTGACACGTCAATAATTGTGAAAATACTATAAAATTTGTTGTGTCAGTATAACAATATAAATGTCAGCTTACATAAATATTAAAAACAAAAAAGGGGACAAAGTGGCTAATCAAAATGGAACTGTAGATGAACGTGAAAAATGCTATATGAACAGTGCAAAAATTCTGTAGAAAAAAGAGCACAAATCGATGACCGGAAAAAAATAAAAATAAAAAATAAAAAAAATGATGAACAGTACATGTTGAAGAAACCAAAAGTACTGTAGTTTTTACATATTCATCCAACAAGTGTTACAACATTTTCGCAAAACATTTATTTTCAGTTATAATTAATCACAGTTTCATATTTTATTATTTTATTTTGACTTATAAGAAATTAACACCTCAATAATTGTGAAAATATTGTCAAATTTGTTGTATCAGTATAACAATATATATGCAGGTTCTTATAAATATTTTTTTTTAAAAAGTACAAACGGAAGATTGAAGGAAAAAAAAAAAAAAAAAACTCTGTAGCTACTGTAGCTACAGCGCCACTTGAAGAAATTAAAGTACAGTAGCTTTTACACATTCACCTAACAAGTGTCACAATATTTTCAGAAAACATTTATTTTCAGTTATGTTTGATCATAATTTCACATTTTATTATTTTATTTTAACTTATAAGAAATTGATACCTCAATAATTGTAAAAATATTGTGAAATTTATAGCGTAGTAAAACAATATATATAAAACGAAAAAAAAAAAAAAAAAAAAAAAAAGTGCAAACGGAAGGAAAAAAATAAACTGTAACTACTGTAGCTACAGTTCGTGGAACTGTAGCTATTATTCAAAACTTTAAAAAAAAAATGCCTCACCAAAGCACTGTTACTGTACAGTACTTGCACAGTGGAAACACACTGAGTGCATAGTATCTAAACACTATAAGAAAATTTGTTGTATCAGTATAATAATATATATGTAGGTTTTTATAAATATTTTTTAAAAAAAGTACAAACGGAAGACTAAAGAAAAAAAAAAAAAAAAAAACTATAGCTAAAGTAGTTACAGTGCCGTTTGAACAAATCAAAAGTACGGTAGTTTCTATACATTCACCTATTAAGTATCATAATATTTACACAAAACATTTATTTTCAGTTGTGGTTGATCACAGTTTTATATTCTATTATTTTATTTTAACTTTTAAGAAATTGACATCTCAATAATTGTAAAAATATTATAAAATTTATTGCGTAGTAAAACAATATATATTAAAGGAAAAAAAAAAAAAAACAAACGGAAGGAAAAAACACTGTAACTACTGTAGCTACAGTTAGTGGAATTGTAGCTACTGTTCGAAACTGAAAAGAAAAAAAAAAGTGTCACCAAAGCACTGTTATCGCTACAGTGTTTGCACGATGCAAACACAATAAGTGCACAGTATCAAAGTACTGTAGCTTCATTGTCACTTTTTATATAGAAGAAAAAAAACAAACGGAAGACTGAAAAAAAAAAAAAAAAAAAACCTCTGTAGCTACTGAGTGCAAACACACTGAGTGTACAATGCTGAAGTACTGAGTGCAAACCCACTGAGCGCACAGTACCAAAGTACTGTAGCGGCATTGCCGTTTATATATATATATATATATATATATATATATATATAGTATGTACACATACGTGGTCCGTAAGAGTAATTCGCAATATGATCCTTGTGTTAATTGCAAATTACAATTGTATCGGTGCGCATAAGAAAACAAAATATCTCAACGACTGCGTCCTTATCTAGGACCTGACGTTTGATGTGAATCCCTTGGGATGTGCAGTATGAGAGTGCATTGTTATTGTTTTTTGTTTTTGTTTTAGGTGATATGTTACTTTTTTTTTTTTAATGAAAAATGTTATATTGATAATATTTTTACAATAAATTATAAATAACACGAGTTGTTATTGATGAGATAAAAAAGTAATTTTAGTGATAAATTACAAATAAAATTAATAATAATTAATTATCTATAATTTGTCGTAAAAATGTTTTATTTAAAAAATAAAATTCTAAACCACATAATACACTATAATTTTTATCACAATTGCTCACGTAATGGATAGTATATGATGAAAAAGAAAAAAATGAAATTTAAGTAAAAATGGCAACCAATCATTTATAATTGACCACAAAATAATTGAGGTAAAAATACACTGAAACCAAAATGATTTAAAAATAAATAAATAAATCATTGGGGGGACATTTCTTTCTCGTCTAGGCATATTTGAATACTAGTACATTAAACTGTCCTCCCTCTCCAAAATGACACATGGTTCTCATTCAGCCATTTGCCATTATTTGGAATATAACTAACAACTCCAACTGCTTAATAAGACTTTTTGCCTTGGTTTATTAACTCAGGTCATGTTAATGAGTTTTTTTTAGAGTAATTGTAAATAAAAATAGTAACCAATCATTTATAATTGATTAAAAAATAATTGAGACAAAAATACACTGGTACCAAAATGATTTAAAAATAAATAAATACTAGCATTAGTTGCACGTGCCTGCCTCCAGTGGTGAGAAAATTAATATAGATTTTATGTATAAAATCATGAATTTTGGCTCATCCAATTTGATTATATTAAAAAAAAAGTCTAAGAATATAACAAAATATCACAATATTTTCACAATATCTTCATTTTTAGGATCCAAATATATATATATTTTTTATATTTTATTTGAGAGAAATGCTACATTCATAATATTTTTAGAACAAATTGTAAATGACAAGTTATTATTGGTTTTAAATTGATAACATTGTTATTGTTATTCTCAAAACATTATTTTCAGTTGTGGTTAATCACAGTCTTATATTTTATTATTTTATTTCGACTTATAAGAAATTGATACTTCAATATTTGTAAAAATATTGTGAAATTTATTGTGTTGGTATAACAATATATATGCTATCTTACGTAAATATTTAAAAGAAAAAAAAAAAAAACACAACCCGATTACTAGGGAAAAAAAAATGTTAGGCACGGTCGAAATTAATGTTAAAATATTGTGGATTTAGCATTTTTTTATTCGATCTATAAGAAACTGAGATCTCAACAATTGTGATAATATTGTTATAATAATAAGTGTTGTAACACTTTCTCAAAACATTTATTTTCAGTTGTGGTTAGTCACAGTCTCATATTTTATTATTTTATTTTGACTTGTAAGAAATTGGCACGTCAATAATTGTGAAAATATTGTGAAATTTGTTGTGTCAGTATAACAATATATATGCCAACTTACATAAATATTTCAAAGAAAAAAAAAACACAAATCGATTACTGAAAAAAAAAAATTAGGCATCGTAGCTACAGTGCCAATTGAATAAACCAAAAGCACTATAGCTCTAGTGCTATCCATCAATAATAACTTACCTATGATTTGTTATGAAATTAATATTATAATATTGCGGATTTAGCATTTTTTTATTTGATATATAAGAAACTGAGATTTTAACAATTGTGAAAATATTGTGATAATAATAAATGTTGTAACATTTATTTGAAACATTTATTTTCAGTTGTGTTTAGCTACAGTCTCATATTTTATTATTTTGTTTCGACTTATAAGAAATTGATACGTCAATAATTGTGAAATTTGTTATGTCAGTATAACAATATAAATGTTAGCTTACATCAATATTTAAAAGAAAAAAAAAAAAACTTTAGGCACGGTAGCTACAGTGCTAGTTGAATAAGTAAAAGGGTTGAACAAAGGGAAAAAAAAAATAAAAAAGACTCACGAAACCAAAGCACTATTGCAGCTACATTGCTGCACAGTGCCAACACTCTGGATGCACAGTATTGAAGCATTGTAGCAGCATAGTCTCTTTTATTACAAAACATTTATTTTTAGTTGTGGTTGGCTACAAGGTCATATTTTATTATTTTATTTCAACTTGTAAGAAATTGATATATCAATAATTGTGAAAATATTGTGAAATTTATTGTGTCAGTATAACAATATAAATGTCAGCTTAAATCAATATTATAAAAAAAAAAAAAAAAAAAAAAAAAAAACAAACAAACAAACACAAACCGATTACTAAAAAAAAAAAAAAAAAAAACTATTGTAGCTACAGTGCCTCTCGGTACTGTAACTACTGTTCAAAACTTAAAAAAAAAAAAAAAAAAAGTGGCTAACCAAAATGTAACTGTAGATGAACAGTGAAAAACGCTGTATGAATAGTGCAAAATTTCTGTAAAAAAAAGAGTACAAATCGATGATTGAAAAAAAAAAAAAAAAAGCGATGAGCAATACATATTGAACAAACCAAAAGTACTCTAGTTTTTACATATTCACCCAACAAGTGTCATAACATTTTCACAAAATATTTATTTTCAGTTGTATTTAGTCACAGTTTCATATTTTATTATTTTATTTTGACTTATAAGAAATTAACACCTCAATAATTATGAAAATATTGTAAAATTTGTTGTGTTAGTATAATAATATATATGCAGGTTCTTATAAATATTTTTTTAAAAAAGTACAAATGGAAGACTAAAGAAAAAAAAATAAACTCTGTAGCTAGTGTAGCTACCGTGCCACTTGAACAAATCAAAAATACGGTGACTTTTACACATTTACCTAATAAGTGTCACAAAATTTTCACAAAATATTTATTTTCAGTTATGGTTGATCACAGTTTCATATTTTATTATTTTATTTTAACTTATAAGAAATTGACTCTCAATAATTATAAAAATATTGTGAAATTTATTATGTAGTAAAATAATATATATAAAAGAAAAAAAAAGTACAAACAAAAGAAAAAAAAAAACGATAACTACTGTAGCTACAGTTCGTGAAACTGTACCTACTGTTCGAAAAAAAGTGCCTCATCAAAGTACTGTTACCGCTACTGTGCAAACACACTAATGCACAGAACTAAAGTACTGTAACGGCATTGCCGCTTTTTATATATAATAAGATAAGAAATTTCTTGATCATGAAGCATTTTGGTTAAAAAGCAAGAACACTGGGGGCATTTTTGTACAAAGACAATGTGTGTGGACTAGCAGCGAAACCTTTTGCAGCTGATCTAGACTATACCGTCTGCAAAGCAACAATTCACAGAACATATCAACACTGCATAATTTCCTGACAAATCAGGATAAAAACCATTATTCTATAATGTCTGCATACCCCTTTCCGTCTTCCGTCTCCTTCTTGTATGTAATCTTCTTGTGTTCCTCTCATGTATTTTGCTCTGCTAGAGATATTCTGAAGCATGGCGAGTGGATCACTGACAACGATTTAACTCTTGTCTCCCCTGGAGGAAAGTTCGAACTTGGATTCTTTCCTCCTATGGAAAGCTCTAGCTCGGAAAGGTTCGTCGGGATATGGTATCACAAATGGGATAAACAAGCAGTTGTATGGGTTGCCAACCGAAACCAACCAATACTTAATGGTTCCACTGGAAAGTTTGGAATTGCAGACGATGGAAACCTCATGGTATTGGATACTTCGAGTTATGGAAGGGAAAGTTATTGGTCTACAGATCTTGCAAAATCATCGTCCGCAAATCGGACTGTGAAGCTCTTGGATTCTGGAAACCTGGTCTTAAGCGAGGACGATCAGTCAGCAATGAGTCTGTGGGAGAGCTTTAAAAATCCAACAGATACATTTCTTCCAGGCATGAAGATGGATGAAAACATTGAATTGGTTTCATGGACAGACCGTGGTGACCCTAGGAAAGGAAATTTCACGTTTAAGCTAGATGAATCAGGAGAGGACATCTACACTATCACAAATATATCGGTTGATTACTGGAGAAGTCGGATCCCAGGGAAGTTCTGGAGCTCAGATAAAATCCCTTATCTTATAGCCAACTTGTTGTCAAACTTTAGCACGAAAGCGAATTCTGAATTTTTCAAAAACCCAGCAAAAATAGTACCGTCTCAGAATTATAGTAACGCAAGGCTGGTGATGAATTACAGCGGGGAGTTAACATATCTAATCTGGAATACCACGAAGGGTAGTTGGTCTTCAGAATGGAAGGCGCCAGAAGACCGATGTAGCATTTACAACGCTTGTGGGAAATCTGGTAGCTGCAATAACGACAATTGGTTCAAGTGCAAATGTTTGCCGGGGTCGAAACCAACTGATACTAACAACTGGTTTTCTCAAAATTTTGTTGATGGGTGCATCAGAAATTCGAGATGTGACAATAGCGGGTCGACTTTCTTGAGCTTAAATGTGACACAAGTTCGCAATCCGGAAAATAATTTCCCTGTAAATAATGAAGAAGAATGCGAAAGAAAGTGCGTTGAAAATTGCCAGTGTCAGGCTTATTCATATGTGGAGGCTGTAAACCGCACAATAAGACTTGATTCTTCTACTGGTACCAGATTGTGCTGGATTTGGATCGATGATCTAAATGATCTTCAAGAGGGGTATAAAAACAGTCGAAACATCTTCGTCCGCCTTCCAAAATCCGATATAGGTATTTATTCCTTTTACAAATTGAAATATGTATTTGCAGGAACTAACTCAGTTACTGAATTGCACCCATAGATATTGGAGCCGTTTGGGTTCCGCGTCCACGTTTATAAGTTCACTTTTTTTTTTTTTTTTTTTTTTTTTTTTTTTTTTTTGCATTTTTTGACTTTGGGAGACAATTTTTGCTGTTATGAACACAGTATATACTGTGCATACACTGTTCACGTATTAAAAAATATTAAAAATGGGTCACACGATACTATTTACACATTTAAATATTATTTTGCTGCAGTGTTTTCAGTTTTCAGTTTTTACCAATAATAAGTTCAATCCAAACACACTCATTGAGTTGGCTAATATAATAGATGTAGTTTTTGAAATTAACAGAGCATTGATGTCATTGAGTTGGAAAAGGAAGTGAGAACTGAGAAACCAGCTCTCCCGGACATGAATTTTTAAATTAAGTAATAATAATTATACACTCCTTATTATATATTTACTGTACACACACTATCAATCTATCAAATATAAAAACAATATTTTAGTTAAAATTGTGAAATTGTGAAAAACAATTTAATTAAAAGCATTTTTTTTTTTTTTTTTGGGGAGAAGATGAAGAAGAAGAGAATAGTGCAACAGGAGCGTATAATAAGATTTTCTGTTTTAAATTCATAGCACTAATCTTTCTTTTGTTAATATCTATATTTTATATCTTTAAAATTAAGGAAAAATTACACTTTACCACCCTAAACTATGCACAAATTACACTTTAAACTTTAAACTATCCGAATGCAGACTTTACATCCTAAACTATTACACTAATCGCACTTTGCACCCTGGTGTTACTTTTGCTGTTATGTTTGACAGAATTTTACTACATGTGATAAGCATATATTTTTTTACTTAGGTTGAACAAACTTAAAAGTCTAAAACACAATTTTTCAAAATCAATTAAAACAAAAACCAATTTTTCCTACGCGTGTGTGCCTCTTCCCAAATTCAGATTCTTCTCAATACCTCAGGTCCCACCCACCAACCTCACCCATCGTCCTGTCCCTTTCTCTCTCATATTTCAATTCCAATTCATTGATTTTAGCAGCAGTATCACTGTTTAATTGCAAAGGAGCACGAGAGGACTTGACAGGTAGCATAAACCTTAGAAGATCTCTAATTGTCAATAGCTGGGTTTCACTCATATCTCTGCAATGATGAATTATCTACTTGATTTCTTTGTATTGGTCTGTGTTACTAAAATCTTGGATAATTTTGTCAAGTTCCAATGAGGTAAGAATTTCAATAGCTTTATTGTAACTGTGCTTTGCCACTCCAACCTTCCACGGCAAAATCTATAACCCCATCTACCAAACCAAAAATGTCCATAACCAACCCCATACAACAATCTAAGAATTTCAATTGTGATTTTTCTGCAAAAGAAAGAAGACCACCCTAAATTTAGAGTTTTCATAAATCAAAAACAGAAAAACCGAGAACTTTGTGTGGAATTTTGGTTACTGGCTTTGTAGATTTTTACAAATCCTATCCCACAGTCAAACATTGCAATAGATGGGTATGTAGATCAATGACATGAACAACCAAAGGCGTATTCTATGTCCTTTCTCTCATATTTCAAGTTTTGACTGCGCTGTTAGCAAAACTTGTATGTTGATTTCCTACACCAGCAATACTTTCCATACAGTCAGTTTAGAGTTCCTCATTTCGTAATTTCTGCCTCTATTCTGGTCCTTTTTCTATCTTTGTTTTCTTTCATGGATCTTTCTGGCCAGAGAAAGAACAAAAGAAAGAAAATTTGAGTTCTTTCTTTCTCCTTGGACGATGGGTGAGTTGGGTGGGTGGTACTTGAAGTTTTAAGAAGAATCCAAATTTGGGGAGAGACACTCGCTAGACAAGAGATTTGGAAAAATATGGCTTTTGTTTTAATTGATTTTGAAAAAGGGTGTTTCGGTCTTTTAAGTTTGCTCCATCTAAGCAAGAAGCATGAGCCAAGCACATGTAATAGAATTTTGTCAAACATAACAACAAAAGTAATACCAGGCTGTAAAGTGTGATAAGTGTAATAGTTTAAGGTGTAAAGTGTGTATTCGGATAGTTTATGGTGCAAAGTGTAATCTGATGCATAGTTTAAGGTGGTAAAGTGTAATTTTTCCTAAAATTAATTACTGCTTCTAGTTCTTGATGAACTGATAATGCATGTTGCACTTCTATGTACAAAGGGGCAAAAAGTGTTAGTATAACAAGGAAAATTCTTAGGTACTCCCGAAATACAAAGAAATGGTACTCCTCTCACATTCATAGTAGACCTCACCATGAATTTAATGAGTGAACCCTACCGTAAATGTAAGAGGAGGGAACACCGTTCTTCGTGCTCTGAGAATACCTAAGAATTACTCATATGATAAGGTCTTCCCATTTATTATGTATATCCTAATATCTCCCTCTTTATTGCGTATATCATGATTGACCTAAAATCAAGGACAGTAAACATTACAATCCTTAATTTTAGTCTAAATCCGGGAATATTTATTCCTTTTAGTCAATTAGCACTAGGCCTATGCAAAAGATATAGAGAAAATACATTCAACAGTGTTCTATAAATGTTCATTCTCACTTATATTTTATTTTTCTTGTTCTTGTGGCCTATGCTAGTCCAGCTCCTCACCTATTGGAAATTGCCTCAAATTATAATTGTGACTTGAAAAGCTAATTGGGTTTTCTTGTTGAAAATAAAAATTAAATTGGTTATTTTTTGGGTTTCTTTGGTGCGAAAGAAAAGATTATTCCTTAAAGTAAAAGGATTGTCTATTCATTGTCAAAGAAGCAATATATTTGTTGTACAGAATCAGAATTAAAGTATTATAAATAGATAGTAATACAAATGATTTCATGGCTTTGATCCAAGTGTCCCCTTTGTGGGGGGAGGAAAAAAAAATATAGAATTGAATGTGAAACCAAGAGAGCAAAAAATGGATTTCACTTGGAAGGTAGTACAAGAAGAGAAAAATAGAGAAATGCAGCCTAGGGGAGTTTTGTGATTAAAAAAAAAAAAAAAAACATTTAGTCCACCATTGAGAGAAAAATAGTAAGTGTGTAAGAGCAAAAGGAAAAAAAAAATGATATTTTTCTTTATTCGTGAGAGATACATAAGGGAAAATGAATTTGGAGTTTTGTCTAGGAGGGGATTTTTTGAGTGCTACAATCACATAGTTGTATTCAAAGTGACTGAAAATCTCATATGATTTCACATAAATTTTAGAGAGAGAAAAATTCATAGTACTAAAATCTTTACCATATGTTATCCAGACCATGTTTAATGACTTTATACCTTTGCAGAATCAACTGTAAGGAACTGTGAGCCTTGTGGCATAAACGTGATCCCCTATCCACTGAGTACGAGACCAAATTGTGGTGATCCCATGTACTTTAGCTTTGAATGCAACAATTCCACAGGCCAGCTAAGCTTCAAGTCACCTACTGGCACCTATCAAGTCGATGGTATCTATCCCAGTGAACAAAAATTTATCATCGAAGTCAAAAATGCAGATAATAGTGATGCTAGAAATTTAGAAAGAGTTCTGTCGCTCAATCAGTACTCCTCGCCTTTTGAAAACATCTCGTTACTTGAAGATTCGGGCAAAAATAATTCTAATTTTAAAGGTGTAAAGATTAGTTGGAAGCCACCCCCGGAGCCAATGTGCAATTCACCCGCTGACTGTAAGGATTGGCCTAATTCAACTTGCAATGCAGCAACAGATGGAAATATGAGGTGCCTTTGTCTCCCAAACTTCGTATGGGATGCCTCAAATTTGAATTGCACTCATCAAGGTTAGGATATGTTATATTTTTCACCACTGACAATTTAAGATTCCTATGTTAATGAATTGCACTTACAAAATACATTTCAATAATTGAATTGAACTTATAAGATACATTTCAATAATTGTAGCAATCCATTATCCATATAAACTCCTATTTGTTGAATTTGACTTATTGTCATTTTGATTGCCAATTGTTCAATGTCAAGAACACAGTGATGGAGAGTTGTTTTCGTATTTTACCTATAAGTGAGACTAGCTCTGTTTCTTTCTTGTAAAGGTGGTTCTCCGTCAGAAGTAGTTGGTAATCCTGGGTCAGTAGTTGAGGCTTCATCAAGGAAGATTTCATTGTCTTTGATTGTTGCGGTGTCTCTTTTAAGTGCGATTGCTTTCTCAAGTACCATTATATTTGTATATTTGTGGAGACGAAAGATGGCCAATAGGAAAGGTAATTGCTTTGCATGATGCACACCTTGCACAGTCTATAGTTTTGTCCACTTTGATCAAAGTAAAACCATTTGATTTGTTTCCTGTAATTATCATCTAAATATACATATATTGTTGTCTTCTTAACTCAGAAAACAGAAACAATGATAAAAGAAATAGAGTACTTCGCACAATGAACAGTGAACATGTTAAAGACTTGATAGACTCAGGTGATTTTAGAGAAGAAGGTGAGACAGACATAGATCTACCCTTTTTTGATTTGGAAAGCATATTAGTTGCTACAGATAGTTTCTCAAATGCAAACAAGCTTGGACAGGGGGGCTATGGGCCTGTTTATAAGGTAATTTTATCTACATTACCTGGTTATTTATGTTCATGTTAACTAGGTTCTTGGTAATAGTAATTAATAACATTGTGATCTTGATGAATTTGGTCTTAGGGTACATTTCCAGGAGGCCAAGAAATGGCAGTAAAGAGGCTCTCAAGTGCCTCAGGACAAGGCTTACAGGAATTTAAAAATGAGGTGGTGTTGATTGCGAAACTACAACATAGGAATCTTGTTAGACTACGGGGATATTGCATAAAAGGGGATGAAAAGATTTTACTCTATGAGTACATGCCAAATAAAAGCTTAGACTCTTTTATATTTGGTTGGTTTCCTAAACCAAATTCCCAGTATCCACTAGTAATTGATAAATTATCTTGTTTGAGTAAAAGCTGACTTGTTATTGTTGCTGATATTGTTCTATTGAATGGAAAACGGAAAACCTTGTAAGATCCAAAGCAGAGCATGCTTTTGAATTGGGAGATGCGCTTCAACATCATCTTGGGAATAGCTCGAGGGCTTCTTTATCTTCACCAAGATTCCAGATTAAGGATCATTCATAGAGATATGAAAACTAGCAACATTCTTCTAGATCAAGAGATGAACCCCAAAATATCCGACTTTGGCTTGGCTAAAATTGTTAGAGGCAAAGAAACTGAATCAAACACTGCTAGAGTAATCGGAACTTAGTAAGTTTATAGTAGACTGTACTTTTATGAAAGTTGGTTCTTATATATTGTAGAAATTTTCAATCCCCTAAACCTATTTATAACAATTTCTCTAATGTAGTGGGTATATGGCCCCGGAGTACGCATTGGATGGAGTTTTCTCAACAAAATCCGATGTTTTTAGTTTCGGAGTAGTTTTGCTTGAGATTATTTGTGGAAAAAAGAACACTGGATTTTACCAATCAGAGCAAGCCATGAGCCTTATAGGTTATGTAAGTGTCTTGAATTTTTTAAAATCATTCATTCTCTGGTCATTTTCTACTTCATACCAATTTTGATTTCAAATTTGTCTCAGGCATGGAGATTGTGGACAGAAACCAAGGTGTTGGATTTAATGGACCAAAATCTACATGAATCATGCAATGCAGATCTATTTACGAAGTGCGTAAATGTTGGACTCCTATGCATACAAGAAGACCCAAGTGATCGTCCCACCATGTCAAATGTTGTTACCATGCTTGATAGTGAAACCGTAACAGTTCCAATTCCTAAACAACCAGCTTTTGTTCTAAGGAGAGGCGAATCTAGCACTTCTAGTAGACCGGAAACATATACAGAAATAACTACTAGTTTAGAAGAAGCAGCATAATGCATTATTGTAGTTCTGAGTGCATGCTTGCTCTTTATCGCACTTGTAAAGTTTCTCATCCACAAAAGATTGATTTCTAGTTGTATTATTGTAATTGTAACCTTTCTTTTTCCTTGGTAACTATTCCTTTGCTTTTTTTTTCTTTTTCATTTTTCTAAGTAAATGGAAGTATAGTAGACGCAGGTCTTATAACATTCGTATGAATGCTATAAGTTCATATGATTTAATAAAATCCAAGTTCAAATCATCAAGTGAAAAAAATGATTTGAGAGGACAATAGAAAGCCAATTTTTATAGAAAATATTGAAGAGATTGAAAAAAAATTGAGTTTTATCATTGAAAGTTGCACAATTTTGTGCAAAAGTAGTCAATGAAGAAACTATGGATGTCCTTGATACAATGGATGTTCTTGATACAATTGATGAATATTATAGTGAAGCACAAGATCGTGAGGCAAAAATTGAAGAGAAAAACTGTCTAAGATCTTGTTGAAATCAAATCATATCAATGCTGTAAGTTTTTTGACCCCTTAAAACACAATTAGATTAACCTAATTAATTAACCAAGTGATTATTTAGTCCAAATTTTAGATCTAGGTTAACACAATCATATAATCATATCAATGTAAAGTGCGGAATATAAAGAACACAAAGATATGATGACCCAAGAAACCACACCGATAAAAACCTAGGGAGAATTTAACCTAACTATCCGTAAGGTAAAAAGCAAAACTACTACGAAAGAATTGAAGTTTTACAATAGCAACTTAGACCACTAACATCATATTGCTACCTCGAATAGAAAACTTACTACCACAACTCCATGATAGCTCCGAGTCCACGGACTTCTTCTTTTTTGGCCTTTGCAAAACACAAACACCCACGTTTGTGACTTTGAGATCCCACTCAAAGGTTTAGCAATACAAACTCTCCTATTTGTGACTCCAAGACCACCCTTGAAGGTTTAGATCATCAGCACCTTTAATGACTAGAGAAGGCGGCAACTTCTACAACATCGGATCTTGAGATTCTTCAAGTAATAACACCAGTAGAAAATATGAGAGAGCTTTTTAGGTACAAAACCCTAAATATAAAAGAGGCACACTCTTCTCTCTCTGAAAAGCCACATAAAAACGTGCTTAGGGTTTCCTTTATATACTGGGAGAAGTAGATTTGAAACCCTAATCTTTAATGGGCTTAGGCTGAGTTGGAAAATTTTGCGAAAAAACAATCTGCACGACTTTCGATCAATCGAGAATTAAACTCGATCAATCGAGCCAAACTGAATTGCACAATGAATTCTGCAGTAGCTTAATTCCAACTTTACATAAAAAACATACTTTGAGCAAGTCTAAAACAAGACTAAAAACCTATTTTGACCATGGTTTGCCAACAATACAAATTAGAGTTCTAATACATAAGTTCCTAAGTACTTAGAACCTAACAAACTCCCCCTTTGGCAATCCGTGACAAAACACAAACACAATGCTCAAAGTTACAAAGAAAACAGCCATTTACAAACAATAAAGCCCATTCAAAAAAATTCAACCTAACTACTATCTATCAGTTGCAAGTGTAGACAGCAGCATTACTGAATCAACCTATATATTTCCTAAAACACTTAACAAATGCATAAACGCATGTGTAGAAAATACAAGTAAACAAAAATAAATTCTTCATTTCACATAACACACATTAAAGACATATATCATGAATAGCTCATAAATATAAATCAATAAGTAATGTGAAATAAGATACATAGTATCTCCCCCTACCAAAAACAATTTCAACTCCCCCTAAATAAAACAAATAGGATTCCCACATATCAACTATTTCTCCCCCTTTTTGTCACATATTGACAAAGACTACCCAATCAGAAGATAGACAAAAAACATATGCAATAGAATAAGAGAAAATAAAGAAAGAAGGGAACACAAAACAATTAAACTCTATAGGAAATAGAGACAACTCCCCCTATGAAGAACAAATGTTAAAAACAAGCTTCTCCCCCTATAAAAACTAGTATTTAACCCTCGCAATGCGTGGGATCGTTTTACATATTAATGAACTTTGCTTCCAACATAAACTTAGTTATCATACTTTTATTACATATATTCAAACTTAAATAAAGTAGTGTATTTAAACATATAGTGTCCAATATCACCTAAAATTTTTAAAAATTAGTTTCTTCAAATCACTCGTGTGTCCCTCCCTGTTATGAGAGACTAAAAAAAAAGAATTTGACTTTAAGCAATTAAAACTTACATTACAATTTCAAATAGCAAATTTGCTATTCCTAACAACCATAATGAATCACACCGAACTAAAACTTGCAAGACAATTTCAAATACCGAATCTACCACTCCTAGGAACCACAATGAATTAAACCATGAGATTAGAGAATTTTACAACCAAAAAGTTTAAAAGAGAAAAATGGCTACTGGTTTGTGTAACAGAAAGTTATAAAAATATTAGTCAAATAAAAAAAAATAATGGTAATGAAAAATAAAATTGCACAATAAAAAATATTAATAATTTTTACCTTTAACCTTACAAATAATAATAAAAAAAATTGATTAATCAAATGTATTATACTATCTACAAAGAAAAAAAAGAAAAAAGATGACTCATTTTACATCTCTTGTAAATTCCGAATGCTTATTAAACCTGCATGGTCTCAATATAAAAACCCAAATGTTCAAAGGTTCTACACATTCATTTTGTCACATTTTTAACCCACAATACTAACAAAAATAGAAAATACTCGACATAGAATTTCATAAATTTAAAAGATCACAAAAATAATACATATAGAATTCCATAGACATGATAGTGTGTTATCCTTCGGATTAATACATATAGGTTGAAACAAAGACACATTTTTAACTCCGACCAACATTTCTTGTGATTTTCGTCAACTGTATAACTACCACCTACCATTTGTCAATATTTATCCATAAGTTGATTTGGCTGATAAAACAAAACCATAATATTAGTTAGAATGCCACAAAGATGTAATATTAGCCCAACAAAGATGTAATGGTTTATAGGATATTAGCACCATGATTTAAGTCATTGGTGTTTCAAATACAATCTGATAGTAAAAACATAAAAGTAAACTTATAACAAACAATTATCAATAGAAATCTACCAAGAAAGCCACTAAATATGTTTTTCTTTTTTAGTGAGTAACTAAAATATAATATAGGTTCTGCTAATGATAAAATTCCTTGTAATCCTTAAAATACCATTTGTTGGAGTAATATCAACACATAAAATACTTCCAGGACTTATAAATGTGATTCAAACTCAGGATGATTTTTGCAATTTCTATGACACCTATAACAACTATTACTTTGACTACCCTTTAATTTTTCATTTTCTTTTTCTTTCTTTGACTTTCCTTTATTTCTCTTTTCTTTTTCTTTTTTCATCTTTTGATTTTGGCAATTTTTGACTTTATTAATAATCAAAGACATGAAATTTGTGACCTAGGAATAAAATCATATAACCAATTGCTGCACAAAAATAAAACCGGCAATGTCATCTTCATCTAACACATATATTAGGTAACTTTAATACAATGCTTTATTATGTTAATAATGAAAATCTATACAATGCTAACAAAAGAATTATAAAAAAGATAAAGATAGAGATAGAGATAATTTAGTAAAAACAAACCTGAAAGAGAAAGGACTTAAAGCAATATCACAGTCAGAGTAAATCTTTTCCTTTCACTTGTGGCTCAATTGACTTGAAATTTCATGGAATCAAATAGCTAAACATAGTGATAAGTTACTGAATTTCATGCTCTTTTTAAGGATAATGCCATCATTGCCCAACATTTTCATTAATCTTCGACCTATATCATAGTTAGAGTGAGTCTCTCTCTCCCACCCTCTAATTTCATAGTGATTATAAAATATTAAGAACTCAATTATAATATATGAAGTACATTACTAATTACATTAAAAAAAAAAAAAGGAAAATATAAAACAAACTGATACAAACTCGGAGGAGAAAAAAGGCAATGATTTGTAATATTATTGACCATGGCCAATGTACATAGTCAGGTAATGTAAGTACTATAGGGAGAATTATACACATCATCTATTAAACTTAAAACTATGAACAATACAAAAGGAATTTTAGAATAACATTAGAATTTTATCAAAAAATTTGCAAGCATGTTACTAAAATGTAGTTACCATTACCATTAGAGCAATATTTCTAACGTAGAGACCATCAATTATATACAGTTAGGTTGATGTTTGGGTAGGAAATGCTAGAGAAGTTCTTGGAGGATTGTTGCTTATTCATCTGAAATTGTGGTGCAATACTATCTGCAGTAAGTAAACACACCATCACATCGTTATGACAAAAAACTATGTATATGCTATGTAATATTACCAATTGCATCATATTTGGTTGATAATTTGTTCTATCCACCATGCTGATATCTCCTAGCATTCATCCTTGAAAACTTTTGTTCATATTCATTTTCATAAATGAAAAAATCGAATACGATCATCACATGTTAAGGTCTAAAAGAGATTTCATCGAACGTGTGAAATGCAATAAAAATGAATACATAGAATACCAAAATTTACATATATTAAACAGTGCAAATATACCAAAACATATATTGCAAGATTCAAGTATTTATATTAGCTTACCAATGAAAGCTATTGTGGCCCATTTCATTGTCCAAAAACCCCTTCATTAAAATTTGAGTCTGATGGTGGCGGAATGCTGGCCAAATGGTGGCAGCGGCCTTCAGATTTATCTCTCTCTCTCTCTCTCTCTGTGCAAGGCCAAAAAACTTGCTGACCCTCAAATTTCTCTCTCTTTAACGACTGTTCTAGAAGGCAATAAAAAATTTTAAAAAAAATTAAAAAAAAAAATTATATTCTAAGCCAAGAATCAATATTTGTTCAATGAAAGATCAGACAAAAATGTACAATAGAGTTTGAAATCATGGGATAAGTTGTATTTATAGGACAATAATAATTTTTTTTTTTTGGAGGATTTGAAAGTCACAAAATAGTTTAGATTGTAAGAGATGCTATTGGTTCTTGACCAAAGAGAACGGCTCTGTTCAGTTTCTGAAGAGGCTGTTTTGGGTTTTATTTTTCCTCCAACTGTTGGTTCAGAACGGAATGTGCAAACTGTAAGAAAGTGGCTGAACCGATGAGTTTATCTTTCAGGTGACAGAAAATTGCTAAGTTACACAACAGGAAGAGTATATGAAAGAGGAAAATTAAGAATGCTATGCTAACCTTGTGAATATGATATTGCAATGAAGAAATGGAAAAAAGTGGAATAGCAAATGTCAGTTTAGGGTGAATATTGAGAGGAGGAAGGGAAGTTTTTTTTTTGGAACAAATGGGTTTATCGTTTGGTTTTGAGTTTTTCGTATGGTGTAACTTTTCTAATTAAATTCTATACATGACAGATTTTTAAGTTGGGAGTTTTCCTACATTTCGCAATGGCCTTAATTGCAGGAAAAGGTTTAAACCCTCCTATCATTGGCCTTCTTAACCAAAATTCCCAAAAAAGAAACAATACTCAAGGTAGTTTCATACCCTTAAACACTTCTACCTTCTGCATAACATTGATTTTTTTTTTTTTTTTTTTGGCTACTAACCATGGTGCTCAAAAACTTTCAAAAACTACAACATGGCCGTACAAATGAACTGCAAGCAGTAGGAAGGGGCAATCACAAATTTAAAAATAGTTGATTTCTAAGGACCATGCTATCAACAACTTATCAAGGGAAGCTCATAACAAAATGAATTGCATGGTTAACATTGGGAATAAGGCCCAAATCTAACTCTAACCTTGGTCCCATAGGCCATAAATTCAATCGTGCAGGCCATACTCTATAATTATTGAATCAACACATATAGCTGATTACCTACATACTTTTATATCAATCCTCGCATGCCCCAATTATACAAATAGAAATAACCATATATCTTAGGCTACAAACTTAAGTGGACCAAGGCAACTTGTACAAAACTTGAACTTAAGGCCATTCTTAGGACCTAACAGTTGTGATTCAATAACATATAATTACTAAACACCAGAAAACTAATCTTCATGCTGATCATGGCAGCATACACTAAAAAATGGCATAAAAAAATATTTTAAAATAAGATCAGTGTGAAAAGGTATTTAATAGAAGTAATAGAAGTCCAAAAACAAATTGGAAAAATTACAAAGCGTCTCATATAAGAAAGGTGAAGAAGAAATAAAACCTATGTTAGTGAAAGATTGCTTTAAAGAGAGTGAAGAGGTACTCCGTCAACTCCAAATCTCCAACCAATCATGGTGAAATTACCTCCTTTGATGGACATGCTTTTGATTCTCTCATCATATTTTCTACTTTCTGTTCTATACACAGATGGAAAGTCAATGATAGATGAACAGGGAAAAAAAAATATAATAAAAGCATCATACATAGGGGAAAAAAATAGATCAAGCATGAAAAAAGAGTAAGAATGAAAAAAACCTAGAGAACATTGATTAATAGAACAAATCTAAAGGTCTAAAGCCTTCTTCACAATTGTCTTTGCCAATGATCATAATCATTGTCCATTACCTTATCATTCCACAGTTGCCACATTACAATGAAATTTTCAATGTCAAATATATAAAGTCAATATATATTCCAATCCGGATGCCCACCAAAATCCAAACACAAACAAAGAAACCAAGATATTGAATCAGAAATCTAACAAAAAAGAAAAAGACACTATCCAATATTGATTCAGTCTGCTCTCTACAATGATTGCAAAATTACCCCCAAAAAAAAAATCATCAAAATATCCAATCCAAACCAAAACCAAAGCTAAACAAAAACAAATTAAAACCAAAATACCTTTATCGAAACCATATTTAACCCAAATGCCTCAATCAAAACCCTATAATCAACACAATAAGAAATAGAGAAAGCAAAAATGTAAAGGAAACATTAATGAAAGACATTTCAATTTTTTTTTTTAAAAAACACAGAATACATTAGAAAGCATATAGAAAGCCAAAGGTTATAAATGCCAAGGAAAAACATACAAAGAAAGAGCACCCAAAGAAAGAGCATTACCTCCATTAATTAACTATGCAGTTGAAGTAATAGTATTTGAAGAGGAAAAGCAACCATGGGAAACAATGAACTGGGAATTGTATAAACTACTGGTAGAAAAAATATTTGATTAAGAGAAAAAAAAATTATGCTAACCATGGGTATATTTGATTAAAGTATATTCAAATTAAATATAAGAAAAGAAACTTAGAAATATCTAGTAAAAGTCTTATAAACGAATAGAAAAAAGAATAGAATAACTCATATAAGAAATGTGTAAAAGAATAAGTACCTATTTAGTGACAGATTGTTGTAGAGAGAGAAGCGGCATCCAACAAAGAAAATATGGTTGGCAACGTCGTATGCATATTGTAAAATTAATCACATAATAGCCTAATCACATAACAGTCTAATCCAATAACCTTAATCAAAATCAAATCTAACCCAAATGCCTAAATCGAATCTATAGTATCAAACACCCAAACATAAATCATAATTATGGCGTAATTTTAAAAAGAATAAAGAAAACCTTAAACGGTAACAGTTCCGGCTGCACAACGGTGGTGGCTGCCCAAACCTAACCCTAAATCAAAATCAATTCGATTGAAATAACCAAGCATAAATCATATTTAAACGATATAATTTTAAAACAAAACAAAAATCCTTACCAGTAAAGGTTTCGACGAAGTGACAGAACGGTAGGAAAAATAGTGAAGCGGTTTGCTTAATCAGCCAAATGAGAAGTTTGGATCTTTATCCTTAAAACAATTATACATTCCTTTAAACAAATATACAATCAAACAGAAAACATGACTTTTTAGCACAAACATTAAAGAGGTTTTAGATTTTTTAGTTTCAAATAATAGATGCTCAGAGCAGCAACATTGAGAAATCAACCATTATTGAACGGCAAACATGTTTTTTCCTACGCATATTCAAGGGCTAAACCCCATGATGCCACCCACAATAAAACCGGATTATGATAAATCAAGAAGAAAGCATCAAAATAAAGAGTATAACACATCAAGTAACAAAATGCTGACCTTGGGTATAGGTGCTGCAGAAAAGAAGCGAAACAGAGTGGATGTCAAATTGTCTTTGAGGAAGGTACTATTTGTTTAAGGATGTGGCAATTCAGGGCTTTTATTAAGTGGTGTGAAATGGTTTTTATATCAAGTCAGTACAACTTGTGAAAAATTTAACAATTTCATCACACAACTTGTGTACATGTAAAAGAAACAACACTTAATGAATCATTGTAAAATTCAAATGTAACAAAAAAATTCCTAAACACATATGTATTAGCACTTCAAAATTTGCAATTTGAGCCCATATCTAACCAAATTTTCCTGGACAATATTCAAGTGCATATGAATTAACTTTAGATTAAATTCTCATTCTAAACATAAATCAGCAACTTCAATTTGAGAAGAACAAATTCCAAACCAAGTGAGAATTAAAACTCTAATAGATGATGGGAATAAAGTTGAGAATAATAATGAGTTAGGAGAGAAATAAATTGAATTACTTGAGCAAACAAAGTCTTGAAAGAAATGAGAGGATGAGAGGTACACATCAAAATCTGTGCTGGACATGGGAGAACAACTTGCTGCAAGATTTCGTGAGAAGAGACCTTTGTTTCTTGAAAAGAGAAAGCCAAAAAAGAAAGAAATATATGAAATAAACAAAACACAGAACACAAATTGGAAGCAGAAAGTAAAATGAAAATAAAAAACAATTTGTAGTTTTGGTTTTTAGATGGTTCTAGGTTTTTATGCTTTGAAGTTGTGTACCCAAAACCAAACACAACAATTAATAACAGAAAAACAGAGATTAAAAAAAATAGTAAGCATGTCAAATTAACCATTTAAATTAGGGGAAAAAATGGTGGGAGAAAGAAGAGGTGCCTATCGAAGAAACTGAACATCACTAAAATGTGAGAGATATCATTGAAACGTTTCCTCGATGCACCAAACGAAAAGTGACAATGTTTTGGTGTTTTTAAATGTAAATACAAAATCAACCACTTGTTAACCGAAATATAAATTAAGAACCAGGAAAAGAAAGGGGAAAATTCGTAAACACTTACCTTTAATTTTGGTACTCATTCTAATGCATTTCATACCTCAATCATTGTGATCAGTGAACGTCATAGCCTTTATCGACAACTGCAGGAAAAACTTATTATTATTTTTTTATTATAAAAAAAAAAGCACTCAAATAACTTTACAAAAATGAACAAAGAAAACATAGGAAACCAAAATATATCGAAGAGGTAATGAAATATATATCAATTATTAAAAAAATTAAATTTATTAAAAAAAAAACATAAATAAATGCCATGCATGTAGGCAGATACCCAAAACAAATGCAACCCAAATAGGCAAAACAAAACCTATTCTAATCCAAATTCCTTAGTCAAAATCCAATATAATCAAAATATCACAAAAACCAAAGAACTAAAAGGACTATCCCAGTCTTTTTTCTTTTGATTTGTATCGAAACAATTGTTCCTCTTCCGAACTCTATCTTACGATTTGGGTTTGTGTATTAGAGAGTGGCAGCGAGAAGAAAGACGGGTGAGAGAAGGGATAAGTTATGTATAGCGTATGAGTAAATTATTAAAAAATCTAAATCTAAACCAATCCAACCAAGAAATTCAAACCTAAATTATATTCAATTCCCAGATTTGAAAACGAAAAGGAAAAAAACAAAAACAAAAACAATAACTTTATTGGTGGTGGTAGATTTTCCTCTGATAGTGGCAGATTTTCCTCTCTCCTCAGTCCCCACTCCATGCGTTCTCTGTTTACCGTTCTGCCAAGGTTTTGGGTCTGCAAAATTGTTTTCTAAAACTTTTTGATTTCGTCGCCTCTCTCTACCTCTATGTCTTTCTCCGTGTACTCATCGCCTCGCCCTACTTCATCACCTCTCTATTTCTTTTTCTTTTTTTCCTTTTTTTTGATTTGGATCGCCTCTCTATCTCAAATTCTCTATCGTGGTGTACATCTAAGTTGAACCGGTTAATTTATTTATTTATAATGAGAGGCTTTTAAACCGTTTAATTTTTTTATTTATAATGTGAGGCTTTTAAACAGTGTATAGCATTGCCAACCAATGTAATTTATCGCCTTTTAATTTATACGTGTCAAAATTTTAAAGAGCCTTTTTTCCTAACATGTCAACACCTCATTAAAAGCTTCTGCTTTTATATATTGTATTAGATAGGAAAAACAAAACAAGTTTTGGGGAAAATTTTGGAGGTGGGGAAAATAAAGACACACAAACCAAACTTAAAAACTAAGTTGAGGATACACATGAAGAAAAATATTCTCTCTTTCAATAAATGCAAATTTGACACTATGTGACCCATAAACAGTTGCATGAGTAGAGAAAATATTTGCACATTGATTATCCATCATATCTCTTAAGAAAAAAAATTTCCTACAGTTCAACATAAAAAATAGCATATGCTAAAATGTACAAAAGACTCAAAAATTAATCAATCAATTTTTAAATCAAGTTGAGTACCCAATTTAGCAAAGTGTATGCATGGTATGTGTGAAAACAATGAGAGATATGACTGCAAAACTGCAAGATGGATACAAAAAACAATGCAATGCATGTGAATCCTAAACATAAATGATTCATGAAGAAAAATTTGGTCAAAAACTTAGAAACTGAAAATTTTTCAATTTCAATTGATGCTCGATCGATCAAATACCAATCGAGTCAGGTAGATTCAAACCAAAATTTTAAATCGTAATTTCAATCGGTCGAGCAACAGGTTCGATCAATCGAGAATCTGGAAAAATCAGTTTTTTTAAAAACAGAGCATTCTAATGCAGAAACTCCTCAAAGCACATTGTATTATGAATAAAATGCATGAGTATGAGATGAAAAGTTTTTAAAAAACACTTGAATTCAACCCAAATCTTCCAAAAAATAAGATTTTCAATCTATTTGTCCTCAAATCTCAAACTTTAAACACATTTAGCACCAAAATCAAGGAATTTTCAATCTTGGATGGCCAAAACAAAATTACACATAATAACATGTACAAAGTTTAGCAAAGAGTAACTTGTGTAGTATGTGCAACTAGCAAGAGCTTGAGATACATGAGGTGATATGTGAATAGTAATCAAGCACAAATTCTACAAAATTCATCACATAGAATTTGAAAGAGACTATCACCTAAAGAGTTACAGCATATAACTCTCATATCTCCTAGAAAACAAGCTTACAATCATGTAAGTTTCTTGATTTGCCTCATATTGTACACACCAATTTTTATTTGATTAGAAACTTATTAAAATAGCCGGGATAATGTATACACCAATTTTATTTGTTTGATTTAACATTAAGTCCAATAATGTACACACCAATTTTAACATTTAAACAGGGGCTAACCCTTATGTTCTTTTTGTACATGTGCTACACTTTCTCAAGCAAAAAATCTTATGATATGCACTAAAATGTTCATAATTGGCTAGTAAACAGTGGTGAGATGGTTATTTATGCCTTTCTCCAAAGGTTCAAGTCTAACAGTCAAAAACATGTGACTTCAAGATCAAGACAAAGTGATCAAAAACTATAAACATCTCCCACACAACATGCACTACAAAGCTCAAACTAGTAAAGTGCAATAAAAGAATCTCATCTAAGCTAAACAAGGTACATAAACACGTTATGTGAAGATATTTGTTTTTAGACCCCTTAAAACACAACTGAATTAACCTAGTAAATTAGCCAAGCGATTACTTAGTTCAAGTTTCATATCTAGGTTAACACAATCACATAATCATATCATGCAAAGCAGCGGAAATATAAATAACATAATGATATGATGACCCAGGAAACCACACCGGTAAAAACCTGGGGAAGATATAACCTAGCTATCCTTAAGGTAAACCTAAATCCACTATGAAAGAATTGAAGTTTTACAATAGCGACTTAGACCACTAACATCCTATTGCTACCCACCAGTAGCAATTTACTGACATGACCACGTGCAAGCTTTGAGATCACGGACTCCTTCTTTCTTGGATTCTCTAGCAAATACAAGTACACCTACTTGTGTATCTTTAAGCTCTTTAGTGCAGCAACTGAATGATCATCAAGTTCTTGAACGAATCTCCTCTTGATAACCCTAAACTTATGTAAAGGAAAGCTCCTCACAGATCTCACAAGAGATTTACATAAACCGCAATATGAGCAACCTCTAAAACGTGGTTAGGGTTTGCCTTATATACCTATGGCAAAAACATAAAACAATAAACGTTTTAATGAACTAGGGCTGAGTTGGAATTTTGTAGAAAAACGCATTCTGCCCGATTTTCGATCGATCGAGCCTAAGCTTCAATCGATCGAGCCAGGCCGAAATGCACTATCAATTCTGCATCAGCTCGAATCCAACTTTACATAAAAGACACAACTTTAAGCAAGTCTAAACAAGACTAAACAACCTATTTTGATCATGGTTTGCCAACAATACACATTAGAATTCTAAATATATTAGTTCCTAAGTCTTTAGAACCTAACAAAAGATAATATGGCCAATCCTTGATTATAAATCCAAGATGTGAAACACAAAACACAAAAATCTTTTTGGTAAAAAAAATTATGACCAAAAATAAAAAGCACACATTATGCTAAATGAACAATGTAAATGCAATGCATGACAGTGCTTAACTAAGCTATAAAGGGTACACAAACAAGAAATATCAATTTTTTAATTAATCCTTCAGTACATGTACAAATTAGTACATACTCACACAAAATCAGAAATAACTTAGCACTTATATAACACATACTATTCAAGTTTCTCCACAAAGTCAAGCATGTTCTAAATCAAGAGAGAGATATCATAATTCATGTAATCCTCAAGAAAAATAAAACAAGACTTAAAAAAAATATTTTTGTCTTTTTGAAAATTTTCAATGTTTTTGGATTTTTTTTTTAATTAAAAAAACTAAAAAATAAAAGAACTAAAAACAAAAACAAAACATGTCCACAAACAATTGAAAGAATTAAATCAGGGATAAGTAAACAACACTCACCTTAGAGAATCTTTTCTCACCCATATAGCACGAGTCTTCAACTTTGTAGGTGAAAATCCATGTGAAGCAGAGTGTATTTGAGGGATTGCACCAATCTTCTAAGAAAGACTAAAATCCTGCAAATTCCTTTCACAAGCCAACAACCTCAAATTTTTCAGATCAAGGTTAACACAATCATATAATCATTAATCATATCAATGTAAAGTGCAGAATATGAAGAACACAAAGATATGATGACCTAGGAAACCACACCAGTAAAAACCTGGGGATGATTTAACCTAGTTATCTTTAAGGTAAAAAGCAAAACCACTATGAAAGAATTAAAGTTTGACAATAGCAACTTAGACCACTAACATCCTTAGACCACAGACTACCTCTTTCTTTGGCCTTTGCAAAACACAAATACCCATGTTTGTGACTTTGAGATCCCACTCAAAGGTTTAGCAACACAAACTCTTCTAGTTGTGACTCCAAGACCACCCTTGAAGGTTTAGATCATTAGCACCTTTAATGACTAGAGAAGGCGGCAACTTCTACCACACTGGATTTTGAGATTCTTCAAGTAATAACACCAGTAGAAAATATGAGAGAGCTTTTTAGGTACAAAACCCTAAATACAAAAGAGGCACCCTCTTCTCTCTCTGAAAAGCCACATAAAAACGTGCTGAGGGTTTCATTTATATACTGGGAGAAGTAAATCTGAAACCATAATCCTTAATGGGCTTGGGCTGAGTTGGAAAATTATACAGAAAAATAATCTGCACGGCTTTCGATCGATCGAGTCTAATTCTCGATCGATCGAGTCAGACCAAATTGTACAATGAATTCTACAGCAGCTCGATTCCAACTTTACATAAAACACATACTTTGAGCAAGTCTAAAACAAAACTAAAAACTTGTTTTGATCATGGTTTGCCAACAATACAAATTAGAGTTCTAATACATAAGTTCCTAAGTACTTAGAACCTAATAAATGCTAATCTCAAGTTTCTAATTTTTTGGGAGGCGACATTGTTGAGTTATAAATTGAGACTGGTAAATTAATTTAATTACTTAAGTTGATTAATTCTCCAAATTACATGCAAATATTGTGGAGGCACAATCAAATCTCCAAATTAAATTAAGTGCAGTGAAAAATAAATTTAACATGACGATTTGATCACGAGGGGAAAAATCTTCATAGACAAAAACCCCATCTGGTAAATTTCAAGTCACCACTTCCAAAGAATCCACTAATCAAGAAAACAAGTATTACAAGTATAAAGAATCTTACCCCACTCACGTATCCCAAAATACCAACCTATAGTTAAACATTTGCTCCAATACCCAATTAGACTTGTTTTTGTAAAGATTTCTCATTTGCACAAATTCCAGTATGTGACTAACTCCATAGCAACCCTTTTGATTGTTGTAGTTGATTTGCAACAGTTTCACACTGAACACCAGCAAAATATTTAATTGTTGGTGTCAGAGACTTTGCTTGGTACAAAACCTAAAGGTGCACAAGAATCGTAGCAAGATTGCTTTCTTCTATTTTCTGAACTCACAGGTTCAATAAGTGAAGGATACGGTTTCAATATGAAAATCTTATGAAGCATTAAGGTTTTTTGTTTCTACAACCTTATTAATAGGAGCTTAATCGGTCTTTTAATGGGCTCTCCTACTAGGTTACACAAACCTACAAACAAAAGCCACTTAGAATAAAATGTTGCAAACTGTATTAGAAATCCCGTAACTCAATAGATTGAGAGGTATCAAGTCAGGTATTGAGCCTCATTAAGTCTCGATAGATCGACAAGTATCAAGGAGGTATTGAGACCTATAGATTTAGTTTTTCTTAAGCAGTCTTGTGTCTTCAATAATACCACACGTTACCACTTGTAAAAGTACTTCTTGATGTTCTTGAACACACTAGAACTAAGACTCAAACACAAGTAAAGCACATTTTGTCATAAGATATGTCAATTAAATTAAAATATGACCCTTACAAACACAAAACTCATTGATTTTATTAGGGTTGAAAGATTTGGATTGACTATCGACTCTTATTCAGTGAATCTTGTAAATTGCATGAAGGACAAAGAAAAATAATTTTAAGTTGCTCAATTGATGATATGGAAATTTGAAAAGAAGACTACACTATTGAAGTATTCAAAATATTTATTTGTTTGGCATGGAAGACTTTAGATTTTCAATATCTTGAGGAGAGTGTTCTTTCAAGTGGAAGTGTCTGATGTAGGATAAAATCTACAATTTAATTTTTATTATTTATTGATTTTAGTTTTATTTAAATGTAATTTTTGAAATTTTAGGTTTAGGGTTATTATTTTCTTGATTTTAGATGCTTTTAATGTTTTTAGTCAAATTATGGTAGGGTAATATCAATTATGATCTATTTTAGAATAGTTTTACATGCTAATCAAGTTTTATGAAGTCTTTAAATAAGCCCCAAAGCCTGTAAATCAAAATATAATAGTTGAAATTTCAGTTTAATAAAATTTCATATTTTTTGGTAGATTCTAGACCCTGTCTTTCTGGATTAGATCATTTATCATGAAGCGAACGTGATTTTTTTTTTTTTTTTTTTTTTTTTTGTAATTTTCGTCATGCATCATCTTTGAACCCACCTAGTGGCAGAGCTAGGGGGTGTACCCCTTGAGTTTTTATTAATTCCTCCCAAAATTCATTTTTCCGGTCTCTCTAAAATTTTAAAATGCAAAGAACCTTTAAAAATAGCACTTAACCTATTATTTTGCCTCTAATCTCTCAAAATTCAATTAGAGAGACAGCTTTAACAAATTCCACATCACCAACAAAAAAAAAAAAAAAAAAAGTAAACCCAAATATATTTAGATCTCATGCTCAATGTAAATCAAGACCTTCCTAAAAAGGGAAAAAAAATTAAAAACAATCTCAATATTTCACTCAAAAACTATCCTCACACCGCTGAAAGCATGCTGCAACCGTGCAAAATTGTTCTAGTCTTGTTGTGTGGCTCAATTCTTTGTCTAAGTCCTTGTTGTATGTTCAAACCATCTCCGACTTTGTACAAATCCACCCCTTGGCCTTGTCATCTATTAAGCTTCTCTCTCTCTCTCTCTCTGTTGAGAATATATGTGCAGTGAGTACTAAGAATATATTTGATTGTAGTTGATGATAATATCTAAGTTCATGTTATAAGTTAGAGGCTTATAGTTAGCTTGCACACTACTAACTTAAGAAATTTATAAAATATAAATACCTCCATGCAATAATTATACATGCATGTAAGGGTGTGCATGGGTTAGGTTGGATTGGGTTAAGAGGATTTTTTTACCCAACCTACAATGGTGGGTTAAAAAAAATTCAACCCAATCCAGCCTATCACATAAGTTCAACCTAACCCAACTCAACCCACATGGGTCAGGTTGGGTCAAGTTGAACCCATGGGTTGGACAAATTTTTTTATTACTATTATTATTAAATTAAGCAAAAAAAATATAAATATAAATATATTAAAAAAAAACCCAAAGATTAGTATCAATGTAACTCCTTAAAGGCAAACAACACTAATGACTAAACAACAATAGTAATTTACTAGAGTTTGTGTGAACTAATTGGCTTTTATATAGGACAGAAAAAGCTGATTATTTAAAAATTTTATTAATTATTGCAAGGTTGAATTTAATCAACCATTTCTTTGGATTTATTCCGTGCCAATTTGCTTGTAATTCAGCATTTAGAAACCTTGTATTTTGGCGGGAATCATGAAAAGGTAGTGTGTGAAAGAGTGTGAAGAAAAGCTCAAGAGTGTGCACCTCAGCAGGGCCTCGCGACTGGATCTCATGGCTGGCAAGTTGCCAAAGCTGGCACATGTGTGAAGCATGCAAAGGAGCTGAAGAGTCACGCCAATTGTTGCACTACAGGAAAAAAGTCTCAAGCTAGCCAGGCAGTTAGCTCGTGACTTAAACTTGCGACTCAATCTAGTCGCGAGGTCAAGTCGCCAGACCACTCTGTTTGGGAAAAACTGACATTTCGCATTCCAAACACACTCCAATATAAATACCCCTTATACCCATATATTGTAGAGAGCTTCCAAAGAGAATTTTGAAAGAGAAACCCTAGAGAAAAACAAGACTGACTCATCCACAATCTTCATCCTTTGATTCTCCAAATTCCTCTACTCTCACCCTCTCCATTGTTACATCCTTGAAAGGTACATTAGCGAAAACCTTTTCTCACTATACCCATATCTGTGAGAAGGCTATTTGATACTTGGGAAGCAGTTAGGAAGGGACCAATTGATATTGGTTAATGCTATGGGCTATAGCAAAATCTAGTAAGCTAAAGAAGACAAAGGTTCGGCGTAACCTCGTTTGAGCAAGAAGCTTGGAGGGCTTAGGTACACTGGGTAGATTAGGCTTGGAGGGTCTTCTGCTGTTCATGTATCCCAACTTCATTCTTTAGTGGATTATTGATCGCTTGGAGGGCAACGGAGAGGTTTTAAGCCGAGGACTTCGGTTTCCTCTTCGATAACACATCGCTGTGTTGTCTTTGTGTTTGCATCTCTTTACCCTCAATCCTTGCCATTTAATTTTTGTTGTGGTTGTGATTTTATTTGGTTTAGATTGGTTAATGCTATGGGCTATAGCGAAATCCGGTAAGCTAACGAAGACAAAATTCGGCGTAACCTCGTTGGAACAAGAAACTTGGAGGGCTTAGGTACACTGAGTAGATTAGGCTTGGAGGGTCTTCTACTGTTCATGTATCCCAACTTCATTCTTTAGTGGATTATTGACCGCTTGGAGGGCGGTAGAGAGGTTTTATGCTGAGGACTTCGATTTCCTCTTCGATAACACATCGCTGTGTTATCTTTGTGTCTGCATCTTTCTTCCCTCAATCTTTGCCATTTAATTTCTATTGTGGTTGCGATTTTATTTGGTTTAGATTGTTTTATCAATTCTGTTTTAGCTTATATTCATATTCTGCACATACATTGTTTGATAATAAGCTTGAATTGGTAATTTGTAAATTGGGGGTTTGAATGTTCAAGGTGTTTTATACACTATTTGAAGTTTTAATTGGTATCAGAGCGAGTGCACTAGCTGTGGTTTAATTACCTTAGTGCGATCCTTGACCTCATTTGTGATGGACCGGTCTCAATCTTTAAATGCTCCACCATACTTTGATGGTAGCAACTATGCATTTTGGAAAGTCAGGATGAGTGCATTTTTGTGTTCAAAGGATGAAACTATTTGGGATGCAGTGGATATTGGATGGACTAGGCCGGAGGCTGCCAAATCCACGTGGGATAAGGCAACCCTCGCGACATCTGATGCAAATAGCAAAGCACTTAACGCTATTTTTTGTAGTGTATCTCCAGATGAGTTCCATAGGATATCTCACATTTCTATTGCCAATGAGGCATGACAAATATTGGAGACCACGTATGAAGGAACGAAGAAAGTGAAAGAAACTAAGTTACAATTGTTAACCACTCGGTTTGAGAAGTTAAAAATGAGTGAGGACAAGTCATTTGACTCTTTCTATAGCAAGCTGAATGAGGTGGTCATTGGCAAGTTCAATTTGGGTGAGAAAATGAAGGACTCAAAGATAGTAAGAAAAATTCTTCGATCATTGCCGGAGAGCTTCCGTGCAAAAGTTATAGCAATTGAAGAGAGTAAGGACCTTGATGATATAAAAGTTCAAGAACAAATTAGTTCACTTCAAACTTATGAGCTGTCATTGCCATCATAAAGGAAGACCAAATCTCTTGCTCTTAAGACAATGAATGAGAGGATAGAATCTCACGACTCATCGGATGAGGATGTTGTTGATAAAGATGTGGCATATCTTGTGAAGAATTTCTGAAAGTTCTTGAAGTTCAAGAAAAATGGAAAGTTTGTTGAGAAGGGAAAATTCCCAAATTTCGGAAAGGAGAAAAAGGATTTCAAGGGGAAAGATGGGAAGGACTCTCAATCCTCTTGTGGAATCACGTGCTTCAAATGCAACGGACATGGACATTTCAAGAAAGAGTGTCCCAATTATTTGAAAGCAAAGGGCAAGGTGTATGCCACTACCCTTAGTGATTCAGATTCCTCTAGTTTAGATTCAGATGAAAGCTATGATGGAGAGGGAAATTTCTTTGCTTTCATGACCATTGATCATGTAGAATCTTCGGATGATTTGAGTGTGCTAGTGGAAGAGCTTGGTAAGCACACTGAATTGGAGTCAATTGGGATAGTGGAGGATGATGATAAGGATGATGACGGAACAGTGGAACTGCAAGAGACCTACAATTCCCTCCTTGAGAAGACCGGTGAATGTGCAAAAGTGGCTAAGGTAGCCATTAAAAAGATGAAGAGAGCAGAGGAAGACTATAGAAGTCTTCTAGTGTGATTCAAGGAGACCAAATGTGAAATGGAGACGCTGAATGGAGAGCTGACCGAAGCCTACTCAAAGATAAAAATTTTTGAGCATGAGGTGGTTCAAGCCAATGCTAAAGTAGCCAAGAAGCTTGATGAAGTACTTGCTCATCAAAAGCCATTCTCTGATAAAAGCAAATTGGGATACACTGGTGAGAGTAGTTCAAATGTCAAAATGACCAAAGATATGAAGTTTGTGAAAGTTAAAGAACCGATGATAGCTACCACAAATGCTGAGAAAGTGAAGCCGGAGAAGAAGAAGAATGTGACTGACCAAAGGTTTATGACTAAGCCTCCTAAACAATCAGTAGTCAAACCTAAGGGTAATGGGAAATCACACCCAAAGTCACAAAAAGGTTTGAGAACTCAACATTTATGCCATCACTGTGGAATTCAAAGTCACACCAGACCCAATTGTCATAAGCTGCAAGCATTGAAGAATTCAGGTGCTCAAAGGTCAAAAGGACCAAGAAATGACAAAAGGAATTGGGTTGTTCAGCAATCAAGAGGTCGAGATGGTGATTCCGGAGTGATGGATGTAATGAAGATGATTGATGCATTCACCACCTATTTGGCAAGCTTCAATAGAAGGTTTGAAAGCCCTAACTCTCATACCCAATCCTATAGGGATATCACCCCAAACGCATATGACGTGTGGGTGAAGAAGGATACTCATGCATAAGCATTACAACATGTCCATGCATCAATACTTCCTATGTTTTGTGACTATGCTTGGTTGTGTGCTTTTTGCTAGCTTGAGTTGAAAATTGTTTGTTTTTTTTTTCTACCTTAAATGTTTTTACATTGTTATTTTTGATCAATCTTATGTTGTTAAAAATCCAAAAACACATAAAAAGTAGAAATCCAAAATTTTGACCGACATTGTTGTGTTTTGTCATAAGCATGTTTGGCCTTGTACCTTTGTACAAATGGCCTTGTGCATTTACGAGCGTAGCTTGTTCTCTATGCACTCATATCATTGTGGGAGAAATCTTGACATCTATGTGATTGTTGTAAATAGATCTTCAAACTCGTTATGAATGATTAGTCAATGGTTTTGATGATCTTGAGACATGCATAGATTTGTGCCTATATATCTTCCCACTCTTTTATTTTATTGGTTTTGCTTAATGAGCTCAACAAATGTAAATCTCCAAATGAAAAGAGATAATGAGCTACAAAAGCTTGTCACACATACTAGTATTTGACTAGGAAAAAGGGAAAACGACTTAAAATAAAATGTATGATGCCCTAAAAGCCAAAGGCTTGCTCATCAAATTGAAATATTTAAAATTTCAAGCATCGATCTCAAAATGAGATGTATTGATTCAAAAAGATCAAATGTTATGATGTGAATGGAGCCAAATGAAAAGCTTCTATATTATGTAATCAAGTCTATGTAAGAGGTCATATATGCACATTTCTATAATTGAGATGGGTCACTTTACCTCGTACTAATTGTGTATGACTTGGTTGAATTATTCATTGAAACTTCACATTAGACTAAGGACTATCTCAATTTTGGTACCCACACACATCACACAAGTTTATGTTCAATGAATGTCATATTCATTTGTGTGATTGTACTTGTTTAAATGTGTTTCACATGCTCAATTTTTGTTGATCAAACACAAAAATATTTTTGAGTGTTTTAGTTGTTTTTGGAAAGTATTTTGTTTTTGCAAAATTTTCAAAAATTTCAAAAACTGTGTTACCCTGTTCTGGCAACTTGGTTGCGGGTAAACCCAGTCGCATGCCCCCAATCGCGAGCTTACTTAGTAGGTTTACGCAACTCTCTGGCGGGTCAAGGCTCTAGTCGTGAAAAAGGCTTAGAAAATTTTCAAAAAATCTGGGTTTTTAGACTTCTCACGACTCAGTTTGGCAACTTGTTCACGAGTGGAAGCTTCAGTTGCGAGCTTACTCAGAAGTTTTCACATCTCCCTCACGACTTCCTCGCGGGTGGAACTTCCAGTCGCGAAAAATACTTAGACAAATTTTTCAAAAATTTTGTCTCAGGTGTCTCGCGACTTGTCCTGGCAACTTGTACGCGACTTGGTACAGTCACGAAAAACGCGTGTTTTGCGCTTTTTGGATAGTTTTTAAAAATTTTTAGTTTTTCCCTCGAACTTTTGTGACTGGTCATTGTCTTTCCCATTTATACGTATCTCAAACTCACCGTGTCACTCTTGAAAAACCTCCATTTTTTCTTCATTTCAACTTCAATCTTTAAGAAAAAGGTATGGGTTTTCTTATTCTCACTAAATATTTCATGTTTATTGTCTTGTTTTCTTGGATTTGTGTGTTGTTGTTAAGATTTGAGTTATATGTTGCTCGGATATGGGTTGGGTTCATGTTTATTGAGTTTGGGTGTTTAGGTGTTTGGGTTTTATTGAGTTTGATTTTAGGGTGCTAGATATTCTTAATATCATTTTCATCCTTGAGTTTGTCTTCTGATCTGTCTTGTGTTGAGCATATCATGCACATTAAAATATGTCTTATAGACATGTGCTTAAATTTTAGGGATTTTGTGATTCTCGCTGTTTGTGAGTGTCTTTGGTTCACTATGGTTACTTAGTGCATATTAGTTTATGTGTTTGGCTGTGTACCCTAGGTTGTTCTTGTTGTGTTTTAGTGCACACTGTCACACTGTGTTATGCTTAAGAGTTGGTGATAAACATGTATTGTGTTCTTCTGTTTTGGGTTAGCTCATTTCATGTTGATTCTGAACTGAATATAGACTGATTGTTGGACATTATTCTTTGTTCTTTTCAGTACTACTAACCTGTTACTAATTTTTGAGTTTTCATCTATTGTGCTCTGTTTTTATGGGCTTTGTTGCTGTGGTTTTGCAAATGACTCCTACAAAGAAGAAGACTACTACCAAGAAGGGTGACAAGAGGTTGAAGATGGATAATACAAAGTTCAGGTCTTCCCAACATTTTGAGAGGTACACTCAGTTCTACTTGAAGGCACCTATCATCCAGGAGAGATTTATGGATTTGGTAGATTTGAGGGACACATTCATTCCTAGTTGCCTTTAGGACAGGGGTTGGAACAAGCTACTGAGTGATCTTCCTGGAGTATGTGAACCTTTAATTAGGGAGTTCTATGCTAATGCTGTGTTAAGAGAGGATGAAATCAACTGCTGGATTCGAGGACATGAGTTTACCATAGATTTGGATGATATTGATGAGGTGCTGGGGTTTGAGGATTTGGAGCATGATTTCACACTACAAGGATAGGATGCTATCTATAGAAACCATCCAAACTCATATTGGTGGAGTTAGAGAGGGGAGATGCATCAACACCACTGCCTTTGTAGCTGATATGAGATGCCTCACTGTGATCATGATGTTCACTCTATACCCAGTGAAGAAGTTTACCACAATCAACAATTTTAACGCCATTTTCCTCATGGAGCTCAAGGAGAACACTTACATTGATAATCTTCTCCATTATTGCTAATGAGACAAGAACAACTGCAAGAGCAAAGCTGATTTTCCCTAGTCTACTTATAAGGATCTTTAGAGTAAAGTGTGTGGAAATCCCTCAAGATATCAGCCTAACGTCTACACCCTTAACCATTAACAATCTAACCATTACAAGGATAAGACTTCGTCTTCCAGGTGATGAAAAGGAGGGTAATCAAGAAGAAGGTGAACCAATGGAGACTGAGACAAAGGCTGAAGGACAACCCTCAAGCTCAAGAGGTTGTGGCAAGAGGAGCAGAGCTTCATCTTCATTTGCAGTACCTTCAAATGCATTCCAGATCATCCTTGAGAGAATTGATGGGCTCAAAGATGTCCAAAATGAGCAATCTAATAGGCTGGCTACTCTCCAAGATCAGATGAACATACTTTCAGCAAAGTTTGATAGTTTCACCACCCAGCAGTAACCCTTTGGCCATTCCGATAAAAAAGGGAGAGAATTTTGGAGGATAGCTCTTGAGGGGGAGTGCCATTTTGAGGGGTAGCATTCCAAAAACTTAATTTCAGCAATGTTTGCTTTATGTTATTTATGTGTTTTGGAGTTGGTGTTATGTTTTGGATAATTTTTTTTGGGTTTGCTACATACTATGTTAAACACTTTGGTTTATCTCTTAGTTTAAACTCATGGATGTTTTTAGTACTTTTGAAATTTGTGGTACATTGTTTTATATATATAAGTTTATATTCAGTTTAAGTTTACTGTGTTTTGTACGCATGCTTTGTAGCTTAGTACTTGTTGATAAATGTTATGCATTTTCTTTAAGTACATCACTCTCGTGCCCTTTGTTGGATTTTATATCCTTGATGCAATTACTTTGAGTTGTTGTATTGATTGAGTGTTGGACATGCAAATGATACTTTGCATTGAGCTTATTAGCTTGCATATTCGGATGTTCATTCCTTATGTGAATGAGCATTGTGGTCACTATTTATAGTGATTGTTCCTTTTTGGTCATGCCATGCTTTATTGCTTTAATCTATAGTGCTTGATCGCATTGTGCTTGCTTCATATGCATAACAAGTTTTCTGCATACAATGATCATATTGTGTTATTTTTCAGAAGATACTTTTTCTTATGGTTCAAGAGCTACACAAATTCTACAGTTAGTTGCGAATGAGTTTTGTTCAGTTGTTCCCAACTCACATGTTAAGTCTAGAGTTTGTTTTAGGGTTTTGTCACGGAATAGCCAAAGAGGGAGATTGTAAGGTTGAATTTAATCAATCATTTTGTTGGCTTTATTCCGTGCCAATTTACTTGTAATTCATCATTTAGAAACCCTATACTTAGGTGGGAATCATGTAAGGGTAGTGTGTGAGAAAGTGTGAAGAAAAGCTCAAGAGTGCGCAACTCAGCAAGGCCTCATGACTGGATCTCGCAACTGGCTCGCGGCTGGCAAGTCACCAAAGCTAGCACACGTGTGAAGCATTCAGAGGAGCTGAAGAGTCACGCCAGCTGTTGCACTATAGGAAAAAAGTCCCAGGCTGGCTAGGCAGTTATCTCGCGACTTGAACTCGGGACTCAGTCCAGTTGTGAGGTAAAGTCGCTAGACCACTATGTTTGGGAAAAACTGACCTTTCGCATTCCAAACACACTCTAGTATAAGTACCTTATACCCACGTATTGTAGAGAGCTTCCAGAGAGAATTTTGAGAGAGAAACCCTAGAGAAAAACAAGATTGACTCATCCACAATCTTCATCCTTTGATTCTCCAAATTCCTCTACTCTCACCCTCTCCATTGTTACATCCTTGAAAGGTACATTAGCCAAAACCTTTTCTCACCAAACCTATATCTGTGAAAAGGCTATTTGGTGCTTGGGAAGTAGTTAGGAATGGACCAATTGATATTGGCTGATACTATGGGCTATAGCGAAATCCGGTAAGCTAAAGAAGACAAAGGTTCGGCATAACCTCATTGGAGTGAGAAGCTTGGAGGGCTTAGGTACACTGGGTAGATTAGGCTTGGAGGGTCTTCTGTAGTTCATGTATCCCAACTTCATTCTTTAATGGATTATTGACCGCTTGGAGGGCGGCGGAGAGTTTTTACGTCGAGGACTTCGGTTTCCTCTTCGATAACACATCGCTATGTTGTCTTTGTGTTTGCATTTCTCTTCCCTCAATCTTTGCCATTTAATTTCTGTTGTGGTTGTGATTTTATTTGGTTTAGATTATTTTATCAATTCTGTTTTAACTTATATTCATATTTCGCACATACATTGTTTGATAATAAACTTGAATTGGTAATTTGTAAATTGGGGGTTTAAACGTTCAAGGTGTTTTATACACTATTTGAACTTTCAATTATATAATATATTTTAAATATATATTAAATATATGGGTGGGTCGGGTCAAGTTTGGAATTTTATGACCAGAACCCAATCTAACCCGCTATCAAAAAAATTTTTGTAACCCAACCCAACCCGCAAGCTCTAAAAACTAACCCAACCTAGCAAGTTGGGTTGGGTCGAGTCAAGTCAAATTTGGCGTGTTAACTACACACCCCTACATGTATAATTGTCACATGGAGGTACTTTTATAATTTTTTTAGGGTTTTTTTTTTTTTTTTTTTTGATGGTATACATTATACAGTTTATTCACTTTATCGTTTACACTTTCTTCAAAGAATATATAATTAGATTAAAAATTTTAAATTTATGTTTTTGTAGTGTGAGTCAATTTATGAGGAAACCATTCACCATTGTTGTATATTTTAAGAGAAAATTTGTTTAAAATTAGATGTTACTACTCAATATAAAAGTCGGGATTACAAACAATAAATTTTTGAACGATAGGTTTATCACGTCAATCAAAAAAGATTTTTAAATTTTTGAGTTCAAAGTCATTTTTAGCATGAAAGAATGTAGAGCACAATATTGTTGAGTTAAAGTGTGTGTATATATATATATAATTTAAAACCTCATCTAAATCATATACTATATAATAAAAGTTAGGTTTAGAAGCTGTGGTTGTGCCAAGTAGTTACACTAAATTGCAGAAATTTTTTTAGAATTTTAAAAAAATAAATATAATTTTTTATACTTGTCTTCTTCTTCTATAATTTCTAAACTAATAAAAATCTTAATTTGTTTACAATCCAAACTCTTCATCTAATCCTTTTATTATTATAATTTATAAGTTGATAAATTTTTTTAATTTGATTACAATTCAAACTCTTCATCTAATCCTTTTTTTTTAAATTTAAATTATATCACTACATGTATAAAAAAAATTAAAATAATAATTTAAAAAAAAAAAAAAAAAAAAAACAACAACAACAACAACAACATAGTACACATAAAAAAACAAAAAACAATAACAATCTTCATATATTCCTTTTTTTAAAAAAAAAAATTATATTACTTCCTAAATAAATAAAAAAACAACAACAACAACATAATATCATTAAAAAAAACAATAACGTATACAACAGCAAAATCTTTCTCTTCACATGTGACTTTTATTTTTTTGACAATTAGTGTTCATACCAATTTACTAAAAATGTTTTTGAATAAAGTTTAAAAAAAAATGTAAATAAGGTAATAAGTATTTGAGTTTAAAGTAAACACCTTCTATTTCTTCTCAAAAAAAAAAAGTATCTATATATAATAAACTTTTTTTCTTCTTAAAAAAAAAATGTTTGTTTGTTTTTTTTTTTTTTTTTTTTTTGGGGTTATAAAAGAAAATTTTCCTTTTTTCCTTTAAAAAAATGTTTTTTTTCTTTCTATTCATATGAATTCCACTTTTTATGGGATAGAAACAAACAAATTGATTAGAAATCTTAATTTCAATAGGATTTAAATTCTATATCAAATGAAACTCTATCTATATATTACTCCATATATATATATATATATATATATCCTTTTTGAAGTCAAGTTTATTCCAATATGTGAATGCCTAAATCCCATGACAGGTATATACATTCTTTTTTCATTATTATTTTTTCATTTTGTTTAAGCTATTTTTATTTAACTTCAAAAAAATTAATAAAAACTTCTCACATACGTTTTAACCTGGTTCATAATATTGAACTTTTGTACTCATTTATTCTCTTCTACAATAATTGAGTCAGGTTTTAGTTACATACTCACACTTTCATCTCTCAAAGTGATAAAGAAAACAAACAGGTTTATTCTTCTTTTTTTTTCTAAATTTATATCTTAATTTATAATTTGTGTTAATTTCTTAATTTTAAATTATGAATAAGTTTTATTATATTCTTTATATTGAATGTACATTATTGTTTATAGGTTTTTGGTTATGTTATATTCTTGGGAAAAATAAAATAAAATAAAATAAAAGAGTTTATATAAATTGGCAACATAGCTAAATAGATAAGTTTAAGAAATGTTTACTAATAATAGTTTTATAGTAACTTTTTATTAACATGATTAAAAAAAATTTGAATAGAGAGATAATTTATTAACATGATTTAAACTCTACTAAAACTTTTTTAAGGGATTGGTTTAAAAAAATTTCAAAGTAATTTTCTAATTATTAACTACTATGCGCTAACTTCTAACTACCAAAGCCCACAATTGAAATACTAATCCGTATGAGATATATTAGCTATTATATATTATATGTTGAATTTTTTTTTTTCCCAAAAGAAATGTTTCTCTCTCTCTCTCCTTGCAAAACAAAGGGATTATAACAAGAATTAACTAAATAGGGCTACAACTACACCTCTTTTCTACAATAAATGTTAAATTCATATCATTTTTCATGCATATACACATGCTACACAAAGAGATTATAATAAGAATTAGTCAGACAAGGGTAAGACTACACCACCTATTTTCTATAATAAATGTTACATTCAGATTATTTATCATACGTATACACGCACATGTAGCGTGCAACACACTTGACTTAAACTTGGTAGGGTGAAACTTACTCAAGTTTTAGTGTCTTCTTCCATACTTTCAAGGACAAAAATTAAATTCTCATGTGAGTCTCTCTCTACTTCAAATAATTTAAATGTTTAATAATTTAGATTGTTCTTAATTATTGAATTGAGGTTTCACTTAAACATGATTTCAATTATTGTTTTGGATAGTTTTTAACTATTAAATTCAAGGGTTTTCCATTTAAATATATGTGATTAATTGAGTCTTAAAGTTCAATGTATTATTGAAAATCATTCTATATATATATATATATATATATATTTTAGGTACCTCTACCATCTTCCAATCAATTATATACATATATATATGTGTGTGTGTGTGTGTGTGTGTGTGCATTTTATGATACCTTAGTCTTACACAACATGCATTCATTATGTAACTTAAAAGTAAAATATTCATTTATTTTTATTATTTATTTTAAGTAAATTAATAAAAAAATTATTTATATATGAATTTTGACTAAGCTATGCATCACACAGGCATAATGCTAGTATACTGTAAAACCGATAACATTTGACTATTTGTTGACCTTATATTTTGCCACATAAACTTTGATAGTCCCACAATTTTATACATAATTTTTTAATTTATTTATTTATTAGTTTTTTTGACATTATGTAGGTCTAAAGGAAATTCAGCTAGTAAGTAGTAATATATAAATCTCTTAAACCTAAACCTAAACCTGTACGTAAGGAGTAAGGCAATGCAGAAATCAAACATCAAAGTGAGGGGAAAAACTCCTTCAATTCGACATGGCCTTTTCTCCATGAAATTTTCTTTTTTCAATCACCAAGTTTCAATGTCTCTATAATTTTCTCTTTTTTAATCATTGTTTTTCATATTCATGATGATGGGGTTGGCCTCTCTTCACAAAGATACTGATTTTTGTGATTATGTGAAAAGGACTTTGAGTGTTCTTGTGATCAATTGTTTGGTGCTTGAGTTTGAAATTTTTTATATTTTGTTTGTTTTGCTTCTATTTCATAAACATTGCCTACCAAAATCTGTTTTGTATTTTTCAATGACTTCTTTGGGTTGCCTTTTTAGTGGGTCTATTGAGTGGACTCATAATCTCAATGATTTTCTATAGATTATGCTATCTTGCTGTGTTTTCTTTATCTTTTGTAGCATGCAATTTATCCAAATTTGGGCAGTTCCGCCTCTTTCTTTGGTGTTTATGATGGTCATAGAGGTTAGCATATGGCTTTTATTTATTTTTCCATATTTTCCTTCCATTTCATTACAAATTTCTTCCAATTAAAGTTCCTTTTCGAATTAAAGTTTTTGTCCTTTTCTTGTTGGTGTTGGCATCTTTTTGGGAATTAATACATTCTTTTGGGTGATATTTAGATTTGCTTAGGAATCTTAATTCATTTTGACAGATTTTAGACCCCTTAAAACCAAAATTGGATTAACTTAGGTAATTAGTCAAGTTGTTACTTAGTCAAATTATTCAAATCTAGGTCAAACACAATTAAACAATCATATCATGTAAAGCAGCGGAAAAATAAAAGACACAAGATATGATCACCTAAGAAACCAAACCGGTAAAAACCCGGGGAGAATTTAACCTAGCTATCCTCAAGGTAAACCTGAATCTACTATCTTGAAAGAATTGAAGTTCATACAATAAGACCTACAAGCCCCCACGCTCGACTTCTTATTGCTACCCACCAGTAGAACTTACTAACACGACCACGTGCAAGCTCCGAATCCATGGACTCCTTCTTTCTTGGATTCACCACCAAATACAAGCACACCCGCTGGTGTTTCTTTAAGCTTCAATGGCAGCAACTGGATTGATCATCAAGGTGTAGAAAACTTCTTCTCCTTGAAAACCCTAAGTTTATGTGAAGGAAAGCTCCTCAAAGATCTCACAAGAGATTCACACGAACCGCGATATAAGCAACACTAAAACGTGGCTAGGGTTTGCCTTTTATACCTAGGGCAAATTAGAAACCCAAAACGTTTTAAATAACATAGGACTGAGTTGGAAATTTGTAGAAAAAAACGTCAGACCCGATTTTCGATTGATAGAGCCTAAGCTTCGATCGATCGAAAAAGGTTGAAACAGTTTTTTTAATCCTGCAATAATTTAATCCAACTTTACAACAATAAACCAACTTTGAGCAAGTCTAAAACAAAATAAATACATTGTTTTGATCATGGTTTGCCAACAATACAAATTAGAGTTCTAAATACATAAAAACCTAAGTCTTTAGAACCTAACAAACTCCCCCTACTCCCCCTTTGGCAATTCGTGACAAAACACAACTTATTAGCTCAAAGTTTACAAATAAAAGCCCTTTACAAAATAATGCTCACAAAACACAAATTCAATCCTATCTACTATCCATCAGTTGCAAGAGTAGACAGCAGCTTAATTGAATCAACCTGTATATTTCTTGAAACACTTAAACAAAATGCATAACCGCATGTGTGGAAAAAATACAAGCAAATAAAATAAAATCTTGATTTCAAACAACACACAATAAAGACATATATCAATGAAGAACTCATAAACATAGGTCAATAAAAAATATACTCCCCTTAACATGAATATCCCAACAAGGTAAAACAAATGTGGCAAGAGCTAAAAAAGGTAAAATACAAAGTGAAGCACCTAGATACAATCTAAAGCGACTCCACAAGCTTCAACCAACAAAAATAAACTTTCCCCCTGAAAACAAAAACAAGTACAAGAGACTCTCAAATGTACTCCCCCTTTTTGTGACGGAATGCCAAAGGGCAATCAAAATCCATCATCAAAAGGAGGTGGCAATGAAGAACTCTGAAACCGTGCCAAATCTGCTCGTAAATCACGAATCTCATTAAGAACGTCTACCAAAATCTGTCCCTGAGCCGCTTGAACGGTCAAGACATGATCCAACGTACGTCGAATGTCGGAATCATCCGAAGTAGTCAGTGGAGGAACGTCAGCAGCAGCACCACCAGAAGTCTCAGCAGCATCAACACCTGTAGAAGAGGGAGGAGGGGGGACATCACCAGAAAATGCACCTCTAGGACCCGAAGGATCAACTCTCAAGTGAGCAGCCCTCTGTTTAAGGAAGGTAGCACCTAAAGGAACGACAACATGAACAGGCTCACCAGAAGGGAAATCAGCTAAACCAAGGAATAACAAAATCCTATGAATGAAAATAGGATGAATAAGTGCATGCCCTATGGCAGAACTCCTATGAACTTCATTCAAAGAACGAAGAAACAAATGAGGAAAGCTGATAGATGCACTAGACATGAAAGCGTATAAAAAACACACATCGCTCAAGAGGGATGGTGTGGAGATGAGAAATAGGCCACAATAAATGACACATAAATCTAAGAAACAAATAGGCAGTCTCAGACAGCAGAAGTCGTGATCCGAGGATCAGAACCCCACTGGATAAATGATCCAGTGATGTGTGACATGACAACATCTATAGGAGGAGACTCAGCATAGGGATAGACAAGCTCGGTAATGACCGGAACCCCAAGAGCCACAACCACTACCCTAGGGGTAATGGTGAACTCAACACCTCATATCCAACTCCTAACAAGGGTGTTGGAATCATAGATGTGACAAGAGAGGTTCGAGAAGAACTCTCTAATTAGGGCAGTCGGGGGTGGATGGTCTATCTCTAATAAGGACAACCAACCTCTAGACTCTAGGTTAGCCCTAATGGCGAGATCAACCTCATCTAAGATCACAAAACGCTCAGCCCAAATCTTACGCTTGCATTCAGTTTCTCAAAAGCCTCACGACAACGGTTGTTCTTAAAAAGCTGAACCCTAGAGGGAGACACGGAAGGAGTAGAGGGAACCTTATTAGCTCTAGTTTTCCTAGGCATGGTGCTAGAATAAGGACCAAAAACACACAGCAAAATAGAGAGAGAAAAAAAAAAAAAAACAAAAACAAAAACAAAAACAAAAACAAAAACAAAACAAAACAAAACCAAAGGCAGACTGCAAGTTATCACAAAGATATAGATCAAAAGCTATATGATGCATGATCAAGGTAAATATCATGATGCATGATCTAATGCAGTGCAATTAAGTTCAAATTAAGTCCAATTTGATAAAAATGGCTTGAGCATAGAGTTTCTAACAAAAACCCCAAAAAATTTGAAAAACCACTTGAAAAATTTGTAACAAATTGACCAATTAATCATTACACAAGACAGATTACACAAAATAATGATCAATTACATCAATTCAACAAGCCAATTTCATCAATTTAAACCAAATTGAACAAAATCCCCAATTCGAGTTCAATACAAGCCCTAGAAATTTTGATTTTTCACAAAACTCCAAATTGATCAAATTTTTCAACAAAGATCATGAATATAACTGTATACCAACAAAACCCAATGATCAATTACACAAGATTTGGCTAGAATCATCAAAAACCCCAAATTATGCATAGTCCGGAATTCCCAAATTAAAAATGCATGAAATGAGAAAATAAAAACAAAAAAAAGGGTAAAAAGGTCTTACCAGTGTTTGGAGAGAGAAACCTTGCAAAAGAAAGGATCAAAAACGACAAAAATCTGAGGTGGAGCCAAGTCTGAATCGGAGAGAGAGAGAAAACTTGAAAAAACTTTTGAAAAAGCTCTTTTGAAAAAGTCAAGATCCATGTTTAAAAAACTAGATTCACGATGTTCGATTGATCGAAAAACAGGTTCGATCAATCAAACTAGGCAGAGGCTCACTAAAAATTTTAAAAAGGATTTCAATTGATCAAAAAATAGATTGGATCAATCGAAAATCTGGAAAAACATCTTTTTAGAAAAATAACTTGATTTTTGAAAACATACCTCAAAGCATTGAATATAAGAAATAAAAATGCATGAATATGAGATGAAATGCTTTTCTAGAACACAAGTTTTAAACCCAGTTTTCTCAAAATTAGATTTTCAACCATTCTCCCTTAAAATTCTCAAACACAAAATATGTTTTGCACAAAAACTCAAAGTAATTTCAAACTTGGTTGGTCAGACCGAAAGACACATACAATAACATGTACAATGTTTAGCAAGGAGTAACTTGTGTAGTGTGTGCAACTAGCAAAAAGACTTGAGTTACATGTGAGGTGATATGTGTTATAGCAATTTATCACAAAGTCTACAAAATTCATCACATAGAATTTAAAAGAGACTATCACCTAAAGAGTTACATCATATAACTCTCACATCTCCTAAAACATAAGCTTGCAATTATGTAAGTTTCTTGAAATTTGTCTCATAATATACACACCAATTTTTAATTATGTGATTTGGCATTAAGCCTAATAGTACACACCAATTTTAAGCAATTATCAATTAAATCGAGGCTTCACCTTATGTTCTTTTTGTGCATGTGCTACACTTTCTCGAGCACAAAATCTTATAATATGCACTAAGGTGTTCATGATTGGCTAGTGCACAGTGGTGAGATGGTTATTTATGCCTTTCTCAAAACGATCAAGTCCGACAGTCAAACAGCATGTGACTTCAAAATTAAGACAAAGTGATAAACACCATAAACATCTTTCCCACATAACATGCACTACAAAGCTTCAACTAATCAAGTGCAATAAATAAGCTCATCAATGTTAAACAAAGTACAAGAGACATGTCATGTGAAAATAAATTGACCAACCTTGTTTTCAAAAACAAAGAGAATAGTGCAAGAACACAATGTGCTTCCTTTTCCTTCCTTCCTTTTATATATATATATATATATATATATATATATAGAATAAAAAAACACCTAGAATGAAAATGCATGAATGTAATGCAATGCAACACCTAGAGACAAAAGGAAAAAGATAAAAACCAAAGAATAAAGAACAATGGTCACAAAGGAAAAACAATGAAGCACAAGGACCATAAAAAGACACGTCAGATCGGGGACACAGAATCACACCAATTACTTGACAAAGAGTCTCAAACTTACTTCTATCAAGAGGTTTAGTGAAGATGTCGGCATTCTGACGCTCAGTAGGGATATACTCAAGACACACAATCTTTCTTTCAACAAGATCCCTAATAAAGTGATACATAATCTCTATATGCTTAGTCTTAGAATGTTGAACAAGGTTCTTAGATATATCAATAGCACTAGAGTTATCACAGTAAATAACCATGGTATCTTGGGATATCCCATAATCAGTTAAAACCTTTTTCATCCAAAGAAGCTGTGAGTAACAACTTCTAGCAGCAATATATTCTGCCTCTACAGTAGACAAAGACACAGAATTTTGCTTTTTACTCATCCAAGCAACAAGATTGGCTCCTACATAAAAACACCCACCAGTGGTGCTTTTTCTATCATCAGCATTACCAGCCCAATCAGAATCAGAAAAACCAGCAAAAAACAAATCAGACTCTTTACTATAAAATAATCCATAATCACAAGTTCCACCAACATATTTAATAATTCTTTTGACAGCATTCATGTGTGAAACTTTAGGATTAGATTGAAATCTAGAACAAACACCAACACTAAAGGCAATATCAGGTCTACTAGCAGTCAAATACAACAAGCATCCAATTATACTTATGTATAAAGTAACATCAACAGACTCACCTGCTGGATCAATTGTTAATTTTGCATTGGCAGCCATTGGTGTTCTGGCATGTGCAATATTGTCCAATCCAAATCTCTTGACTAGATTCCTTGCATATTTTGCTTGGTTAATGTAGATTCCTAAGTCCGTTTGCTTTACCTATAATCCCAAAAAATAAGTTAGTTCACCAACCATACTCATTTCGAACATAGCCTTCATTTCATCTGCAAAAGAATGAGCAAGAGAGTCATTAGTAGCACCAAAAACAATATCATCAACATAGATTTGAGCTACAACAAAACTATTATTATCCTTTCTTATGAAGAAAGTAGTGTCTGCAGATCCCCTTTTGAATCCATACTCAATGAGATATACAGTCAATCTATCATACCAGGCTCGTGGAGCTTGTTTCAAACCATATAATGCTCTTTTCAATTTATACACATCATCCGATCTGTGAGGATCAACAAAACCCTTCGGTTATTCCACATATACTTCTTCTTGCAACATTCCATTTAAGAAGGCACTTTTGACATCCATTTGGTATAACTTGAAATTTAAATGACTAGCTATAGCCAAAAGTATCCTAATGGATTCCAGTCTTGCTACCGATGCAAAAGTCTCATCGAAGTCAACCCCTTCCACCTGTGTGTAACCTTGAGCAACAAGTCTAGATTTATTTCTGATAATAGTGCCATGTTCATCAGGCTTGTTCTTAAAGATCCACTTAGTTCCAATCACATTTACACCCTTTGGTCTAGGAACTAATTCCCACACATCATTCCGAACAAACTGATGAAGTTCTTCATGCATAGAGTTTACCCAGTCAGCATCTTGAAGAGCTTCATCAACCTTTTTCGGTTCGAATTGGTATAGATAGCATGAGTGAGTAATTACACTTAAAGCTTTTGACCTTAATCTCATGTTATTATTTAAACTTCCCAATATGTTTGAGGAGGGATGATTAAGCCTTACTATAGAGGAAGGGCCTTTGACTAGAGATGTTGAAGTACCTTTTTGTTCCGATGAAGGACTGAACTCATGTAGTACTTGTTGAGTCTCATGTACCGGTGTGGATGTTTCTGAACTTGATGGAACAAACACATCATCATTCAACACCATCAACTCTTCATCACTGTGCTTTCCAACATAATCAACAGGGAATGAGTCATCAACCTCCATAGGCTTATCTTGAACCGGAGCAATATTTTCTGATTGTGCTTCAGAACATACTTCATCATTAATCACAATATTTGATGATTCCATCACTGTTTTGGTTCTCAGATTGTACACTCTATATGCTCTACTAGTGGAGGAGTACCCTAGAAAATATCCCTTGTCACTCTTTGCATCAAATTTTTCTAGGTTCTCTTTATCACGTAGAATGTAACAATCACTACCAAATATCCTGAAATACTTAACAACAGGCTTCTTTCTTCTCCAGAGTTCATAAGGAGTCTTCTTGGAATCAGGTCTGAAATACACCCGGTTAAGTGTATGGCAAGCAGTGTTAACTGCTTCTCCCCAGAAAGATTTGGGTAACTTTTTACTGTGTAGCATGACACATGCCATCTCCTGAACAATCCTATTTTTCCGTTCCAATATTCCATTCTGTTGAGGAGTCTTGGGTGAAGAGAACTCTTGATGTGTGCCTTGATCATTGCAGAAAGTAGCCAGCTTGGTATTCTCAAATTCTCTTCCATGGTCACTTCTGATTCTGGCTATCACAGTATCTTTCTCAACCTGCAACTTTTTGCACAGATGTATCATCTTCTTAAAAGCCTTAGCTTTATCTTTCAACAGCACAACCCAAGTATATCTAGTAAAATCATCCACAACCACCAGAATATATTTCTTTCCACCTAAACTCTTAACTCTAGCAGGACCCATGAGATCAACGTGAAGTAACTCCAAAGGTCTTGAAGTTTGAACACTTGCCACAGACGGATGTTTAGATTTTATCTGTTTACCTATCTGACATGGTCCACATATACACTTATCTATCTTCTCAAACTTAGGTAAACCAACAACTGCATCACATTTGGAAATTTTTTCTAACTGCTTATGACTTGCATGCCCCAAACGTTGATGCCACAAATCAACTTGATCAATCTTTGCACTAAAGCACTTGTTGCTTATGCTTGGTGTCAGTCCATAACAGTTATCTGCTGTCCATACACCAACACACATACAGTCACCTCCACCATCAAGTATCTCACATTTATACTTAATGAAGAGAACATTTAATCCATTATCACAAATCTGACTGTGCTGAGTAGATTTGCCTTCAGTCCATCAACATACCAAACATCTTCAAAACTGGCAACCCTTGGAATGTCCACAGTTCCAATGCCTTTGATCACAGATTTGCTTCCATCTCCAAAAGTGACTGTCTCAATCTTTCCTTCAAAGAGAGTCTTGAATAATCCTTTGTTACCTGTCATATGCCTGGAACAACCACTATCCAAATACCAAAGACAAGAATCACGTGCCTTTAAGGCGGTTAAGGCAGTATAACACAAATAATCATTATCACATGTGATAAAATCAAGTCTAAGGAAAGATTTAACAGATGCAACAAGAGACAAATACATAAAGTGAGCAAGTTGATAAATAAGCATTACACTTTTCAAAAAATCCATAACAAAGGGGTCAAGGATCAGCTCAGTGATCAAAAGATCAAAAACAAGAGAGCTACCTGCTCTGATACCACTTGACAGTTTTTAGACCCCTTAAAATCACAATTGGATTAACCTAGGTAATTAACCAAGTTGTTACTTAGTCAAATTATTCAAATCTAGGTTAAACACAATCAAACAATTATATCATGTAAAACAACGAAAAAATAAAAGACACAAGATATGATCACCCAGGAAACCAAACCAGTAAAAACCTGTGAATGATTTAACCTAGCTATCCTCAAGGTAAACCTGAATCCACTATCTTGAAAGAATCAAAGTTCATACAATAAGACTTACAAGCCCCCATGCTCGACTTCTTATTGCTACCCACCAGTAGAACTTACTGACACGACCACGTGCAAGCTCCGAATCCACGGACTGAATCCACTATCTTGGATTCACCACCAAATACAAGCACACCCGCTTATGTTTCTTTAAGCTTCAATGGCAGTAACTAGATTGATTATCAAGGTGTAGAAAATTTCTTCTCCTTGAAAACCCTAAGTTTATGTGAAAGAAAGCTCTTCGAAGATCTCACAAGAGATTCACACAAACTGCAATATGAGTAACACTAAAACGTGGCTAGGGTTTGCTTTTTATACTTAGGGCAAATTAGAAACCCAAAACGTTTTAAATAACATAGGGCTGAGTTGGAAATTTGTAGAAAAAAACGTCAGACCCGATTTTCGATTGATCGAGCCTAAGCTTCGATCGATCGAATAAGGCTGAAACAATTTTTTTAATCCTGCAATAATTTAATCCAACTTTACAACAATAAACCAACTTTGAGCAAGTCTAAAACAAACTAAATACATTGTTTTGATCATGGTTTGCCAACAATACAAATTAGAGTTCTAAATACATAAAAACCTAAGTCTTTAGAACCTAACACATTTGCTTAGGAATCATGATTCATGGGGTCTTGGTTGGCTATGTTAAAACACTAAAATTGTTTGGATTCAATAATAGTTAGGAAAAGTTAAGAAAATAAATTCATAAAGTGCGGAATTGTAGGAAGAGTAGTAGCACTCACAAAAGGAACTTGACACTTGAAAAAAAAAATTATGGGAACGCCACCAATTAAGTTAATTCACAAATTTCACTTTTTCGACCTTATACTTATTGAAAGCTAAGGCAATATATGATATTTAAAATAATTGTTACATATCAAATATACGCATGTTCTTACTAAAATACATGTATAAGCTATTTCTATTAGTTAAAGTTTCTTATTCGTATATATACTAATAATATAATACGTATGATACATATACCTATAATTGTAATAATATAGGGCTTGAGGAAGAGATTAGGCATATAATTCAAGGTTTCCCAACTTTAATTCCTACAATTAGGCATGGCTATTCCTGATTTAGGTTTTATAATGGAAAATAGGGCGAGTTGTTTACCATGCATGAATGAGGAAGAGAATCGGATCATGACGACATTAGAGGCTTTTTTTTTAATTAGAGGCTAATTTGAATTAAGGAAACCTTTACTTCGTTCTTTCCAACAGGTATTCAATGCACCAAATCCTATAAGTATTTTGGCTTGAAATAATACGTATTTGACAATATATGATACATATTCTCCTTGCAAAAATTATTACATATTCTCATGTTTGGTGGAAACTAGAAAAAATGTATATGTAGATGTGGCTCATGTATGTTTCTTTTTGAATTTTGAAAATATGTCATGTCTTTCCTTATATTGTGAATGTAATATTTGCAAAGTTATAAGGACTATTCTTTTGAAGGTAACTCATCTTTCTCTTATATTTATTTGTTGTGTGTATATATACATATATAGATATATTATATTATTCTTTTTTGTTTCAATAACTTCTAAGCTTAAAATCTTCTAAATCTTTATATTTTTTGGCCTTTCAAAATTTTAATATTTTATTTTTTGGGTTATTTTTTGCATTATCTAAAATTGTTTGGCAGATTTCAACAACTATAGCCATGGATTTTTTTTTTTTTTTTTTTTTTGAGGGTGTATATATATATATATATATATTTGTTTTGTTTCATTAATTTCTATGCTCAAGATCTTCTGATTTTTTTTTTTTTTTTTAACTCATTGTAATATTGAAGAAAGTGAAAATATTTAACATTTGCTAACTATCCGATATATCATGCAGGTTAGAGACTAGTTATATTAAAGCCACTAACTTTACTATGTTTGAGCCAATCGTAACGTTACTACCTTTTATTTTATTATAAATTATAAACAAACAAGTCAAAATTTAAAACAAAAAAATCACAGCTAGGCCGCATATTTCGTGGCCCTCATTCACCTACCACGTAAATCTTCTTTCTAATCTACTTTAACTTTAATTTTCCAACTTAAAGCTTCGGTCTTTACCAGTATTACACCCCAAAAAAAAATCAGAGCTTAGTGAGCTAGGATGCACAGACATGGACAAATGTATGGATAGGGTTATAGGCATGACACTCACACAATGACACGAGCAATTTTTGAAAAATTATAATATGAAATGATAGGTACGACACAGACATAATACAAATCCAGCACCTTAAATAAAGTATACATACATCCTAGTCACTGAGCTCAAAAAGCCAATATGAGGAGAGAGAAAGTCAGTGTCAGTCATCAGAGATGAGAGAAAAATGATAAATATCAATTATGTCGTTGTGGAGAGCAGATCTGTGGGTGAGCAGTGATGCCAATATCAAATTTGTTTTTTGGAATTCATTGAACATTGGTTTTCTATTTTTCTTTTTTGAAGAGCTAAGAAATGGGTTTCTTGTTAAATTTTTTTGGTTATTGTTGGGGCCATTTTTGCAGTTGTTAGGCTATTTTAAGAATGGATTAAGTTAATCAGTAATATTTTTTCTTTTCTCAAAATCGTGGAGGAGACAGTAAATATAAATGTGTAGAATTTATGATTTTATGAGTACTAAAATAGGAATTTAAAAAAGATTAGGGGGGTCTTGGGCCCCCTTTAGCGCTGTCCCTACTTGCGGTGAAGAACAAAAAAAATTGTCAAAGTTAGATTGAATAAACTTGTGGTTGGTTTAAACTAAATATTGATGACTCCTAATTGGGTAACCCTGGAGTACCTAGTGGTGGTGGTGTGTTTTGTGACCATTGAGGCTCGTGGATTATATTATATGGGTTTCTATTCTCTCAGCTCATAGGTGTGAATATTGGGAGAAAATGGGAAAATGCCCATTTCAAAAAAAAAAAAAAAAAAAAAAATCCAGCATTTTATTCCATTTCCCAAACTAATTAGGGAAATGTTCTTCTTTTGAAACTCGATTTTTTCAAAATCGAGTTATAAAAAATAAAATAAAAATAAAAAAATCAGGAGTCTTATAGTAGCATTTTAAGGAGCCTATAGTGACGTTTTAAGGATTTATAATGACGTTTTGTAACTCAATCTCCATGAAGTCGAGTTACATGCAATTTTTTTTTCTTTTTTTTACCTATCACTGACTTCATGGAGATCAAGTTACAAAACGCCACTATAGGTCCTTAAAACATCACTATAGGTTCATTAAAAACGCCTCTATAGGGTTTTAACTCGATTTTGAGAAAATCGAGTTTCAAAATAGGGGCATTTTCCTAATTAGTTTGGAAAATACGGCAAAATGCTTGATTGTTTTTTTAAAAAGGGCAAAGGCCAATTTTTTCCTGAATATTGTGGTCGTCGAATTATGAGCTTTGAGAGATGGATTGTCATTGTTTATAAGCCTTAACTTATTGGTAGTTAAACTTGAGATTGATGCTAATTTTTTTTTTTTTTTTCCTTTCTGAAACTCTAAAACACATAACAATACCTCACAACATGCAACTCTTATTTTGGATTATAGGAACCTCTTCAGTCAGATATTGTAAAAGATAAGTTATTGCTTCCATAAGTCTAACGAATTTGCTTAAACCATGCAGGGCAACCCTTCCACTAGGCCAATTAAGCCATTGCCTAAGACTCCCAAGTGGAAGGGGCTCCAAAATTTTGGAAAACGAGGGGTAGTAGAAAAAGAAATTTAGTTTTAGATGAAACTCAAAAAAATCTTGCACATCCTTGTGACTAAGAACATGGGTGTAACTATGTGTAAGGGTGGGGGGCCATGCCCCCCCCCCCCCCCAAATTTTGAAAATTTTGAAAAAATATATATATAATTATTTTAATGTTTTCAAAATTTAGTTTACAAAAATAAGATTTAATTTTGCCCCCCCAAATATTTGATTTAGTCCAATGATGCTCTTTTAAAAAATAATTGGTCTAATAGTTATAGAGACATAATATTATTTTTTGAAATTCTATTTTTTATTGTAAAATGTGCTCTTATATCTGTTAAATATTTGATAAAATTTGAAACCAAAAATTGTAGGGTCACAAATTGTAGCCACACCTAGATGGAAACAGGAGATGGGCCCAATAAGCCCAATACAATAAATTTGTAAGAGAGTGGGTCAAAGAATTGGGCTAATAGCGATTCTTATAACAGTTACTGGAGGTTGGGTACTTGGCCGAGGAGACTAAAACACACAAACAAGTTAAGATCTTCTGTCCGAGGAGTAAGGTTTGGGCTATTTAATGGATTCGAGTCAGGTCTGAGGGGTACGATCTTAGATAAGATGCTTTCTTTTAGGTTGTATTGCTACCGTAGTTATTTCTTGATGTTTCTTCTTTTTCTCTCGTGTCCCCTTCTTCTGGAGGTCTTACTCCATTATATAGTCCTTCATTGCTCGATCTTGTCGTCCACTTGTCTGTCATCTAGCCTGGTACTTGAGTTTCCACTTCTTCTCTCACAGCTTTTTGATTTTCTGGGGGTAAAGGTGATTTAGAACACTGTTCAGGGGTCTTCTCCACATAAATGCGGCCAGGAAAGCTGCTGTAATGCATTTAATGCGGTGGTAGCAGCTTTTTCTCAAGATATTTCTGCATCCTTATCCCTTCCATGTGCATTGGTAATCTACCTTCACCTCTGGAACTTCCTAGAAGGTGGACTAAGGAGAAGCCGAGGCCCCTCTTACCGACATATGCCAGACCCGAGGAGGGTATTCCTCTCGGATCAACCTTCCTGGATACTTACGCGTTCTACTGTTAGTTACAAAGGTTCTCTATGATTTCTTCTCCTCGGACGTATTGTTGATGAAACATTGTACCTGAGCCCACCCCATGGGCCCAGGTTTTACTCCCCCACACAAACATATTTGAATCTATATCTTTTTCAACTAGTTGTGTGGCAATTAACAAGTCATTGACTCATTAAAAAAATAATGTCACTAAAACTACAAATGAAATGTCTCTTTATTAGTTGCCACATAATGAGTTAGAGTAAGATAACTTCAAATATGTTTGGAACCTGACTTATTCCTTCAAGTTTTGGATCATTTATGTTTTTTAAAATTTCATTAGTTTAATTGAAAGATTTTTTACTTACTTTAATATAAAATTTGATAATTTGTATCAAAAATGATAATTTTTAAGAATTTCATTATAAAAATGGTAAAAATGAATTTTATTTTATAAAAGATCTCCATCAAAAATAATTTTGATTGAAGATACTAAGCTTTTTATTTTTTATTGTTTTGGTGTGTGTATATATATAACTTATAAAATAAAAAAGTGTGTATATATAATAAAAAAGCATGTGTATATGTGTGTGGGGGTTGTCTTAATAAATATATTAGTACTGCAACTTGGCCCCTCCCCTCCAAAGAAAAAATCCTAGCTCTGCCCCTGACTAAGAACAAGAAATCTGGTACATCTTGATAAACATTGATACCCCAAAAAATTCTTTGGTCTGAACAAAATCAATTGTCTCAAAAATAACATCCTTAACTTCTAGACAAACCAAAATTCAATAAGATAAAATACAAATCCGGTCTAAAAAGTTAACCACAAAACAATCACAAATCAAAACAAATAAAAAATAGACATATCTAAGATCGACGATGTCTCAAGAAAGATTAAGTGAATCAGCTATATTATCAATTGAAAAGGAAATGTTAGAAGAACTTGAATACAAAATTTAATTAATCAATTTGTATCTCAAAAAGCAAAAAAAATAAATTTTAAATAAAATAGATTATAATATAAAAATATTAAACAAATATTAATTTAATTAATACATAAATATTAAAATAAGTAAATAAATAAAACTTTATTTTAGTTCTCGCCTTAAGTCTTAAAATGTCTAGGGCGAGCTTGACACCATGGCCAGAGAAAGACCAGATATAAGTTAGGATTTGAAGTTTTTCGTAGCCCCGTGTGTATATTTGCATTTTGCCTTTGTATGATAAAATGGATTTGTATTATGAGAGGCCATATTCCCCTAATAAGCTTCTTTTGCCTAATTAACGAAATCATTTATTACCACAAAAAACAAAACAAAAAATTCCAAAAGCAAAACCCTCTTAGAGTCATGCGAAAGGACAGGCTGGTCGACCTTGATCTTGTTAGTTATGTCATTATCATCGTGTTATTAAATTGCTCGAAACAAAAAGTGACAAATGATGCTTTTTTATATAAGAAACCCGCGTAATCACATCTTAAATTCTTTCCCACTAAAAGAGGGAAAAAAGATCAACCCAGGGGACAACACTTCAATCAATCAAGTTAAACAAATCCAACAATCTTGACCTCCGTGGCCGCCCTGCTTTTTCAATAATTCAACTCAGTTCACTCAATTACCCCTCTAATTACAGATTATTATTGTGCTGCCCTTTTTATATAAAAATAAATAAAATAATAAAATTATTCTTTATTTAAATTCCACGAGTCTACGACCTTGTATCATATTCCCCTTCAATCGTGTGTGGTTATGTAAGGAGAGAAAATAAATATGACAATTCTGATAGTTAGATTAAACTACAACTAGAATATCATATGGTTAGATTAAACTTCAACTTATTGGTATTGTTTTCCCTCGAATCTAGTTATAGGTTTAATGCACAAATAAAACAGAATGAAAGAATCGTTGATAGGTAAAGGGCTAGGTCAGTCTTGGTCTCGGAAAGAGGAGAGCTGTAAGTTCAATTCAATGAGTAATTTGTGGTTCATTATGGGCCAGTTTTTCTTCTTTCTGCTAGTGCCTTTCGTCCCCAAGTCATCTTCACGTGCTTCTTCCTTGTTATTTATTTGTCATCCTTTTCATAACTTCTTTGTGCCCTGTGACGTCTATGAAGCTAAATGTCAAATGGGACTAGTGCTGCATTTTCCTTTTCTTTTGATAATGTGAATCTTGGATCAGATGTTAAATCATCTCTGAATCAAGTCAATTCCGACTAGAAAATTGGGTACCAATTATTTAACTAGTACACATCATCCCATATTCCGCATTGGTCTTAATGTCAGTCAATATGTAAAATAAAGTGTTTTTGTTTTTTACTCAAATTTTCCTATTACTTTATTCACATATGATTTTCTTTTTCAATATGAATGTACCTTCTTTTATATAAATATTAGTTCATATTGCTTACACACACATTTTGCACTGAAATTGTTATTTCAAGTCACGATCTCAGTTCAAAAAGTTTTGAACTGAAGTCGTTGGAAAAAATGTATATATGTTTGTGTGCAATAAACAGTGTGAAATAAACACCATCCACAATTATGCTTTAAGGGTGACAGCCGACAGGGATGTGGTATGTGTAATTTTTCCTATGCAATTATGTATTTCACCCCTTCGTCCCAGTGAACTCCATGGACACTGTTTATCAGTCAAAAAGTTACTATGTGGGGGCAATTTTGATAATGGAAAACAGCTCTGTAAGTCAGTTTCGGGGAAAGGAAACAAAATCCAAGCTTCACCAGCAGACCTATGGAAACTGCATGATTAGCTACCACTGTACGCTTTCTAGATAAGTACAAGATTCTAACCAATTTAGATTTGATTACAACGGTATGCAAAAGAAGAATATGAGAAAAACCATCATCATTACTTGGTCTGTAAATTACATGCTACTTCCTACCATTTTCTCATTGTACACATTTGTACTTTTCTCCTGCGTTTTGTTTTGCTCCGCTAGAGATATCATGTCCTTCAGCAGATTGGTTAGTGATGATACAAGCAATACTCTCATTTCAGCAGGAGAAAATTTTGAACTGGGATTTTTCACTCCTAGTGGAAGCTCTGACAATAGAAGATATGTTGGAATATGGTATTACAGGTCGAATCCACAAACTGTTGTGTGGGTTGCCAATCGAGACAACCCAGTTTTAGGTACTGATGGTGTTTTTGCCATTGCAGAAGACGGAAATCTAAAGGTATTGGATGGAAGTGGCAAGCCTTACTGGTGGACAAACATGGAGACATCATCACCCATGTACAGGACAGCAAAGCTAATGGATACTGGGAACTTGGTTGTGAGCCATGTGGAAAAAGAAAATCTCACAGAGAGAGTTGTGTGGCAGAGTTTTGAAAACCCAACTGATACATTTATTCCAGGCATGAAAATGGATGCAAGTTTAGCATTGACTTCATGGAAAAGTTATGATGATCCAGCACCTGGGAACTTCACTTTTCGGCAAGATCAAGAAGAAGTGAACCAGTTCATCATCTGGAAAAGGTCTTTAAGGTACTGGAAAAGTGGAGTTTCAGGTAAGATTATTAGTTCTGATCAGATGACCTCTGCTTTATTTTACTTGCTATCCAACTTTACCTCGAATTTAGTTCACAATGAGTCTTCTATGCCATATCTCGCATCACCATTATACAGTGATACGAGGCTAGTAATGAATTTTTCGGGCCAACTTCAGTATTTGAAGTGGGATACTGAGAGGATTTGGTCATTGATTTGGGCAGAGCCCAGGGACAGATGCAGTGTTTACAATGCTTGTGGAAATTTCGCTAGTTGTAACAGTAAGAATGACATAATGTGCAATTGTTTGCCTGGCTTCAAGCCTAGCTTGCTGGAGAGCTGGAATCGAGGAGATTTTTCAGGAGGCTGCACCAGAAAGTCAATATTATGTGGCAAAAATACTGAGAGTGACATTTTCTTGAGCTTAGAGATGATGAAAGTTGGAAATCCAGACACTCAATTTAATGCCAAAAATGATATGGAATGCAAAATAGAGTGCCTTGACAATTGCCGCTGCCAGGCTTATTCTTTTGAAGTATCGAAAATCACACGGCGGGGTGGCACTGGCAGTTCTGTATGCTGGATATGGTCAGAGGATCTCAACAATCTTCAGGAGGAGTATAACAGTGGCCAAAATCTTTTTGTACGAGTAGCAATTTCTGATACAGGTAACACTTTTTCCATATCTGTAAATGTTTCATGAATGAAAGTTCTTGATTGCCAAATATACATTTTATCTGATGTAATTAAGGTATATTTGAAGATTAGAAAGTCACTGATATAGGAACTGCTCTAAATTAGATCTCTCAGCCTCAGGCTTAGATTTTTGCTTTGTTGTTTCCATTGAGTTCAGAGGATGTCTGAAAACCAGGGGTGATCCTCCACTCCTAATGACAGAAGGGAGGCTACTCAGTCCTTCCAAGCACTGGAGTTATTGGCATTAAGTTAGTTCACCACAAGCCATGTCTAAACCACTAAACTTTTAGTAAACATATCAGGCTAAGGTTGTTCTTACCCAATTGAGTAATTCGTTTGGTTCCTAGGAATGTTCCAATTCATTTAGCTGACAAATATGACCAAATAGCTTGTGTAATTATGATCAATTGAGAGTCATTAGGTTTTGAATTGACAGGACTTAAATAGGCCAAATCAGCTGAAATGGGCTCCAGCCTCATATAACATCACCTTAGAACTTATGATCTATGTATTAATGATATGTTTCCAAGATTCAGTCAGATTTATATTAAAGGATCCATAGCCTCATGCTTGTATTATATGCTTGACGAGTGAAACACATCACCAATATGGTCAATCTTTAAATAGCAATTGAGACAAAGCTTGTTGGTTAGTGTTTCTGTATTCTAAAGTCCTAATTTTGCAGAATCAACTACTAGAAATTGTGAAACTTGTGGCACAAACATGATTCCCTATCCCCTTAGCACTGGGCCTAAATGTGGTGATCCAATGTACTTCAATTTTCACTGCAACATCACCACAGGCCAAGTTAGCTTTGATGCACCTGGAGGCACCTACCGCGTCACAAATATCTATCCAGAAAAAAGAAAGTTCATCATCCAAATAAAAGACGCGAATAATTGTGGGGATAGGAGCTTACAAGACAAAATTCTGCAGCTCAACCAGTCATCACCATTTAAAGTGATCAGCTGGTGCAATTTTGGGCAGGCCAACTTTAGTTCTGACTTATCATTTAAAGGTGAAGACGAATTTGAGCTTGGTTGGGATCCACCACCAGAGCCAACTTGTTCTTCACCTACAGACTGCAAGGACTGGCCAAATTCAACTTGCAATTCTACTGGAGATGGGAAGAGAAGGTGCCTTTGCAAATCAAACTTTGTATGGGACAGTTTGAGCTTGAATTGTACTCAAGGTAAGGATATGTTACTGAGCAAAAGTATGCAATAATGTTCATTATTTATTTTTTTGGATAGAATGAATTAGGTCAATGCTACTAAGGTTAGTGTCATTGCCAATATGGATTTTGTTGGGCAAAGATTGAATACAAGTGAGACGTTCATTTTCATTCTTGCAGCTGGCGATTTCAAGCAAACAGATGGACATTCAACAGGAAAGATGCCCCTATCACTGATTATTGCAATAGCTTTTTCAAGTGTAATTGTCCTAATTATTCTCTCAACTACTATTATTTGTATCTATTTTTGGAGAAGAAGGATCGGCACAAGACAAGGTAAACTAGTAACCATTAACCATTGCTTATTTTACCCAAAATTACCTAAATTCAAGTCTTCTTTAACATGACTTGCCCACAAATGAGTAATTCAGTTGATATATTTGAAATCAGAAAATGGAGAAATTGCTCAGAAAAGTCCTGTGTTTCATGTATACAACAATGAAAGACGTGTCAAAGACTTAATTGAAGCAGGCCGGTTCAAAGAAAATGATGCAAAAGGCATAGATGTACCATTTTTTGATTTGGAAAGCATACTAACTGCCACAGATTGCTTCTCGAGTGCAAATAAGCTTGGACAAGGGGGGTTTGGTCCTGTTTACAAGGTAATGATTCATTTCTTTACACTTTGTTAAATTGAGTTTCACCTTTTTCTTAGTTAACAATGAAAGGTGTATATTGAACTCCAAAATCAGGGTAAATTTCCAGGAGGGCAAGAAATTGCTGTAAAGAGACTCTCAAGTGGTTCTGGGCAAGGTCTAGAAGAATTTAAAAATGAGGTTGTGCTGATTGCCAAACTCCAACATCGGAATTTGGTTAGACTTTTGGGCTATTGTGTCAAAGGAGATGAAAAGATGTTACTTTATGAATATATGCCCAACAAAAGCTTAGACTTCTTTATATTTGGTTAGTCTCTACATTGAATTTCTAATGCATTTTATCATAAGGTATAGTATCCTTATAAAATAAAAGATTTCCTAAAATAGTGATTAAAAGCTAACTAATAATGTTATGTACTTGGGATAAAAAAAATCTTGATCTTCAAAGATCGAAAGCTATGCAAGTTATTGGATTGGGACATGCGGTTCAAGATCATATTGGGAATTGCTCGTGGGCTTCTATATCTTCATCAAGATTCTAGATTGAGGATTATTCATAGAGATTTGAAAACAAGCAATATTCTACTAGATGAGGAGATGAACCCAAAAATCTCTGACTTTGGGTTGGCAAGGATTTTTGGAGGCAAAGAAACTGCAAGAAACACCAACAGAGTAGTTGGAACATAGTAAGTTTATGTAGAGCTTAATTTAATGCAGATTGTACAATCAAATCCTGCTATCTCAAACTCTGTCACATTATTCAATCCTCCAGCTTTCTTTGAGAAAAAAACCATTTTGTCACCTACCTGATTCACTGATTATTTTTATATTTTTTAATGCAGTGGTTATATGTCTCCGGAATATGCCTTAGATGGGTTTTTTTCAGTGAAGTCAGATGTTTTTAGTTTTGGTGTTGTTGTGCTTGAGATTATTAGTGGGAAAAGGAATACAGGATTTTATCAACCTGAACATGCTTTGACTCTTCTAGGCTATGTAAGTCTGCTGAATTTTTTTCATACCCATCAACCGTATGGTCATCCTCTCTACTTTATAACACTTTCACTCTTGAATTGATTCCAGGCATGGCATTCGTGGAAAGAAGAAAAGGCACTGGATTTAATAGAACAGACACTATGCGAAAGTTGCAATACAGATGAATACTTGAAGTGCGTAAACGTTGGGCTGCTATGCGTACAAGAAGATCCAAGTGATCGTCCAACCATGTCTAATGTTGTTTTCATGCTTGGCAGTGAAACTGCAACTCTTCCAACCCCTAAACAACCTGCTTTTATTGTTAGGCGATTGCCTTCTAGCAGAGCTTCTTCTTCTAGTAAACCTGAAACGTTCTCTAATAATGAGTTAACAGTCACTTTAGAAGATGGACGATAGTTCTTGAGGTTCAATTTCTAGCTAGTCTTGTACTTCTCTCATTCATCAATGTTATAAAGTTTCAACTTTCAAGTGCATTTCTTGTGTTATCTTTTATAAGGATATACCCTATTGAAAATATATGATTGATGGAACATTCTTCCATCCATAACTTGAGAGACTTTATAAGTTTTTTTTAAGGCACCTTTTCTATTCTAAGTTTTACCGTTAATACTGTCACTGTTTCCTAAATACTAGAGCACCGTGTATCGAGCTTTGAGTCATCTAGCTTTGATTTTGAAATCGAAAGTAAGGTCCTTAATTATGCGAACTTTTCCTGTTTTCCAAGAAAGCAAAAGTTTTCTCAAGTTCAAAGTCAAGCATGATAGCCGGAATGCTTTATGGAAATATATATATATATATATATATATATATATATATATATATATATATATATAATCTGTATCCCAACTAACAATTTAATGGATTAAGTGTTGCTTAAGTCCAGAGTTAGAAATCCAATAATAGTGTAACCACATTAAACAAAGAATTACTGCTAGTATGGGTCAAAACTTAGATACACCTTCACATACACATATAAGCATGTATGTGCATGTCTAGGGGTGTAAACGAGTCAGAGTTGAGCAAAGTATTAAAAGTTCAAGCTTATTCATTTAATTTTTTTTTTTCAAACACAAACCAAGCTCGAGCTCATCACCAAATAATATTTTATGTTCAAGTTTGTTCACGAATTTATTCACAACTTATTCTTTTCCTATATATTGTAAAACCATGACTAAAATGTTTTACCTTTTCATAATTCTATAAATTTTACTACAAATAGATTGTTTATATAATCAATAAGCTACAAATAATAATCTAATATCATATAAACCTATTAACAAACTCACACAATCTAATTTTAAGTATATATAAATATATTTTTAGATAGGTATACATATAAAAATATAACATTATACATAGTTAATAAGAGCCATCATGTTCACGAATTTGATCACAAACACACTATTATGTTTGAGCTTGGCTCATTTACTAATCGAGCCTAAACTTAAGGCTTGAACTTGGTTTGTTTTCTAAACAAACGAACATAAACAAGTTTCCCAAGCCAAGCTCAAGTTATTCATAAATAGTTTAGTTCATTTATAGCCCTATGCATGTCATATATACAATGGTAGACTCTCCTTGGGACCATGTATGCACGTGACTTGACCACATTTTGTTAGTCAAAATTGATGAAACTAAGATGGAGATGTCAATTTCATTTGATTTTTTGATTATTCACTCTTTTTTTATTATTAAATATCAAATTTAAAAACTTTCTAGTAGACAGTTATAATTTTTTATTAAAAAAATTACAAAAAAAACAAACACTATTTATAATATAAAATTATATTTTACTAAAAGTCAAAGTGTAGAACAATATATTCTAGTTTATCAAAAACATTTGGCAATTTTATTTAACAACAGAATCACATGACAATAGCCACAACTTGCTCAAGCAAGACAATATAAACACATATCTTGATGAATTAATACTGACCAAACAAAAATTAATTTCATATAGAGAATTAGATAGCACGAATCAAACATAAAATTAACAAAAAAATTTATTAAAAAAAACCGAGTTTAAATTACCTCCTTTAAGACAATTCAAGATGAAGAAGAGATGACATCAAATTTTCAATTTGGATTTTGATGTTGCACATTATATTTTAAAAAAAAAATTCTTTTTTGTAACTTTTTTTTTTTTTTGGAGGAAATTCTTTTTTGTAACTGTGTTGAAGATTTTACCATGTGGGAAACTTAGTTACAAAAATAGAGATTTTAAACCGTTAGGAGAAGTACATCATCACCAATGATTCAGTACGTAACAAGTTTCTTTCTTTTTGAAAAAAAAAACAACAACTTAGAATTTCAACTGTGTTGGGTTTTTATTGATCTACAATTTTGAGTTTCATGTACTCTTGTTAGAGCATTATTATTGGTATTGTTAAAAAGCTATATATTACTATTTTTAGCACCACCAACTACAAAACTAGGGCTCCATTGGTGGAGCCAAAGCCAAAAATCATAACTTCTCAGCTACAACGCACAACCATCTTTGGCTGTGCACCGTAGCATAAAGGTATTAAAAAGGGGCGTAAGTTACAACTGCTGGAAATCAGGCGACTGGGCTCTGATATACCAGAATGGGATATGCGGAAGGTAAAATAAAATAGCCGACTGTGGCTTACAATAATGGACTGTGTTTAGGAGACTATTCCTAAAACTTGGCTGGACCTCTAAGGTATTTCTGCTATGAAAACCTTTGCTGGAGAGGGAGGTTATTTCTGCTTGTAGTAAAGGCTGAAGCTAGAAAATAGAGCCTCTTTGACTGACTTCTGTTGGCTGTGGTAGAAGTTTAGAGCCTTCCGAAGACTGAGGAGTTGGCTCCTTTAAATAGGCTGAAGGGAGCATCGGATGCTGCTGAAGACTGCTGAAATCACGGAGAAAATCTGCTTTTACTGGGGGTGAATACTGTTTCCACCGAAAGCAACAGTGATTTTGCATGATGACTGTGAACAGTGAAAACTTTTACTATTCATGCTACAGTAACTTGTCCCCTTGCTTTTCTGTATTGGGGTACTGTAGAAATAGTAACCTGCTAATGGCTTGTACTGCGGATACTGTTCAAAACAGTGGCTGGTGCTGATTCTGAATAGTAACCGGGATTGCTATCTTATCCTGATTGCTTAGCTCAGGATTCGCTGTCCAAGTCATACCCGCTGTAAGGATCTTGGGCATCTTGGAATGGATCAGTTGGGTCCTGGTTGACTGATCCTATAGAGACAGTAGGAGAAACCTGTTCTTCGGATTCTAGCTGTTGTGAATGAGCTATTAGCTGCTGGGCTAATTCCTTTAGCTCTTTGCTGGATTTTCCGGAGATCTGAACAGAATCAAGGCTAGACTGAGACCTTGTCCTGAGAGCAATTGGTTTCTCAACTGGGAGAGGGTAATCCTCATACATTTGGCTGATAATCTTGTTAATTTTAAGACTGTCCCACCATTTAACTGAGAATTCCCTGTCTAAGAGGTTGTTGTTGATTGAATAATCCCATCTGCTGATCCAATGGATTTTGTACCTCTGGGAGAAAATCATAATTATTGGGAACTGAGACCTGTGCTTGGAAGAGCTGCACCTGGAATCAAAATACCTTAGGGCGTCTTGTAATGGTTCTGGGAAGATCAGCGGAATAGATCCAAACATTTCCCACCACTTTAGAAACCAGGAGGGGGTTATGCTTTTGAAATCTTTTCCGAACATTAAGAACCATGAATGATCAAAGTTTTGATTCTGGAAGAAGAGTACTTTTTCAAAGGCATCCATATAGTCATAATAACTGTAATGGAGTACTGAGCCTGATGGAGATTTGTAATTCCTGAGGATCCTTAACAAGGAAGGATGCTGTCCCCATTCTTTACTACTGACGAAACCTGTGATGATAAACTTGTGATAGAGGACTATTGGGTTGTCCCCTTTGCTGTAGATGTTTTCTATTTGAGCAGACTTTTCCTGGGAGAGGATGCTCTTATAGAACTGGATATTCTTTTCCGGGTGTCTGGGTAAGAAATGCCAGTTTGGTGGCAAGACTTCCATGGCTAGGGCTAGGGGATCTGTTATATGAACCAAGTGGGGTTCAATATAAGAGATATGCTGAATGAAAGACTTTTTGACATATGGGGACCGACTTCTACTTTGAATCGGGTAGGAAGAAGGTCTCTGGATGAGGCTAAAATGTTTTTCTACTTGATAGGGGTCAATTGCTCTAGGTGCTGGAGAGGCTAAGGCTGAGCTGTAACTGGGCTGACCATGGGATGATGGGTTAATCTGACTGGAGGTTATTGGTACAATCTTTCCTGGGTTTTGTGATTGGCTGGAATCACCAGGGTTTTGCTGAATGGATAACCTAGGGGGCTGGGGCTGGGATTGCCTTCTGGACATCTTGGCTGTGACTCTGCAGAAATTCACGAGTTAGGAAATCAGGGATACTATTCTGGTTTCCCTCAATGAATTCTAAATCAAAGTCAAAAACTGAAAGGATGGCTTGCCATCGCGCAAAAATCTGTTTTGATGCAATGTTTTGAACATCTTTTTCTAAAACATGTTTTGCTGATTTACAATCAATCCTGATTAAAAACTTTTGATTTAAAAGATCACTTTGGAATTTTGAAATGCAAAGTACTATGGATAATATTTCTTTTTTAATAGTACTATAATTAATCTGAGTAGGGGTCCATACTCCCGAATGGAAACAGACTATCTGTTCTGGGGAACTGGGATCAATTCTTTGGAGGAGGATGCCACCATAACCTATGTTTGAGGCATCGGTCTGGACAATCTTGAAGGAATTGTCAGCTGGAATTCCTAAACAGGGAAGAGTCTTGACATACTGTTTGATATGCTGGACTACTGTAGTATGGGCTGGGGTCCAAGGGGATGGATTGGTTCGAAGTCTATCAAAAAGGAGTTTGCATTGCTGTCTGAGATTTTGATAGAAATCTGAAATGTAGTTGAGAGAACCTAGAAATCTCTGAAGCTGGGTTTTATCTAGGATTTCATCAGGAAATTTATCTGCAAACTGGATAGCTCTATCAATGGGTTTGATAACACCATGATGAATATCAAATCCTAAGAAGCGAACTTTAGTTTGGAAAAGTTTGATCTTTGGGGCTGAAACAACAAGACCATTTAGTTTGATAGTATTGAGGAATGCTCTCAAGTGCTTTCGATGTTGTTCCAAAGATTCTGAGAAAATAAGTACATCATCAATGTATACAATGGCATGACTGGAGAATGGATTAAAAATCTCATTCATGATGTTTTGGAACTCAGAAGGTGCATTTTTAAGACCGAAGGGCATTACATTCCACTCATAGTGACCGAAGGGTGTGGTAAAGGCTGTCTTATACCTATCAGGCTCTCTGATCTGTATTTGTCAAAAACCACTCTTCATATCAAACTTGCTGAAGACAACTGCTCTACCAAGCCTATTGACTAAGTCTTTTTTGTTGGGAATAGGGTACCTTACCCATTCTAAGACTTTGTTGAGGGGCTTGTAGTTGATGACTAATCTAGGGACACCTCTTTCTATCTCAGCATTTTTCTGGACATAAAAGGCTGGACAAGACCATGGTGATCTAGATTTTCTGATTATTCCTTTCTTAAGGAGGTCCTCTATTTCAGCTCTACAGGTATCCATAAGTTCCTGGTTCATTTGGATAGGCCGAGCTTTGGTAGGGATGTCTTTTTCATTGAAATTTTTGACATATGGGAGAGCTACCTCGTGTCTCTTTCTATGCCAAAAAGCTGTGGGTAGATCAGAGCAGATTTCCTGCTTGAGTTTTTCTTCAAACTTTCTGATCTCTTCTTGGAGGGTTTTACAAGCTAGTTGGTCCTCAACTTTTTTGTATCTGATTTCCTCCTGAAGGTACTTAAGATGTGAGGCCTTGGCACTAATCAAGTCTGAGACTATGCTGGCTTGGATGGTACTAATATTCCTAGGTATAGGTTCACTTGTGAATCTAAACCTGATGGTTTGGCCAAAGGGTTGGGTGGTGATCCCTTTACTATCCACTGAGAAAGGATAGAGGCTGCAAAGGAAGGGGTTCCCTAAGATGACTTTGTCTATCAAATTTTTGACAAGAACAAATGTGGTTTTGAAGCACATGTTATCTTGACAAATATGAGCTTTGGGGAGTTTGAATTCAATCTGCATTTTTCCGCCACTTGCGGATGTCAATCTTTCCCTTGACTTTTTAAAGTATTTGGAGGGAATGATTCCTTCTTAGATGCAGTTGAGATCAGCACCTGAATCAATTAAGGCTATGACCTCGAATTCAAAATCTTTGCTAATGACAATCCTGACTTTGGAATGCCATTTATGGAAGTTAATCTTAGTGATAGCATCTAAGAACAAATCTCTGCTGGGTTCTTGGATAGTATCGGCTCTAGGGTTGGCTATTTGATGGACTTCATTATCTGAGGGACTTTCCTCATTGCTTTGATAAGAAGTACTTTCCAAGGATTGGGTTTTTTGGAGGGCCTGTAGATTTTGCTTTAAGGCTCCAATTTCACTTCTGGTTTTCTTGGTTTCTCTTTGAAGGTCGTCGACCTTGACTTCCTTCTTGGGCTTATCGTAGATTGGTTCAAAATCTACCTTGGGTTGCTGTGTCTTAGTCCTAGGATTTCTGGTTTCCTGGACTAAAGGCTGGGTTGGGCTAGGTTCCAGAGGCTCAGGGTTACCTATCTTTTGGTGGGAGGTTTTTGCCTCACAACCTTTTTTGTAATGGCCACGCTTGCCGCAACCATAGCATTTCTGAGGCTTGTTTGGCTTTGCTTCCTTGTAAGCTTTGGAAATGGGGGAAGACATCTTCTTAGTATGTTTCTTAGCCTCCAATTTCTGGCGTGCTTTTTTGGCTTTTAAAGTCTCTTTGACTTTTGAAATCTTTTCATCCGTTTCAGAGGAAGAACTGCTGGGGGTTGATCTAAGCTTTATTACCTTAAGCTGGCTAGGGCTCTTTGGTAAAGGAGCGGCTGGTTTTTTTGCTAGTTCTTCAAGCTTCTGAACAACTATTTCTAAGGCTGATTTATCCTTAGAGTGGCTGGGGCTGGTATGCCTAGTTGTAGGTAACTTGACTAAAGGCTTTTCTAAGACTTGGATCGGTTTGCTAGAGTTTCCTGGCTGGAGGATAACTTTGTTTTCAATCCTATCTTCCATCCTGTCAAGCTGTTTACCTATGACATGGATACACTGGTTGGTGTAATTGTTTTGCTCAATAACCTTGTCGACAGGCTGGTGTCTATCAGTCGCTACTTTGAAGGGAGAGGCTATAATCTCCTTCCTGCGATGATCAAAGGTTATGGCTTCTAAAGGTGGATGGCTTGACCTTACAACTTCTTTGGTTGCATTGGGTCCTTCTATGGTCCAGGCTTTGGTGAGGACACAAAACTGCTTACGTTGGCCATAATACCTTTCGAAGTAAATGAAGAAGGGAACATTACGGGATAAATCCCTCATGAATAGTACCCAAGCATCATAAACTTTTTGCTTTTGCTCTCTGGTATAATTGGCTTTGTAGGCTGCTCTTTTATCCTTGTTTTCCTCAGAGGTAAAATCCTTTCCTAATTCTTCTAGGTCGGGATCAAACTCTTTGGTTAGGACCATGATGTTCAAGGGTTCCTGATCTGGAGGTTGTTCCATATCAGTACCAGATGGGGATGGAGGGGATTGCTCACGATCGTCTTGCTCATCGGATTACCTAGCCAACGCTGTAATATACCAAAAGGGGCGTAACCAGCAGTTGTAACTTACGCCCCTTTTGGTATCAGAGCTATGTTCAGAGCCCAGTCGCCTGAATTATTTTATGGATATATCTCCCATCCCCTATATTTTGTTTTACATCTATTTCATGATAACTCTTCCATTTCCAATTATTTATTTCTTCGTCTGCTACTACTTCATCATCTTCTTTTACATCTGTAAATGGTAGGCTGAGCCTCCTTCTAACCATTCTATTTGTTATTCTGTGATTATTTGTTCAAGTTAACCTTTACTTCACAGTTATCCCTATTCTTCCTATTTTTGTATCTACCCCTAAAGTTTGTTGCAGATTCATATACCTGTGAGATTTGTTACCAAAGTCTGTGTGGTTTCTCTGATTGTTTCTCCACGGTCAATAAACTTCCTAGGTTTGGTTTGGTCAGCCCGTTGAAAGCCCAGGAGAGGCGTGTTAGGGTGGTCCCCATTATTGGAAGAGAAGTCCAGGAGTATTGGAGTTCACAGATCAGGTGTTTATCCCATAGTTGTGTCTATCTGTACCAGATCTAAAGGTTAGATCCAGAAGTTTGAGGATACAAAGGTGACTAGGTTGTAATTGTTAGTTTAAACTTGTAACCCCAGAATCATGAATAGGATATTTAGAAGTAACTCTTCCACCAGTAGTAGATGTAATCAACCCACATCCATCCCAGATATCCCAGCAGACGTAGGAGCAATTAATTCGGAAACTTATGAGCTATCCGATCTAGATCTAGACATAGGAGATTGGAATATCCCGAAAGTTGCCACTAGCCAATTCTATAAGTCGTCTTCATGGTCCTTGAAAACAGCCTTCAAGTCAGATTACCATGTTAAGACCATAGAACAAGTTTATGGTATAAACAAGGAGTACGAAACGTGCTACTTGTTATCTCCTTCAGCTATCCAAAAGCATAAAGCCAAAGGACATAACTTCCTACATATAGGATTAGTCCAAGTTGGAGTGAAGCCACTCACCAGAAGAGGTTTGAACAGCTCAATCCTCATGGTCCTCAAAGATGCTCGGCACATTAGATTCGCCGATAGCCTGTTAGGTTCCATAGAAACCAGCCTTTCTAATGGTCCTATACATTTTAATTGTTTCCCAGATTTCAGCATCTGTCTTCATGACAGCACAGTCATCAAAGCCCTCACATTAAATATCAAGACCCACGGAACCCTCATGGTGCAGGGAACCAGTCAGATAGCCTTGATATACAGAGTATACTACAAGTGCATGAGAACTAACATGAATGTTGGAGCACTTGATAGGAGAGAAAAGGGTGAAACAACCCTGATCCAGACTACTGATCCTACAGCCAGGGTTAGTATTCCCAGAAGCCTTAAATGGAATGAGATCACATTCCCAGCAGATTGGACTTTAGAAAATGAGAACCATGTTCTACAGATCCAAAACCCAGCACAGAATCCAGATTTGGATTTTGTCCAGCAGCTAGCCGATGGCACGGTTAGATTAAGTTTTGATAGATCTAGGTTATCTACTCCTCTAGACTATGAGTATAGACAACCTCTGGATACATCCCAGTTTAGATCTCCGATTAATAGGTTGAGTTTTGATAGATCTAGGCCTAGCACTCCTGAGTCCAGACAGCCTCTGGATACATACCAGTTTAGATCTCCAATCCAGCCTCAGTCACCTATCTACTTAAAAGATAGACACAACTATGGGATAGACACCTGATCTGTGAACTCCAATACTCCTGGACTTCTCTTCCAATAATGGGGACCACCCTAACACGCCTCTCCTGGGCTTTCAACGAGCTGACCAAACCAAACCTAGGAAGTTTATTGACCGTGGAGAAACAATCAGAGAAACCACACAGACTTTGGTAACAAATCTCACAGGTATATGAATCTGCAACAAACTTTAGGGGTAGATACAAAAATAGGAAGAATAGGGATAACTGTGAAGTAAAGGTTAACTTGAACAAATAATCACAGAATCAAGGCTATTTAAAGGTTTCAGCTTCAGAATCAGCACCAGCTCTCCCATACAACTGCTGGAAATCAGGCGACTGGGCTCTGATATACCAGAATGGGATATGCGGAAGGTAAAATAAAATAGCCGACTGTGGCTTACAATAATGGACTGTGTTTAGGAGACTATTCCTAAAACTTGGCTGGACCTCTAAGGTATTTCTGCTATGAAAACCTTTGCTGGAGAGGGAGGTTATTTCTGCTTGTAGTAAAGGCTGAAGCTAGAAAATAGAGCCTCTTTGACTGACTTCTGTTGGCTGTGGTAGAAGTTTAGAGCCTGCTGAAGACTGGGGCATTGGCTCCTTTAAATAGGCTGAGAGGAGCATTGGATGCTGCTGGAAGACTGCTGAAATCACGGAGAAAATCTGCTTTTACTGGAGGTGAAAACTATTTCCACCGAAAGCAACAGTGATTTTGCATGATGACTGTGAACAGTGAAAACTTTTACTATTCATGCTACAGTAACTTGTCCCCCTGCTTTTCTGGATTGGGGTACTGTGGAAATAGTAATCTGCTGATGCTGGTACTGTGGGTACTGTTCAAAACAGTGGCTGGTGCTGATTTTGAATAGTAACCGGATTTGTTGGATTAAATGAGGATCCTTCTGGAGAATCAGTCTGTATCATATCCAGAGGGATATCCATCATAAGGATCAAAGGCTGGAGGGTCATCATCATGGCCATGCTCATGGTACTTGTCAAATAGATTGCAAAACCCACAATATAAGAAGGGTTCATAGTCTGCCTTTTCTGTTGTATACTCAAGAAAGCCAGTGAAATTAATCCTCTGGGTGTTGAAGGCTTCTGAATAGGGCTTGGTAGTGAATACAGTAATTCTGCCGGTATTCCCTACGAAGTAGTATTTTTCCCATAATTCACTAGTGACATCTCGGATTTCATTGCTGAAGAAGTTTGTCCAACATTCTACGAGAGCCATAGGATCTGTATAGGATAGGTAGGAATCACCGTCATACCATGGGCCATTGTGGGTGTACCCATCAATAAGAAGAAGGTGGTGGGAAGGCTGAACAGACATCCAATTGTTACCGTCCCATTGTGGGAGAGTACTCCAGCATCTGATGGATACAAAAGGACTTTTAATCTTCCTGACCACTTGTTGGATTATCTGGGGGAATTGGCTGATCTGACTATGGTCCGTTAGCTTGATGAGCTTAAGGAAACCATATTCAAACATTTTTGAGAGCCAGCTGGGGTTTCTGTCTTCATGATCAGATCCATCTTCATAGTTTACAATCAAACCAGGAAAAGGATGCTGCTTTTCATAAACCCTGTGACTGCTGCCAAAGTATTGGTTCCAGATAGCTAGAATAGAGGCAGTATATGTAGGATCTGCTTCTTCTCCGTGGACTGGGAAATGGGCTGTGACCATAATTTCAAAATGTCTGAACCATTGGTCATATGATTCATTCATTGCCTTGCTTCTAAATATACGCATTTGTATATCAGAAGGCAAGTTGGCGACAGCACTTCTAAGCTGGTTTTGAGTCTTAAGGCTCAACCTAGCATAGTCTGTGCTCATAATAGTCGTTTTATCCATGGAATGGATATCCTCTTTGCCAGAGAGTTGACTAGTGAGAACCATATTTCCTTTTTCAAGTTCAACTAGATGTAATTCTAGTGCTGTAAGAGTTCTTTGGAAAAGGCTCTGGTGTTTTTGGATAAAAGCTCTTTGGAGATTGTCAAGGATGAATTTAGTGCTGTGGGGAAGTTCTGTATATATTCCTCCACTAAATTGCAGGGTCCTTTTTCTGACTCGCTCAAGAGTTATAGCCATAAAACCACTTGAATATGTAACCATTTCTGGATACATTGGTTGAAGGGATGCTGCTCCTCTATGGCTGCTAGAGGATGCGCCTTCATGCTTTTCAAAAGACTGTCCCATTGCTGGTAGTCTTTTGTTTTGTGGATAGTCCCTTGCAGGTACTTTCCCTTTGTCTTTCTTCTCTGCTAGAGAAGACATTATTGCTATTTCCTGCCAAGAAAGTTTTGAATGAAATAAGATTTTCAAGGGCTTGTTAAAAATCTTTTTTCTTTTAAAACTGAAGGATGCTGGTATGCAAATATTTTTATAATTAATGCATGATGATAATTGATTGTGGCTAAAGAGACAATCAATTGTTTTGGCTGAATTATAGGCTGTGAGAGTACTGAGAGTTTTAGCTATGGAAGCTTTCTGGAGGGATTTGATTTCCCAAGAGGCTGGGCTTCTTACAAACTCAAATTTGATAGGCTGATTGAAGGGATGGGCTGTGAGTCCTTCATTGTCTGTGATGAAAGGATATAACAAACACAAGAATGGGTTTCCTAAGATGACTCTATCTGTCATATTTTTAACTAAGACAAATTTTGTCATAAAGGATATGCCGCTTTGGCAAACCATGGCTTGTGGGATGTCATACTCAATTTGCATTCTTCCGCCACTTGCGGATGCTAGTCTTTCCTTAGACTTCCTGAAATATCTTGGGGGAATGATCCCTTCTTGGATGCAATTAAGATCGGCACCTGAATCAATTAAGGCGATGACCTCAAATTCAAACTCTTTGCTAATGACAATTCTGACCTGGGAATGCCATTTATGAAAGTTAACCCTACTGATAGTATCTAAGAACAAGTCTTGGCTGGGTTCTTGGATAAGATCGGCTGTGGGGTTGACTGTTTGATTAACTTCATCATCTGAGGGACCTTCCTCGTTGCTTTGATGAGAAGTGTTTTCCAAAAATTGGATTCTTCTATTAAGGAGATCATAATCGACCCTAAGAATGGTTAATTCTTGCTTTAGGGATCTAAACTCTGACCTGGTTTCCTTAATTTGCTTTTGAAGGTCGTTGACTGTAACTTCCTTCTTGGACTGGGTAAACCTATTGTAGATTTGCTCTAAATCTACTTTGGGTTGCTGGATCTTAATGGGAGACTTGCTAGTTTCCTTAACCAGGGCTTGGTGGAAAAGGGTAAGCTTTTGGGCCTTAATGCTGGGGTCTTCTATAGCCTCTATGAGGTCTAAGAGAAGTTCTTCTTGCTTGGTTAACACACTGATGGTCCTGCAACAACCATCTTTACATGGTGTAGGTTCATCCGGGCCACTAGACGTGCTGGTACTAGAGGGACTAGAGGATGACCTGTATATTTGCCTAAGCTCACTGTCACTAGCACTGTTGTATGACTCACTATCTGAGTGGTTAAGTTCTAGTAACTTGAAGATCTCATTTTTGCTGGGTTGGTCACTAATGAGAGTGTTGATAAGAGATTTGGCTTTAGTCCTACACTCACTCTTAAAATGACCTTTCTTTCCACAGTTGTAGCATTTGCCGGATGCTTGTGGAATGGGCTCTTTAGGTTTCCCTTTCTTATAGAAATCGTCGGTCTTGTACCTCTGCTTTCTATAATACTTAGTAGGCTTCTTCCTAAAGGGTTTTTCAAAGGATTCCTTTCCTTTGTGCTTGTGCTTCCTTTTGGAAGGCTTGACTGATGGTAAGCCATACTGTGTACAGAAATGTCCTATTTCGTACTTGGCTTTGTTCTTGTTGATATGGCTTTGGATTTTGAGATCTCTACACATCTTCATCCCTTCACTTCAGATGGTGCTAGAGATATCTCCATATGTTAGGTTATCATAATCTATGACACCTAAGGGGCTGCAAAGGGTTTCCTTAACCTTCTGGCTGAAGAGGGTAGGTAACCCGTTGATAAATTTCTCCTTCCAAAACGGAGAATTGCAATCTCTTCTGTGCACGACTCTAGTGGTAAAGACGTCTTCATACCACTTGTATTCTCCTAGGGTTTTACACCTAAGGTTGCTAAGCTGCTCATATATCCTGGCTGTGATATTGCTAGGTTTTCCTATGAAGTGTTTCATGATCGTATAGATCAGAGTATTGACTCCATCAGGGATACCTTGTTCAATTTCATTAATGATGGGATTACCTTCCTCATCCTTCTGGATGGCATACTTAATGTCTTCTTTAGACACTTCAGTAAGGCAATTGTTCCACCATTGCTGGAGTTTGCCTGTGAATCCTAACGCCATCATTTCTATGACTTCTTTATGGGGACGGCCTTCGTCCAGGTAGTTGTTTGCTACCATAGTCATATGCTGGATTTTGTTTAGGATTTCCTGTTCTGATAAACCATCTATGTTCCATTCATAGAGTCTACCAGAAGCTACTGAGAATTGGTTACCGACATTCCTTTCCTCATACCGGAGGTCAGGGGGTGAAGGCTTGGGATACCAATTCTTGGCTGAGCTGCTAGGATCAGGGTGGTAAAGCCGTTTTACCTCTAAATCCTGGAACTGGGTTTCTAATTGCTCAAACTCTTGGTCCGAGACTTGGCTGGAATTGCTAGAGGATGTCTGGATGTTCAGAACAGTCGCTGAAGGGGTGGCTGGTTCCTTCTTCACGAGTTCTTCTAGTTTTTGGGCTACTACTTCTAAGGCTGTCTGATCCTTAGAGTGGCTGAGGCTGGTATGCCTAGTTGTAGGTAACTTGACTAAAGGCTTTTCTAAGACTTGGATCGGTTTGCTAGAGTTTCCTGGCTGGAGGATAACTTTGTTTTCAATCCTATCTTCTATCCTGTCAAGCTGTTTACCTATGACATGGATACACTGGTTGGTGTAATTGTTTTGCTCAATAACCTTGTCGACAGGCTGGTGTCTATCAGTCGCTACTTTGAAGGGAGAGGCTATAATCTCCTTCCTGCGATGATCAAAGGTTATGGCTTCTAAAGGTGGATGGCTTGACCTTACAACTTCTTTGGTTGCATTGGGTCCTTCTATGGTCCAGGCTTTGGTGAGGACACAAAACTGCTTACGTTGGCCATAATACCTTTCGAAGTAAATGAAGAAGGGAACATTATGGGATAAATCCCTCATGAATAGTACCCAAGCATCATAAACTTTTTGCTTTTGCTCTCTAGTATAATTGGCTTTGTAGGCTGCTCTTTTATCCTTGTTTTCCTCAGAGGTAAAATCCTTTCCTAATTCTTCTAGGTCGGAATCAAACTCTTTGGTTAGGACCATGATGTTCAAGGGTTCCTGATCTGGAGGCTGTTCCATATCAGTACCAGATGGGGATGGAGGGGATTGCTCACGATCGTCTTGCTCATCGACAATCGAATCCTGTTTGGCTGTGTAGCAAGGTGTGCTGAGTTGGGAATTGGCTCTAATTCCCTGAAGCTGGACACCTAAATCTCTCCTAGACATTGGATATGGTGATCCTTTAGGTCTAGTTGAGGTTTGCTGGGATGCTGGTCTATCTTTTAAGTAGATAGGTGACTGAGGCTGGATTGGAGATCTAAACTGGTATGTATCCAGAGGCTGTCTGCACTCAGGAGTGCTAGGCCTAGATCTATCAAAACTCAACCTATTAATCGGAGATCTAAACTGGGATGTATCCAGAGGTTGTCTATACTCATAGTCTAGAGGAGTAGATAACCTAGATCTATCAAAACTTAATCTAACCGTGCCATCGGCTAGCTGCTGGACAAAATCCAAATCTGGATTCTGTGCTGGGTTTTGGATCTGTAGAACATGGTTCTCATTTTCTAAAGTCCAATCTGCTGGGAATGTGATCTCATTCCATTTAAGGCTTCTGGGAATACTAACCCTGGCTGTAGGATCAGTAGTCTGGATCAGGGTTGTTTCACCCTTTTCTCTCCTATCAAGTGCTCCAACATTCATGTTAGTTCTCATGCACTTGTAGTATACTCTGTATATCAAGGCTATCTGACTGGTTCCCTGCACCATGAGGGTTCCGTGGGTCTTGATATTTAATGTGAGGGCTTTGATGACTGTGTTGTCATGAAGACAGATGCTGAAATCTGGGAAACAATTAAAATGTATAGGACCATTAGAAAGGCTGGTTTCTATGGAACCTAACAGGCTATCGGCGAATCTAATGTGCCGAGCATCTCTGAGGGCCATGAGGATTGAGCTGTTCAAACCTCTTCTGGTGAGTGGCTTCACTCCAACTTGGACTAATCCTATATGTAGGAAGTTATGTCCTTTGGCTTTATGCTTTTGGATAGCTGAAGGAGATAACAAGTAGCACGTTTCGTACTCCTTGTTTATACCATAAACTTGTTCTATGGTCTTAACATGGTAATCTGACTTGAAGGCTGTTTTCAAGGACCATGAAGACGACTTATAGAATTGGCTAGTGGCAACTTTCGGGATATTCCAATCTCCTATGTCTAGATCTAGATCGGATAGCTCATAAGTTTCCGAATTAATTGCTCCTACGTCTGCTGGGATATCTGGGATGGATGTGGGTTGATTACATCTACTACTGGTGGAAGAGTTACTTCTAAATATCCTATTCATGATTCTGGGGTTACAAGTTTAAACTAACAATTACAACCTAGTCACCTTTGTATCCTCAAACTTCTGGATCTAACCTTTAGATCTGGTACAGATAGACACAACTATGGGATAGACACCTGATCTGTGAACTCCAATACTCTTGGACTTCTCTTCCAATAATGGGGACCACCCTAACACGCCTCTCCTGGGCTTTCAACGGGCTGACCAAACCAAACCTAGGAAGTTTATTGACCGTGGAGAAACAATCAAAGAAACCACACAGACTTTGGTAACAAATCTCACAGGTATATGAATCTGCAACAAACTTTAGGGGTAGATACAAAAATAGGAAGAATAGGGATAACTGTGAAGTAAAGGTTAACTTGAACAAATAATCACAGAATAACAAATAGAATGGTTAGAAGGAGGCTCAGCCTACCATTTACAGATGTAAAAGAAGATGATGAAGTAGTAGCAGACGAAGAAATAAATAATTGGAAATGGAAGAGTTATCATGAAATAGATGTAAAACAAAATATAGGGGATGGGAGATATATCCATAAAATAATTCAAAATAATTATGATGCCAAAATAAATAGGTAGCCTGTATTAAGGTAGCTCTCCCACACAGACTTTGTTTATTATTTCTCTCTCTTACTTTTCCCTCTTTCTCTTTGTTCACCCACTTTTTTTTTTTTTTTTTTGTCATTGTTTGAACATCTCCTTCCTATCTTCACCTCTTTTCTTCTTTTTTTTTTTTCTTTTTTCTTTCTTCTCTATTGCTTTGCCTCTCTTTCTCCCTTTCTTTTTTTTTCTTCACCGTTCTTTCTTCTCTGTGGCTGTGAGTTTGGCCATGGGTTTGTTTCATTGATCGGATTGTGTGGTGGTTTTTGGCAATGAGTTATACATGGTGGCATTCAGTGGCTGTTGGGTGTAATTGGGTTTTGGGTGTGGTGGTTGTTGGTTGTTGGTAGTTTGAGTTTTAGGTGGTTGGATGGTGTGGTGGTGGCAAAGGGTGTTTTGTGGGTTTGTTAATTGCTTGCTATCTAAGAAGAGAGAGAAAGAGATGAGGTAGAATAAAAAAATAATATTTAAATAAAGTAGCTAAAAAAAATAGTGTTGATGCCCACTTTTTACAAAGGGCCCAACAGCAGAAGAAGCCTAACAATATAGAAAAGATAAGAAAGGAAAAATGGTAAAGGAATAAAAAAAAAAAAACCCGGTGGACTGAAATGGTAGGATTAATGGCCAGTAGGCCCACAAGAATAAAAAAAGATGTAAAGAAGAATTAAATGGGACAAGAAAGCCCAAAGAATAAAGTAGTAAGTCCATGGGAATAATAAGAGATAAAGAGGAGGTAAATGGGTCAAGAAAGCCCAGGAAATAAATCAGTAAACTTAATGGGTTGGCTTAAAGGCCAATAAGTCCAAACAAGTAATAAGAGGTAAAGATATGGTAATTGGGTCGAGGAAGCCCAAAGATTCTAGCAAAAAGCTCATAGGAGTAAAAGAGGTAAAGAGGAAGTAAACGAGTCGGGAAAGCCCGAGGAATAAAGTAATGGGCTAGCACAACAGGAATGCTGGCCAACAAAGCCCAAAAAAGGAAAAGATGTCAAAAGTGGGCCTTAGGAGTCCTGAGCAAAAGATTAATGAAGAAGTAGGCTAGCACGACAGGAGCATTAGTTCGCAAGCCCACGGAGTAACAAGCAATAAAAGGAAAGGTAAAGCTATAGCAAGCGCGACAAAGTGATATGACAGGATCAATAACCAAAAAGCCCATAGACATAGAAAAGGAAAACATGGGCTTAGCTGGAAGATGAGGGCTTTTGCCCAAGCAACGCTCAGTCCAAGAAGGGGTAAAAGGCAAGGGATATAAGCCCAAAAGCCCACACATCCTTCACACCACAAAAGATAAACACCAACTAGCATGTACAGCAGAATCAAATAAACATGGAGGTAGCAGAAATGGTGTGAAAGCCAGAAAAAAAACAAAGTTCAGATAGAGTGGAGCATACATAAAGGGCCAGGGCATGATCTACTTGTACCCAGCCAATACATGAGGGGTCTATTTTGGGGTTCTCGCTCAAACTTCTTTGGGGAGAGATGTCCTGCTGGGATGGCATCTCACCTAAAAAAGGTAAATGTAGGTTGGGACCATATGATGCATGCTATAGAGGTAGGTAATGAAGAGGCCTAATCCTTATTTGGATAAAGGAAGTGAAAAACAGAAAGAGGTAAGAAACAAGACAAGCAATTTTGTTTGGGAATGGAGAGTGATGCAACCAACGCATTCAGAGTAATGGTAGTGCCTAAGCAACCGGCAAGCCAGTGGACAATCTTGGAAGGACAACCATAAGGAGCCAAAATCAATTGAGAGATAAAAATGGTAAATCCCACCATGGCAAATAGTATAAAAAGGAGTAGCTGTGAATAGTAAAAAGGGGGAACAAGGAACAGAAGGAAGAAGAGGTAGAAAAAGAAAGAAAAGAATATATGGAAAAATCAGAGAGACATAAGTGCTAAGAATAGAAGCATGCATCAATAGACTACCTTTTTCTCTTCCTTTTGACAAATCCACTCCTTGAGAGATTGAGGATTGAAGCTTAAACTATTTAGGCTCTTCTTTCCAAAGTGCGTAACTTCTATAGCAAAGGCCTTCCTTGAGGTTACTCACGTTGGGGATTGGCTCCCTTCTTGGACTCACGTCTGCTGAGAAGTTAAGCCTACTTTTCTGGCAGACAAGTCTTTCTTTTATACTTGTTGGGTGATTAGTTTACCGTTCAATTATTAAACTGTCTGTTGTAGCGTTATTTCCATTTGTTGTATTATTCTGCCATAACCTTATTAAGTTACCTTCCTTTATTTCAGTGTTAGTATTATTTGTTTTATATTATAGTTATTCTATTATACTGTATTCCTACTATAACATCTATAGCAGTTATTCCTACTGTGGGCATGCCGTATACTCAGCCCGTAATGCCTCTACTAGAACGTGTCTATATTGGGACAGCTCGACTTATACATAAACTAGCCTAAAGTGTATCTTATTTAAGCCAGCCCCAACTTTCTTACCTCAGACCCACGAGCCGCAGTACAGCAGGAGGGATCAAAGTCCAACAACACAAAAATGTGCACCACAAATAAAAACATTGATGTTTGATGTGTTGTGAAATAATAAGTTAAAATAAATAAAATAACTTTTTTTAATACCAAAAAGTTAAAAATTTATCTCCACCAATGTGAATGCTCATAAAGGGTGAATAGGAGATAATATACTATATTACAACACCTCTCTCACACTAGGTGCGGCCCATTGATGTGTGGGTCCACCTGCTATCAGAGCTTATACTCGGCTATAATTTTTAAGCTAATAGAGCTCACAGCCTACTTTTTTTTCTTTTTTTCTTTATTGTTTCCCTTTCCCCTAGAGAAAGCAACTTTTGACCTACAAATATTTTGAGTTCCTGAGCAAATGCCTAAATGGCCTGGGCCTGGAGCCCATCCTGTACTTAAAACATTTGATATAAAGATACACGTTGTTCCCTGTAAGTCTGTAACATGGTCCAAGAATATCGATATCTTGACAAACAACAATGTTCAATGGACAAGAAACATCCTTAACGGTGTCCATCCCCACTTCTGCACGGTATTTCTATTGAGGAACATGATTCCATTGTTGTAATTTCACTAGTAATTTCTATTGAGGAACATGATTACATGACAAAAACGGCAGTTCTTTCACATTGCCAACTGGAGCAGTCTAGGCATAAATATGATTTAGAATCTGAAGTAGCCAACCCTCAATACAAATAACACAAGTAATTGCCACTCACAAGGAAAGATCGACATAAACATATATATAATAATGCATTCACTCTTAATTTTCAAGCAACCTTGTTGTTCACCTGTGGTTTTCTATATACAGCGAGGAACTGTATATTACTGTGTGAACATTGAAAGTATTGTGGCTTCCACAATGGCTGCAAAATTAATGCCTTCATTTTGACTAGGCTATTTTTCCAAAGGAGATCTCCTATTTTCTACTCTTAACATGATAGTCAAATTTATTGCCTCTTATACGTTAAGTAAATTAATTACTAGTAACCCCAAAGAAACATATCACTCTTACATGAATTGTAATTCTTACTTCTACCACACCAATTAAAGCTCAGAAAATTATATTATGGTTTCCTAATTGACTGTAGAATTTCAAAGTTGAATGTCGATTTTGGCCGGCTATCACATTAATTCTTTAACAATTTTCTTAATGTCCAAGCTTAAAAAGAGGATGAGACTACGTAAACCTTAATTAATTTATCTAGTTCAGACGCAGATATGAAATATAGTTTTTTTCTTTTCTAGAAATAAGATGAATGTGAAAGATAATATGAGAAGAGAAACTTCTAAAATGCTGTGGGAAAAAAAGAAGTGCAGGAAGCTTCCTGCTGTGTTGACCTTGGGAGTTGTTTGACTCCGAGGAAAAAAACTTGTTGACAAAATTAGAACTAGATTTAGATTTGTACATTATAGCCATCAAAATTGTCAATGTGCTCACAAGCAATCCGTGAAAGATCCCAATCTGAATCAGTCTATCCATGTGTTTGTAACTTGTGAATTTGTATATTAAACAATAACTGTGACTGCCAACTGGCCAAGAAATTAAAATTGTATGTGTATGGGAGGTAGCCTTACGCGTTATGGAATATAGACCACTCTAGTCTCAAGTCTAGGCTTCATTCACATCTCTTTCTTACTTTGATTGTCTTATACTTTTATTTGGCCCTATTTACTTTCCCAAACTGGAAATGCTTTGTAAGTTCTAATTTTGGCAGTACATGAGATGTTCCGAAAATTTTAAAAATAAAAAATAAAAAAATACACATTCACATACAGTTTTCTGCAATTGAATACACTACTTTTGACTTTTGTTGTAATTTTGCTTGTTTGGGTCATCGATCAAAAGCAATTTTCCAAGTCAATGGAAGCTGGAATTTGGAGGTCATTTTATGAACCTAAAGAGACAGCGAGATACCCAAATTATTATCTGGCCAAAATTCGTAAGAAAGAAAAGAACAATAGAAAAGAAAAAGAAGTTTCATGAATAGCGCAACACGGCAACAGCCTGGTTGGGTGGTAAAATGTGTGGAGTGAGAGAAAGAGGAAAAGAATCAGATTTTAAAATTCATTTTTGGTTTAATTATCATTTCAATCCTTAACTTTTGTTTCATGTTTAAAAATGGTCCTTAAAATATGTTATTTTAATCCTTAATCTTTTTATCATTAAGGTTTTTTTTTTTTTTTAGATTGGGATTGAACTCCAGATCTCTTATTCAACTATCAAATACTATATATACCAATTAAACTAACTGAAACCCACATTCATACCATTAAGTAATATATGATAATGATATTAAAATAGTAACATATATATATATATATATATATATATATATAAAAGTCCTCTGTTTTGTATATTTGAGGCTTTATATATAAAACTCTCCTCAATTCTCAAAAAAAAAAAAAAAAAAACTCCCCTCTTTTAGAGAGAGAGAGAGTATTCTAGCTTTTATCATAATAGAAAGAGGCGTCACCATTACTAACAAAATTGCATAATGCAGCTAGCGAGAAAATAGAACCTTCATTGCAATTGAGCAATGTACTTTTTTTTTTTTTATAGGAAATCGAGCAATGTACTAGTACCATATTTAACCATTATCATTATTATTATTATTATTTAAAATGTCCTACCCATTTATCCATGTCTTAAAAGTTGTACTTGTACGTATGCTTGAATATTATAACAAACTTTCTTAGCGATGAAGTTAATCAATAACCTGAAGTTACTTCATGAGAATTATCACTTTATCAGGCTATCCAATGCCTTTTTATTTTGCATCTTCCTCCAAATTTCCTATAACTTTTCTCTCACGAGTCATGAATTTTTCATGAAAGTGAACCCAGACGTGTCATCCTCATCCTAACTCCCAGCCGACCTGCACTTTTGGGCACCTTCGTAAACTTTTATGTGAACATATTCTTTTGGTTAAAGTCAACCCAAATGCAATGGTACCCCTCCAATAACCAATACTTGGTCCAAACTAACTCTCCTAAAAGTCAAAACAAGTAGAGATCAAACTCTACTAAATAACAGTTATACCCTTGGAACAACTATCATCCAGCCAAGTTTAGAAATACTCTAATTTCCACTCATTTTTAATTGAACTCTTTTTTAAACCCTTCCAAATGAGGAAGAAAAATACAATTCAATATGAACAGATCACTCTAATTAAATGCTCTAATTTCCTCTTATTTTTATTTGAATGTGTCACATATACTATAAATTTTATTTTTAATGTCACATGCTTTATAATTAAATAAAATGAATGATTCAATATAAGGAAATTTATGAACTTAATTTGGGTCCAGGACTCCGGTGCAATGCCATTGTGATGATGTCATATATTCATCTACTATTTAAGGGGCTGTCCCTGTTTGGATTTCTCATTTTTTAGTTCAAAAATGCCCCTACACCTCTATGCTTAAGTAGAGACAAAATTAAAGGGCATTCCGGTAAAAATGTAACTATAACTCCCACTAAAATATTGTATAAAAAATAGGACTACTCTCCTATCATTTTTCAAATTACTTTATCAACTTATAAATTAGATTCATTTTTAAAAAAAAAAAAAACACTTATAAATTAGATTTTCAAAATAAAAACACAGGGTTTTTTTTTTTTGCTGAAAAAAAAAAAATACCTCACCACACACGCGTAGCGCATGTGATGAGGCTAGTTTTTAACCATGTGTCATCAACGCATTGTCACAATGGGGTCGATGAACTGAAGTCCCACAAGCCAAGTTTTACCCGAAACCTATAGCCAATCCTCCGACAAAGCTGGAGTATGGTGTATGACAAATTATACACTTCTTATTCTTAATACTAATCCATGGGTCAAGTCAAAAATATTAAACTCTGGGAAATGACGAGCATACCCTTGACAAACTTCTGAGAAAGTGAGGGGGCAATTGCAACCTCAAAGAATCAAAAACCGACCAGCAATTAACCGCTTGTGCCTGTGCTGTCATCCATTGGGAAACCATACCCATGTCCCTTCCAAGAACCCCTTCTCTTCTTCTCTTTCCACATATATATAAATATTGACTCAATTCCTTGCCTCATCCACAAACAATTGCATCCAAATCTTTATTTGTTAATCTTTCGTTCTCTCTAAATCCCAAAAACCAATGGCAGGAGTTGGCAAAGGTGCTGTTTTTGAAGACTTGCTGCCTGTTATGGCTGACAAGCTTGGTGGTGAGGGGCTGATAAGGGAGCTGTGTAATGGGTTTCAGCTGCTAATGGACAAGGACAAGGAGGTAATCACTTTGGAGAGCCTGAGGAAGAACTCTAGGCTTCTGGGTCTGCAGGACTTGAAGGAAGACGAGCTTGTGAGCATGGTTAAGGAAGGTGATTTGGACGGTGATGGTGCACTGAATCAGATGGAGTTTTGTGTGTTAATGTTCAGACTCAGCCCTGAGTTGATGGAAGAGTCTCAGTTATGGCTTGAGGAGGCCTTGGAACAGGAGCTCAAGAATGCTAGCTAGATTTTGATCATTGCTGATTTCATATGAGACCAGGGCAGTATTTTGCAGTTACAAGGCAGAGTGAGGCGAAACGACAGCATCTTGATTTTATTTGTGATTAAACTGACATTTGTAAAGTGAAACACTGCCTTGGTGTAGTGTTCCCTTTCTGACTTTTCTTTGTTGTTCATGTTCTTTAGTGTTTATTCATGTTGAAATTGATTAGAAAATACAGACATTTCTTTTTCTTCACTTTTTGATGAATAAAATATAGACATTTAAGTAAATGGCAATTGGGTATTTGAGTATCAAATAATTTATACTTATTGTATTGCGATTGTGTTGCTAATCTTCTGCCTTTTTAACGAGATAGGATTATACCAATAGTGGCATTACCGGATGCCTCCTCTCCTGCAATAATTTCACTTCCTCTAATCTTCTGAGTGAGAAGATGAAAATAAAATTGTAATTTGAGTTAGCAATTACCTACTCTAATGTTTTATTTTTTAGTCCAATCGGCAGAAAGGAAATATAATATAAAGTTAATCCAATGGATCTCAACATAATGTACAGAAACGTAGATCAATAAGCTTCATATTTTGTTATACAATTATATATGTCTATTGCATTGCGTGGAACTTGCACGCCTCTTTTGTTTTTAAGTCTGTAGCCGTTGGAACAAGTGGAATTGTACACTGACACTATTTTTTAAGTTTTAATTACTTTATTTTAAGCTTGTTTTGATCAGGGTGAGTTGGATAATTTTGATTTCAATCTATATCATGAATAAATTATCTTTTTGTATAATTTTTTTTTTTTTTTTTAATCTATGAATCACTAACAACTAACGAGATCTAGTCCTCTAGAATAGAGGTAACTACAAGGAAAGGAAAGGATACAGGTAAGAGTACCAAGAAAAAGTCATCTCCGTGATTGATTTGAATAGAACTACCTTCAACCATTTCCATTCTAAACTTAATTATTACCATTTACAAGGGATCATTAACCACGCAACCAATTGTTGCCACCTCGTGAGCTAACTTTTACCTACTATCTTTTTTTTATTTTTTTTATTATTATTTTTTTTTTTTTGAGATCTTCCATTGCAAATCCTTGATAAATCATTTTGCACAAATTGAAAATTCTGAACCTAATTGTTCGCTAAACTGCATGTTCGTATTCCTAATAATTATTGATTAGGCACTAATTTGAGATTTGCGTTTACTTATTAAGCATTATGGTTCCATTTGTTATTTTTGTCCTAGTTAAACTGTCATGAACAGATTAGGAAAAATTGTAACTTAACATGTTAGGTTTAAACCACGTCCAAATTGTAGGTGGATTCATGTAATATTTCTAAAAGTTTTTTTTTATCAATTTCTTTTTTCTTTTTGGTAAATTCATATCTATATATAAGGAAGAGAGAGAGAGAGAGATTGTTTTGTGTTTGCCAACTGGACGGGCTTTGACAATAATCTCACTTCGTAATTGTTATTCAGCAGTTATACCAAGGTATGGTCGGGATTAGTTCTGCCTATTTTCTCTCTAGAATCTGCCGTCTAAGTCAACTAAAGTTACCCATTAATTTTATGTGCAATTAGGCCCAGCACCCTTTCACAAATTAAAAGTCTAAGAAGTTAGACTTAGCTAATAGGAGGAAATTCAAACTTGTGCTATTCTACCTTTAACCTTTGCCATAGAGTGAGAATTGGTTTGGATTGGCTGTGTACATTTGGCATGAAGAATGAATACATATTAAAAGAGTCCGTTATAAGATGTCAATGCACTTTATATTAGAGGTCGACAGGCTTTTCTTACAAAAGGTAAGAGAAATATTTTCCTAGGAAATTTACCTACACATCCCTTGCTCCTTGACTTTCTTATTTTAAAGGTCTGTTCTGTTTAGGTGGCTATTGATTGAGAATTGTTTCCTTCAATTTTTGTTGTTGTGGTAAATAGCAGATAACAACTTATATCTCCCAGGGTCTAATTCATGGAACTTGATTAACTTGCTGCAGGTCAACTTTGTCTTCATCTTCGCAGTTTCTCAACAACAACAACAACAAATAAAAATAAATAAATAAATTTATCTTCGTTGAATTGTTGCTTGCCAAGTTGGTCTTGCCATGACCGAGCCGTGAACATTTTTTTTTTTTTTCTCTTTTTTGAAATAGTTAGCATTACTTACTTTATATATATGCTGCTACATAATATATATTCTGCGACCCCAGCTAAACTCAACTCACCCAACTAGGGGGCGTTATCATGAGCATATTTGTATAATACAGAAATGGAAAAAATAAAATAAAATAAAAGAAGAAGATTAAGACAAGTTTTTTTTTTTTAATTTATTTTATCCTTTTCGGCTAAAATCCCACAAGGTGGTAGACTAGTACAATAAAACAAAAAACCCAAATTTAGTGTGGATATGGTTTGAGAAATAAGGCCTAATATCCCATTTCTAGCCCAATAGAACAGGCACGGGAAAAGTATTTGTTTTTTAATTAGAATGCAGGATTGGGCCGAAGGTTAGATATGTCTACTTGTTTAAATTATATCTTTTTAAAAATTAAAATAATTAATATTAAAAATAAATAAACCTTGTATAAATTATACTTAGGCCATGAGCCCACAATCCACTAAAGTTTTTCTTGGCCTATTCAGCACATAATACTAAGACCTGTTTGGTAAGAGATTTCTAGTAACGTTATTTAAATGTTGTAAAAATATATGTGGGATAAAAAAATATTGTAGAAATACATGTACTGTTTTTAATTGTTTAAACAACAGTACCAAACAGACCCTTAGTCTCAATGCAAATAAAAATACTAGTATACTCTTACTTGAGCTATTCCGCATCATAATTAAAAGTTTGAAACTATAAACCACCCTATTTTGGGCATGATTTAGAAGGAAAAACAAAACAAAAAAAATTCTGGGCACAGGAATACAGGATCAATCTGTAATTTGCTTTCTCAAAAAATAAATAAATGTCAAAAAATTTTTTTTTAGAAAGTAAAAATATGGAATTTGATATTATGAAAACATTTTTTTATATGCATCATAATTAAGTGAGGAGGATTAAAATCCTAAAAATGTCTATTAAAATCACTAAGAATTGACGTAAACGTCATTATCTACAAAAACAACTTAGTTGCCGTTAATAAATGGAAACAAATCAAGTACACTATACAAAGTAGTCGCAATTTTACAATCTCACTATGGTGGCACTAATGGATTTCCTCAATTTTCTTTTTGGTAAAATACTTGCATAAAAAAGCTAAGTTATAATTATTAATTACAGACCCAAATTGAACCAAAAGATAGAAGTCCACAGATTACTGACCATCCTTTTTTGGCACTAGTATTAGCAACAAATTCTAATTCATTCAGTCTTGCACTAAATTCAACTTTTAAAAGCTTTCTGGTCTTCTACTTGATCTTGATATTCATTTTGGGTTTATCCTCTGTAACATCTTTTTAACTTGCTTTACATGGGGGATATGTAAGGAATGGTGTCGAGTGGTTTCTTAATTAATTGATACTGGGCATGCCTTTGTAGGTCAAGCCAAAAATATTAAAGATTTCTTGAAGCAAGGAGATTGGATTGGTGTGTTCTTATTGAGATAATGTGAAGCCAATTAGTAACTTTTAGGAATTTTCTTTAGTTCCCAAATAATTTTACATTTTCCTTCTTGTTATTTATGAATCTAATCTTTAGCATTAGGGATTCTTGCATGTCTAAGATTTTATTGAATGAGACATTAAAATACTCAAAATAGTGACTCATTTCATTATTAAAAGAAGTTGGTGTATGGATGCATATAGATTACCAAAATTTTCACTATAAAAATCGTTTGCAAAATAAGAAAAATCTTTCAAAGTCCAATTGCTTGTGGCTTTTGTCGGGAACCATGATAAGGAAGAAGGGTTTTGGACTTTATTATTATTAATAGTAAGTACACCCCTGTCTTAGCCCTTCAACACTTCATGAGCTACGACATTAAGGTTCTTGGTCCAACCTTCTTCTTCATTCTTCAATTGGTCCTCGATCCTCAGTTTGATCCTCAAAAGCTAGGCTTTCATTGAAGAAGGTTCCATTCCAAGCCACAATTCTTTGGTGATCTCATCAAACCGTGGCTTGGAAAAGCCACAACATGGTGGTCTTCTCCTTCCTTGACAAACTACCCACCCAACATCTTCAAGTTTTTTTTGGTCATGTGTGGCACACACACCTGTCACACCCCAAATTCTTTCTACTTCCTTGGGATCTGAATTCAAGAAAAGCTACTACGCCACGCTAATTCTTCTAATAAGGCCGGTTCTTAGGAAATAGTTCATTTCCTTCATCATTTGGGCCACCATGCAATTGCAATGCTCACCAAATTCTAAGCCCAAAATCTCCTTCCTTTCCCCTTGCATATCAGCCATTCGCACCTATTCAAACATGCTAAACTCAGACTCATAGGGATATTCCTTTATTTTATTGACTAGTACCAACAGTTCCAATTTTCCATGGATGGTTAAAATGCCTCATTTTCTCTGGAGTTTGATATTTTCGTGGACTATCAAGGAGATGGCATCTACTTGATGCATCCAAGTCGATCATATTAAGGGGGTTGTATTTGGCGGTGAGGTCCAAAATGAAAAACTCAGTCAAAGATTCCATTAGGGCCACTTTACACAGAAGGACACCAATACTTCCCTAATATTTTTTTTGTTGTATGTTCATAGCGGCTTTTATTATCTTCATTGATGCCCAATTGAGTGACCATCTTAAGAGCGCATACATTTAGGGAAAATCCTACATTGACTAACAATAGTGGATTTTTATACCTCCTATCTCCATTACATGGAGAGCCTTGGGATGGTTGGTACCCTCAAGTGGCAAATCGTTATTTACAAAAGTAATTAGAGGTCGATCTAATGGGTGTTAAGATTTGCTCCAAAGTCAATGACGTTGACACTTCCTCCCGCTTGACTCACCTTATTTCGTTCTATTCTGTGCGAATATTTCCTACCCTGGAAAGATGACAAGGTAGGGACATTTTTTTTCTATCGCAATCCGTCTTGCTCTGCCTCAAACGTATATATACATATTTTACTTAATATATCTTTAGATTTTTTATACATATAATTTAATTTTTTTTATTTATATATCCTTATTATAATTTAATTTTTTATTCACATTCAACAACTATCTCTAAAATTTTTGTCTATCTTTCTCACTTATTACTATTATGGTCGACTTTTCTCTTTATATTTCATCTTTATCTTATAAATGTTAGATTTTAGCCATAATCTTCTATTCTTCATAGTCCTTTTTTCCTCCAAATCCCACACGGTTTCTTCTTCATCAACCTCAAGCTTCTTTCCTTGAAATATTTTCATTTTCTCTACAATATATCGCCTCTTAGTGAAATGAGGTTTGATCATCTACCATCTTCTTCATCGTTCCATCAACTTGGCTACTGTAGATATCTTCATTTGTTCTTGACCTTGTATGCCTTTACAGAGAATTTGATTGTAGGAGAGTAAGCCCAAAAAGATCGAGCCTGTGCTTGTTGTTGGTGGAAGCAATCAACAAATGGGATTTCTATCAAACGTTTCAAGAACTATTTTCTTTCCCTTTAGGCGAGAAACAAGTCCCTTTGTACTCACTGGTGATTAAGAAATGTTTCTTTAAACAATTATTTCATATATTCGTTGTATTAATTAGATGTCTTATAACATGTAGAATTTGTGGGTGTGTAGATCCCATAAATTGTAAGAAATCCTATGCGTGCATTATATGTTATACCCAATACTAGCTAGAATTCTAGGACTTAGGGTAATGTTTCTAAAAATTAGGCAAAAAATGGGTTCCATTAGTATTAACTCATAGCCATGTGTTACTAATGGACCCGGAAAAAAAAAAAAAACAAAACAAAACAAAACAAAACAAAAAAAAAAAAAAAAAAAAAAAAAACAACAACAACAACAACTCTCTTTAAATTGTTTTGTATTTTTTTTTTTTTTTTTGAGAAACTAAATTATTTTGTATTAGGTTGTTGATGATGATGATAATTATTTTTTTTATTTTTTAACCTGAGTGTTAGGTCCAATAGGTTAAGAGTTGGCAAACCATGACAAATACACATTCTAACTGAACAAAACTTACACTTTAGTGTAAGTTTTGTTCAGTTAGAATGTGTCTTTTTTAAATCCAAGACAAAGAACCAAGTTTAACTTAAAGAAAAAGGAGTTTCTATTTTCTCGATTCCTTCTTAACTCCACCTCGACCCAATGAGGTTCTTTCTCGACCACACGAGTGCTCAAATCAGCCACGTAAGAAGCCTAATAACTTGTATGTTTCAAACCCAATTTGGGCCCTACTTCTTAGGACTCAAAATGGACATAATAAGTTGATCCTAGAGAGGTTTTTTTTTTTTAAGAGAGAAATCTTATTTTATGTGGCTAGAGTTTTTTAACCAAGATTATCTCAATTAATGTCACCATACTAGAGATATTCAAGTAGATATAAAGATCAGCTAGTGAAGAAGTTGGAAAGCCATAACACCTACCACATACCTGCTACTATGAAGAAAAACTTCAAAAGATTCTTGAAGTCAATTGAAGGTTCCAGTCGTGATCACGAGTGCATCATCCGTGGAGGAAATCCATATAATTGAAGAGTCCTAAGTCCTAAAGTTTTAGTGTAGTGAACGGTTTTTATTGTAAGTTGTCTAGGGGTTGTAGAGTCTATGAAAATGTTTTTCCTGAGATTGTAAAATTTCTCTTACTATAGTATATTTGTTTCATTGGAAAAGGTTTCCTCCGCAATGTTTTTCCTTTGGAATAGTTTCCATTGGTTTTCTCTACGTAACAGAATTGTTGTCTTCATTATATTTTTTTTTTTTATATATATAAAATAAAAATTTTACTATAACTTAATCTAAGTGTATATATATGTGAAGCTTTCTTCTAGAGACTTGAACTCTGGTCCTTACCCCTCACACCCCACAAACACTTAGATTTGTAGAGTGACTATCACATCAAATGTGCGCAATGATTTCTTCATTGTATTTGATTTTGAGCAGTTGGTAACATATTATTTAATTTGCCATTAAATGCTTACATTGTTTACATGAAAATTGATATTGGCATAGTTGAATTTAATGATCAACTAATTCAGTAAGTAATCAACCAAGATCTAAATCCCTAAAGTAAAAAAGCATGGACATGTGGATCACAAGGAAAACTTCTGATTGGTTAACTGGTTTCTTTCTAAAACCTCATAATAGGCCGAATTCAATTTTTTTTTACAGCATGGTCCGATGTGAGGATAGGTCCTTGTCTAGTCATCTCAAACCCGACCATTATAACCAAAATGTATCTAAATTATTTGCTTTATTATGTTATCCTTTCAACTTTCTGATAACTTTGCCTGCCATATTGATTTCTACTCAACTTTGAGCACTATTCAAAAGATTATCTAGGACAATAATAATAACAAGAAGAAAATGAAAAAAGAGACCAGGGATATGCTAAACTGAGGAGTGGAGGCACAGTTTTCCTTACATTTTGTTTTCCAGTAAAAAAAAAATATGTCAATAAAAAGGTATAAATAAAAAAAATAGGGGTGTTCTGGCTTCTGGATTTTATCAGTTTTATATTTTCCAATAAGACTTTTGGGATTTAATTAAAAGCATGGGTTGTTGTCGAAGGGAGGACCATGACACCTAAGTCTATGAATCAATTTACTTTATCACCTTTCAGGGAATCTAATTTGGAAGCAAAAGGATATTAAACAAAGAGGCAATCATGTGTTCCCCTTGCATGTCATATAGATGAATATCAGGAAGACACAACAAACTCTCTTTTTAGAACCACATATAGAAAGGGACCCATACCCTCCCAAAACCCTAGCCTTCAAATTTCAATTTCAACACCAACACCATCCCTCTCTTGTCGATCTATTATTTGTTCTCTTAAATAGTTTTTGGGGTAGCCATACACATATTTCCACCTTAATTATTTTGCACTATCTAGTTAGCGTTTTTTCCCATATAGAAAAACCCTCTTACTGTACCTATTGGAAGATTAGATCATCCGTATCCTCTAGCACGATGGAAACACATCATAATATAACCTTTTTACTATGTTTACTTCTCAACTTGTATATTAATATGCTCCCCACCTTTGCTAGACCTCAGGCCACCATATCTTTGCTTTCCCTGGAAAGTAAAGCAAAAGACATAGAAAATCCCATTGAAAAGAGAACTCAAAAGACACTGTCCCCTTCTTTCATATGTTCACAATCATCTTCTAAAAGACACCGATACTCTTCGTGCGTGTACTTTGTGGTGAAGCTAATATCAAAACCATGGACCTACATGTTAGCCAAACTGCACTACATTAATTAATATACAGGCAGAATACTCTATCTCTTACCATGGGCTTGGATTTGGCCATAAGCTTCAAGGTCCAACAAATCAATTGAAATGTCTCCGGAATTTCAAGTTGCATCAAGCTAAGGTGTCAAAGTGTGTCTAGCTTGTGACTTTGTAATCACAAAACTAGTCAATCCTACATCTCCTTTTTTTGATCCATCTTGTCATTCTTTTCAGCTTTGGATAAGTGCTATCCTGCCCAACATCATAACATCGTTAATTACATTCATTGTTGCTAACTTAAAGTTAGTCACCGTTGTTTAACCCCCAAAATAAACAAGTTATTCACCATTGTTAATTAAACCAAAGCTTGCCTGATAATTGTGCCGACAGTCTCTATCTTTTTGAGAAAGTGGTTACTGAGGCTTGTCGTAAATTCCTAATGATGTTTTGCTTTTCCATTTCGAAGAGTTATTATCAAGTGAACTGAATGGTTATGTACATTAGTAAGTGGTTTTTCGCGGTCTCTCTAACAAAATTCGTGTCATTAAAAAGAATACAAATCTTTTTCTTTTTTTCTTTTTGGGGAGGAGGGGGTTGGGGGGTGAAATCAAAAGTTGAAACCTAATGCTGTTTATACTTTATACTGCTAAACGCAATCCAGATTGTGATTCCCATTTCATTGTGTCAATGATGGTGAATGTACGTAATTCAGTTTTTTTCTTTTCTTTTTTAGATGTACAAAATTCCTATCCCCTGGTCTCAATGACGATGAACTCGGAGAATTTTCATCTTGCGCACTTGTGCTGCTCTTTAAGCGTTTTAGAGTTCATATAATTAAAATGGTCGAGTTCAAACAATCAGTTCATATATATTAAGCAGGTCACCTAAAATTTATGTTTAAGTACTGATGGTCTTACAAGGATTTTTATTCGTCTTGTATCCAATAGTTAATACGTATAAAGCCATATCCAAATTCATACCTATCCACTGAGAGTTTCCAAGCAAAAATACATTTTCAAAAGCATTGAATCAAACCAAACCAGCAACTAAAAGAAAAAGAAGAAGGAAACAAGAAGCTAAAGAAAAAAAAAATACATTTTTTTGCAAATATGTATAACATTGTAAACATTTTTGTATATCTACAATGTAAGTTAAGAATTTTCCTAATGAAAAAACAAGTGAAAAGTAATAGTCACGGCCAAATTAGCCACCCTCCCATATTGAGAGCTAGATAGATTCGTAAAACCCTAGAGCTAAAACCTACTCCATCTCTCTTCCTTCCCCCTTTCCAACTGCCAAATTATACAATGGAAAAACTAAAATCATAACACAAAATCATTGGAGCATACTCGAAATCTCCAAGAGGCCTTGGAGTGACCAAGAAGTCTTGGTTTTACAATTGGCAATTCAATTCTTAGATCCGGAGATTAACAAGTAGAAAAGATTAGAGAAATCATTTGCTAGCATGAGCTAAAGGCTCAGATACTTCGTCATTATTTAATTTGAAGGTTTTTGTGATTTGTATTACAACTATTCTTGTTAATGGATTTTTGGTGTTATAAGCCCTAGAGAGTTTTTTTCCACCTGTTGCTCAAGCTTTTCTATCTGTAAACACTTCAGCATTCTTGTGGGTGTGATTGTTTATTTGGGTTTTTCTGTCATGTCTATGATAATGTTAATTGGATAATTACTTCTAAAATTTTGAGTTTAATTCAATAGTTAGCTTAAAATTGGCAATAGACGTAATATCGAGGTCTAAATTGCGTAACTCTCAATTGGTATCATAGCATTGATGTACTTGTGTTTGAATTCATTTCTTATGGTGATACTTGACCTCATTGTCATGGAGAGTGTTGGATGTGAAACGGTATATGTTTGTGAAAATGACCCTATGTTTTCATCTAGGAATGCACAATATAATATGCTTAGAGTTGGTAAAATCAAAGAAACATGCTAAAAAATTTATCATGAGATTGAGAAAGATTGAAAATGAAAATATCCTTTTGCAAGATAAGTTGGTTGAGTCAAATTTGTTGGTAGATAGAGATAAAGAAGAGAATATGGCTCCTTGTGACAAAATTGCTCGTTTGGAAAG